>CM050327.1:39084064-39098425 GCA_027475135.1 Bactrocera correcta
ACGAACGTTGAGCTCCGTCTAGATCGGGAAGGACCTCTCTGAACCGTTTGATTTCAAACGAGATTTCCGACAAAGCGAGTCCCTAACGTGCGACTTCTTCAATTTGCTGCTGGAGAAAATAACTCGAGCTGCAGATCTGAACAGAGAATGTACAATCTTCTATAAAAGCGTACAACTGCTTGACATCGCTAACCGCGCTGTTAGTTCTGCTTTCTACAGACTAGATAAGGAAACTAAGCACATGGGTCTGGTAGTGAGAAAAGGCAAAACGAAATATCTGCTCTCATCAAAGAAACAGACGTCGCAGTCGTGATTTGGCTGCCACGTCGCTGTTGACTCAAAGTTTCGATGTCGTTGATAATTTCGTCTCTCTTGGAACCAGCATTAACATCAACAACAACTAAAGACTCGAAATGCAGAATAATTCCTGTCAACAGGTGCTACTTCGGATTAAGTAGACAATTGAGAAGTAAAGTCCTCTCTCGACGAACAAAGACTAAATTCTACAAGTCACTCACTATCCTCGTCCTGCTATATGTTGCTATGGCATGGACTATGACAACACCCGATGAGTCGACATTAAGAGTTTTCGAGAGAAAGGTTCTGAGCAAGACTTATAATCCTTTACGCATTGGCTACGGCCAGCTGTACGAGATTTACGGCGACATTCACATAGTTCAGCGAATTACAAGACAGGCGCTGCGCTGGTTAGGTCATGTCGTCCATATGGATGAAAACACTCCAGCTCTGAAAGTATTCGACGCAGTGCTCGCAAGGGGGACTAGAGAAAGAAGAACACCTCAACTCCGCTGAAAAGACCACGTGAAGAAGAACCTGGCTACACTTGGAACGAGTGGAGGAAGCACTGTTGTTAACTCATTATATCTCAAAAATCGTGACTTTGCTTTGTCTTGTTTTAGATATTTCAGTACTTTTTTGAGAAACAGAAAGCGTTCTGCTTCACTTGAACTTTCAATTTTTATTATTTTTTTATAATTTTTTATCATATTAAACACGCAGGCTTAGTAGGCCTTGGCGATATTCTCCGCAGCCATTCGAGGTGCCTCAAGGTGTCTGCAAATTATTTGCACGCAACGCAAACGGAAGTCATTAAAAGCTTTCAAGGTGTTGAAAATTTAATTTAATTGATTTAACCGTGAATAACCCAAAATTACCTATAGTAAAGCGAAATTTTGCAAAATTATAATTTCTTTGCAAAACAACAAAACATTTTGCAAAGCAAATAAGACAAAAACAACTTCCGGTCATTCACTGCTTGGCACCAGCACAACAAAAACAAAAAGAAAAACGCACAGCGATTTCCATGCTTACCAGTTACCTGGCAGTGCAGTGCAGACACGCAAGCGTTAAAAAGGTGTATAACACATGATTGCTGTTGTTGTTGTTGCCTTAGGTGGCTGCCGCTGTCTGTCATTAATTTCATATTTAAGCGCCACAAGCAGCATGTGTGAGTGTGCATGTGTGCGGGCATTTACCACTACTTAAAGCACATTGTTCATGACTAATTTTGACCATAGTGTCGGCAGCTACAACAACAACAAAAACAACAGTAACAGCAACCATAATATGTATTAAAGTCCATTGGTGGCGCTTGTCTGCGCGCCACTGCAGCGTCTCGCTCACTTAAAAGCACGCTTACATATGCAAAGTGTTGCCATATTTTCATTAATACGTTATCGTGCCTTTTCTCATAATTTTTGGCCAGTTAATGCTCCACTGAACTGTGCATTTTTAATGAGCTTAAAGCATTTACAGAAAAGCTGTGCGCGTAAAGTGCTTATAAACCAACCGACTACCAGCCACACTTACACTCACACACACACATGCATGAGTATTTAACTGCATACTTATGAATATTTATGTTCATACGGTTTGTGTGTGTTTGTGTGGATTAAACGTGCAACAGCCAAAAATAAATTAATTATAAAGGAAGTTACAAGGTTGCCGCCGAAAGTGGCAGGTAAGCATGCATACAAACGTGGCAGTGTGTGTGTGCATATGTATGTGTATTTCAAATTCGCTTGGTATGTTGAGTTCATATATCGTGCATACTATATATAAATTAATATTTAAATATGTTTGGGGCAAATTGAAATTTATGCATGCGAAGGGAAAAAGATCGCCATTGAAGAGTTTATGTTGATAAACATGTGTGTATGTAAGTCTGTATATAATGACTCTTTAATTAGAGGTATTTGCACATATAATAAATGTTAGTTTAGGATTAAGCAAAATACTGCGTTGTTACTAAGCACTCCAACAAGGTGAACTTGCTATTCGATATTCGGTTCAAATCTTTACCGATACTGGAACCTTACCCGAAACTAACATGTGATAGCAGCCGGTGATATAAATATTGATATTATAATTTGAGTTTACAGTCTGAGAATAGGTTAGATTAGATTAGTCTGACAGGCCAATGAACCACGCATAGACCAGTTTTGAACCTTTGCGATACCAGATGGAGTTCAGTTCTTAGGTTCATGAGAAGTAGTAATCTTCAAGATGCCTGCGCTTTACGCGAACTTTAACAGACTCTGCGGCCTCACAATCGATAACTCCTTCAGTGTGTAATGCCGTGAGGGCCTCAGATGCTTACAGCGTAGAGGAAAAGTGCACGAGAGATGCTCCATTATTGGCTGGTGCCTTGATGTAGAAATTTCCTGCAGTCTTCTCGAACTGTCAGCCCCATTCAACGGTCATGTGTCGCCTCCAGAGAGTTATATTAAATATTGCGATTATGTTCCTACAGTCTCTCCTGTAGAGTGGCAATATGAATTTTGTGTACTTCCGATTTAACATTTTCCACATGACTTTTGCATTCAAGTAACTCGTCCCATCGGGTTTTGATTTTCTTTACCATGCTTCTGTTCAGATCGTCGTATAGACGTGCATGGGCTTCCTAATGTTGATCACGTTTTCGGGTGTTAGCCGTACACGATACTTGACAATATCGTTCAGTTTTTCATTGCCCGCGATGCCTTTGTAGCCTGGCACCAGTAGAAGTGAAGTTGCTTGCTTATGGCAACACTTTCCACTGCTGCCCTGCTTCCCAAAGCACATCCGAAGATTGGCAAAAACGCTATGTACCTATCACAAATCTGCTTACGTGTTTTATTTCTATTTCCGAGCATTCGAGAGGTTGAGGTGTTGAGGTGAGTCTTTCTCATCTCCTTTCAAGCAGCTTATGCAGCTAGCAAGTACTGCGATGCTCACTCTTTCTGCATGAGTTCGGATCAGAAAGAACTCATACAACCACTGAAAGGTGGAAATTGCGAGAGCTAAATTTCAGGTGATTATTATAGAGTTTTTCACTAAAGGTCTCCCATTCTTAATAGCGGCTTGGGGATCTTCTGGAATATTAATGAGTTCGCGGGTTAGAGCAGAAGCCCCCTTGATGTTTCCGAACCATTTTTCTAGAAGACATCACAAAGGAAGTCGAAAGAAACTTTGAGGAAACTAAAACTGCTGTTGATCCGAGCAAACGTATGGTAGCTACTAACTAAATACGTACTAGGTCAGAGCACAAGACTTGACCGTAATGATGAGCCTGGATCCAAAAACAATTACCCAGTGCAATACAATATTTTTGAAGAACTTTTGAAGGCTGGCGCTATTTAAGAGTCCCATATATAACTAAATAAGCTCAACCACTAGGCAAAATGATTAGATTACCGATGGTAAACGACCTGGATACGAACTCTTTTTCGGCATTATCAAAAGCGTATTTTTGGTATATACTTACCATGAAAATGACGATTCCTTGAGAGTTGGGTTTAAACTTGGAATCCCGCTGGTTCCTCAAATATCAGCAAGGCACGTCACACAAATGGAACTGGAATATAAGCTAATCATCTCGAAGAGGAATTATATATATTAATGGATTTTCTCACTAAGGCGCAATAACGTATGAGGGACCTCTTTTATTGGTTAATATTTAATGGCTGAGTGCTTTGACGATGCTTTAAAAATGTATGATATACGAGTATTACCAGGCAAATATTATTGCCTCAATTAAGAAACAGCCCGCCTAAATGGATTCGAAAGGCGCAGTTATGACCCTCGTTTAGTCGTCGAGATTAAACAGGGAGGTTTGTTCAAAGGTATTGTGGATTTTATATTGTTTAAGAAACTGTTTCCGATTACAGAAATATTTATTTTGTTCCCTTGAAAGTTATCATACCCAGATATATTGCCCGTGTTTTTGCCAACCCTCAAATCCATCGATGCAGTTTTAACTCTTTGATCTAAGCGTTGCGTCGTTCTTTCATGGACCTCTTTAGTTTTGGGAACAAAAAAGTCACAAGGGGGCAGATCTGGGAATTACGATGGATAGTGGCATTATTAATGTGTTGCTGTGACCAAGTATTCATCCACAAATAATGATGCGTGTGCAGGCACATTATCATGATACAAAAGCCCATTTTTGTTCCTCCAAAAATCCGGACATTTCTGACAGATCGCTTAGCGCAACTTGAGAATAAGTGTCATGCAGATAATAGTCTTTATTGACCGTTGATTCCTTGGCAGAAACTCTAAATGCACGACGCCTCTGCAATCCAAGGAACTGTTAGCAAACTTCACATTCGACCAAAGTTGGCGTGCATTTTTGGTCTTGACTCATGCGACAGCTTTCATTGGGATAACCATAAATCTATGATTCACCAAAACTTATGAACCTCCTGAGCAATGTCAACGCGACGCTTTTTTTATTCGTCAAAATTTAACTAAACATGCAAAATGACCGACCTTGTCAGCTTAAGCAAGAGATATACATATCATCATAACGCTATAGAAACACTCGACAATTTCAAAATCGCGACACTTTTTGAACAAACCTCGTATGCATTATCTAACTGATAACGAACTGAACAAATAACAACTGCATTATTTCAGCAAAACAAAAGCAAATTAAATGAACCAAGCAATGCAGTTGAATCGATCATTTCTCGCTTCAAATCTCAATTCACCATTGTTAACTTCGAAAGATATTATTTCTAAACTGCTTTTAATAAAATTAAGGGATTACAACAAAAAGCCAAACAAGTGCGATAGCAATACGAAAAGGTTGCAACAAATAACTTCATGTCCGACTACAGCAATGCGCAAAATTTTGTGGTTAACTCCGAAGGCAAACGAAATTCGAGAGCATAAACTTGGCAGATAAGAGAAATGGGAATATGCAATACACACATATTTACTTATGCGCATGAGAGTGTGTGTGTGTGTAGAGTTATAAGTAAAATGCAAACAAAATTGCATTGAAAATCATAAATAAACAAACGCATATACTTATGTACATACATACATACAGCAAAGCAAAGGCTGAAAAGCGCCAGCACAAACACAAACTTTGCTTTGATACTACTCGTAATACTAACACAGACATATGTGCATATATACAAGCATATTTAACGACACACAAAGTAGTGTTATGCCTGTTGGCTATGTATGTATATGTACTTGTTGATATATTTATACACATATTTATATATATGTATAGTATCGTATAATCATGGCAAAGCATTCCTTCAATGCAGCAATTCTACATAAGTATATGTGTGTTGGTGTGGACTTTGTGGTGAGCAATGTCCTTGCGCTATTGCTGGCTGCTGCTGCTGGCAAAGAACTTTTGGTGCGATAGCGATTGCGTAGTTAATTTGGGCTTGTTTAATTTATAAAGTTTAAAGTGCACAACAAAGTGGCGAGTGTGGCAGTTGTGATGTAGCCACAGGTACCCAGCACTAGGGTGCTTTCATTCGGCGTTAAGAAATACGAGAACCTTTATGCCAACTGGATCTAAAATATGTATAACTTCTCTGTCGCATAAAATACTTAAAACTCATTAAAATTTTCTCCGGAAAAATTCCCAGATCGACTTTCCAAAATATTTTACAGAAAGCCGTTAGATAACATAACAACTTAGACAGCTTGAGTTCATGAGACATCAGGAATACATTAAGTAAGAAACACAAGCTATCTTCGATTCGCCATTACTCTGCTAGCTTCGGCTCTCTTGCCAAAAAAAAATTACATTTCAAAGCTACAATAAAGTTATCGCGATGTATTCGTGCAAAAGAGTAAGCGAATACCTCATTAAGGTGCTATAGTCGCTATCTACATTTCCACCAAGCTTTGTTTTGCCCAGGTCGGTAAAAATTTCTCTATGCTGTATTTTACACGCGGGTGTCAGCTGGACAATGAATTTCGCTGCTTACAATATCATGATATCAAACTGACTCCTGTCAGAGTATAAAATTTCAGGCAGGCAGCACCCAACGAGGGCTGACATATTTTCCAAATCATCCCCTTATGATGGACCGCTTTATATGCATCCTCAGAAGAAGATGAATGGGTAAGACAACAGTCATTGTTAATGAGGTACCTGGCGGTAGAAACTCCCGAATCATAAAATCAACATAAAAGTCAAGGAAATAACGAAGCGGACTGGGATATTAATCCAAACGTCGGTGGAAGTCGAGCCTGCTACCACCGGCTTGCACAGCGATTCCACAAGCTGTGTCGCCAACAGCCACAACTCCATTGCAATGGAAGCAGGTTTTGGTGGTTGTAGTACAACTACCAAACCAGCTCTACAGCGCACGGGTGCCACAGTCCACGTAGAAAGAAAGAAAGCGCTGTAAGCATAAACGCAGAAAAGGAAGATGAGCTTCCTGCTTCATTCTCCTGAGCAGGTGATCGAGAGTTCTAGCTCTGACTACAAGAGAGGGTCCCGGAAGAAGCCAATCAAAAAGGAGTTGAAACGAAAAACGAAGTACAAGGCGGAGAGGTATCAGTTGTACTATTCTGAATGAAATTTCCTTACCAGTTAACAATCATAACTTCGAAGTCGTAAATTACTTCGTCTTTCTTGGAACCAGTAACCAACAGTCTCGAAATTCAACGCAGAATAATATTAATCTTGCCAACAGGTGCTATTTCGGACTGAGTAGGCACTTGAGAAGTCAAATCCTCTCTCGACGATCAAAGCCCAAAGTCTACAAGTCACTCATTATCCTCGTCCTGCTATATGGTGCAGAGGCATAAACGATGACAACATCTGATGTGTCGGCTTTACGATTTTTCGAGAGAAAGGTTCTGAGGAAGATTTATGGTCCTTTAAGCATTAACAACGGCAAATATCGCAGCCGATGGGACGATGAGCTGTAAGAGATATACGAATAATAATGACATGGTTCAGCGAATTAAGAGACAGCGGCTACGCAGGCTACGTCATGTTGTCCGAATGGAGGAAAGCACTCCAGCTCTGAAAGTACTCGACGCAGTATCCGCCGGAGGAAGCAAAGGAAAAAGAAGACCTCTACTCCGTTGGAAAGACCAAGTGGAGAATCACCAGACTACACTTGGAATCCCCAATTTCCGCCAAACAGCGAGAAGGAAGAACGACTGGCGCGCTGTTGTTAACTCGGTTATAATCACGTAAGCGATGTCTACGAAAATAAAAAAGAAGTAGAAGTCTTTACTTGCTGTTTCACCGAGTTCATACACATCTTTAGGCAGCTACTCCTCATGCTCTCAAACAAATGGTAAACATTTCGGTTTACATTTATAAATAACACTTTTGACCCAGAAATACTCGATTTCACTTTAACTGCCAATAAAAGTGTTAAACGATCCATCCTAACCTAGCAACTTGCTAATACCGCCTGTAAGGGAAGAATATATTTGCTACCATCATTCCAGCAAACTGTTGTTGGGAACGTTTCGAAGTGATAGCGTTGCAGCAACGGCATTTTGTGTGAGACATTACAAAATCAACAAAACAGGCGATGGACAACAGACAGCAGTCGCCACACGAAGCTCAAGTGGAGCAGTTGCTGGAGGTAGAGACTTTTCTATATGACTAACAGCGCGATGAACTAACTGCTTCAATTGCATTTGCTTAGAAGATATATATGTACAATGTATATATATTTATGTGGAACGTGTGAGTTGATTTCTATTTACTTTAGTGCTGGTGACAAAATATTTCCGTTTGCTTAATTAAATCTCAACGCAGTAGAACCTCTACTGAAACATGTAAATATATACTATACATACCATACATATGTATGTATGTAAATATATTCAAAATGTGTCACAAATATGCTCACATATTCGTAAGTGTATCATCGTAGCTATTTATATTAATGTAACTTATTTAAAAGGTGACTCGTCAGAGTTCAACTAACTAAGTGGTTTTATATCTGGCTTTGTATCTGTATTTGCTTAGCTTAGTTTTGGATAGGGCAGCAGGGTAGATTACCAATCAGATCAATCAGGTATATGAAGTGGCATAAACTGAACAAATTCTTTGACTATTCAGGTTTTACCAGAAATTAGTTTCACAGAGCTTTATTTCATATAGCAATCCTATAAGGAATGTAATGATGTCCACATATCAGACATAAACTTCAAAAGACGCGTCTCGATATTCGTTACTGTAATGTAATATTTTTACAGACCTATGTTGTAGTCTTTTGAAGAAACTTAAAAATTGTTCATACTAGAGGAATTTTATCTGAACTTGTAAACGGCTTCCCAAATTCCATACAGGTTTTATGAGCACCGAGGCCGATAAACCCAGTGAACGTCCGTTCCCACGGCTGTCGGGTCTACGTAACCGGAACGGACGCGGATTTGTATCTGTAAGGTCGGGAGAATTCTGCCACTACAACAACAACCCAGTGGACGCCCAAAAGAGGCGAAAGGACATCAAAAATTCTACAAAATGAGTTTGATTGATCCTAACATGAGATTAATCGAGTTGAAAACCTCACTAACAACCTGTTTAAGGCGTCACAAATCAATGCAAAGGATGGGTAAGTTGAAATAATTGAGCCTCTGATAGCTTACTCATCCACATTGGTCTCTGGATCTGTTGCCCAGCGGTTCTTTTTTGCCACCAGACTTCACATTAATGGTCATTAAAAATAATCTTTTACAGTTAAAACCTATTTTGAACAGAAAGATCCAAAATGATATTGAAAGGTTTGAACATAGCTTCAATTGGAGTTTCAGCATCGATTTACTTGAGCTAAATAATGAAATCAAGTTGATACAACAACAAACAATAAAAGTTGAAAAAGTCTTAAAAGCTCGAACGTCGACGTGAAGCAGTTCGAGGTAAACGACCAGAGGAGCCATGAATTTTTCACCACGATAAAATATTCTGTCATCATGCCATCATGCCATGCGATCAGCCTTTAGACAATCGCGAAACGAAAGTCATCGCTCAGTCACCATATTCCTCATATTTGGCTTCCTTTGCCTTTTTATCTTTTCGAAGCTGAAAATCCACTTCGAGAAACGCGCTATAAGTTCATGGAAGCCAGTCACTGAAGACCACCGCAGTCGAGGGTTTTAACGAGTTTATAGAAATTTGGATTAAGCGTTGACATGTTTAATTGGCTGAGGAGCAAATCCTTAATAGAGATTTACATTCGAATTTTTCGTAAATTTTTTTGATGAATCCGAGTCAAATTTGATCATATTGTGATCATTTGATTATTATCAGCAGAAAACTCAGGTTAGAACAAAATGTTTGCAGATCCGTATGGACGAACACTTGTTGGTGGATTCTCATCTTCTTCTTTATTGGCGTAGACACTACTTACGCCGCTAAAACCGAATTTACAACAGCGCTCTAATCATTCTTTCATTTCGCTGTTCGCAGGATAAAGTAATGTGTAGAAGTTCATGCAAGTGAGGGAAGTTCTCTGAACGAGAATCACTTGGAATTGGCCAGAAACTATTTTTGTACGTATGGCTCAAGAAACTCACGACTTCCGGTCTTAGAACAAGTATCATCTGGGTAGCCAAAGAACATCGATTTGAAGGCGAGCTACAGTAAGTAGATGAACCACCTCACCCCAAAGTAGTGCGCTGGGTTTGGAACCCGCAACGTAAAAATCGCCCCAATGGAAAGGAAGCAACAGCCTCGGATTATCATTTAGTCGAAGAAAAACCCAAACCTTAAAGTTGTCGTTTGAGAGAAATTCACACAAGTACATTTCTGATACAAAATAGGTTCTAAAAATATACCTTAATCGTTCGGAGAGGCGGTAAAGCTATTGGAACTCTACGTGTAACAAAAAGTCTCTCGCAAAAAAAATTAAATCTTATCTCAACACTTAGCAATAATGTTTTGTGGTGTAAAATGAGTTGAAGAAAATAGTACTTTTGTTCATGCTGAGCTTGCTCCACAAAGTACACCCTATATTATCATGTATTTATGTACATATGTCTTTAAGTGCCCATATGACTAGAACTCCAAAATATTCTCATTTTACTAGCAATATAGATTAACACAAAGGGAGTCACAGGACTGCAGAGCATGTGACCTAAAATATATCAAGAAGAAGACAATTTATGTAAATATTTTGTTACACCATACATATATGTTATTTTGCTGCACATTTTTACCAAGCGTTGACAAGTTTATAGCTAAGTGAAGTGCGAACCCGAACAATAAATAAACCGAGCGTGTCTACGAGTACAGTGGCGGACAGTGGACTTGAGCAAGGATCCGGGCGGAAATAAATATTTGTGCATTGAAGAGAAGAGAGTATGCACATACACACATGCATATTTACTCACCTAAATAATTTGGTGTGTTGTTTGCGCTTGGTCAGCTGGTTGATTGTTGTCTTGGCCATGCAACGAAGCATTCAAGCAGCTAAAGTCAGCTCAGATAGCACAAAGCCGCAAACGAGCTTAAATACACAAAGCACTAGCACGCACACACGTGATATTTATATATGCATGTGTGCATACAGTGGCAGCAGCAGCGCCGACTTATTTGCAGTTTGTTGCAGGCAAAAAATGAGCTTTCAATTTAAATTCTGCTGGTCAGCTAGACAATCAACACTATCAGTTGCATAGCTCGTCACTTGTCCGCAATGCTTTGAAGAAATTTTTGCCAACAACAACAAGCAAGCAAGCAAAGAAGTGGCAAGGTATTTGCTTGCGCTTGTGTTTGTATGTGTGTGTGCACTGGCAATGATATTGTTTTACAAAATAAATTGCATAAATAGATTGTCTAAATTTCGAAATTTATTCTAACAAGCAAGCACACACACACACCCACACACACATACACGTGCATACACGTTACTTGCAGCACTCAATTCATTAAAGCTATTACAGCGTCAAGTGAAAATAAGCGATGAAATCGGCATTACACATGCTGTGGCCTTAAATAACCAAAAGGAAAGTATGCTCATGTATGTGTGTGTGTGTGTGGCGCAGTGCATAAACAATGTAGAATGCCATTCATTTGCCAAAGTGTTGAGCGTTTTACTACTTAAAATTAATTTTCTTGCTATTTAGCTAAGCTCAACGCACATAAGCACATAGGCACAACCACAAACACAACCACCAACACACCCACATACATACATAGGTAGCTAGTTCTTCTAAGTATTTAAAAAGATACACACATACATACATAGGTAGCTAGTTCTTCTAAGTGTTTAAAAACACACACACAACTAAGTTCCGAGAGCTTAAACACACCCACACCTGCTTGAGTAAATAAAGTGCCTTCGTCAATAAGTTGCTCTGTTGATTTCGCTTAATTCGAAAACTTACACTAAACTCACTTAATTAATCCGTTTACAGTTCACAGCACTCTGTTATTATTGTTGTCAACTTACAGTTAAAATATTCATTGTGTTTAGACATTCACCTTCACGAAATTGTTGCATATTTTCACCGTTCGCCTGCCTTACACTCGTATTTGCTGCATATTGATTAGTTTGCGTTGAGCTTATGCTCTGCAAATGTCGAATAACGGCACTTAAGTTGTTTAACAATTACAGTTATGCATTAATTATAAGTATAAATATGCAAATTACGTGGCGCTGCGTTCCATTGCCGGCCGCATTTCGTCGAACGGCATTTAATTGCCAGCTGCGCTCAGGTGGAAAATTCTTAGAGTCTTACAGTGATAATAAGTATTACATACATACATAGGTATGAGCAGGTATTTTTAGCAAATTTATTGAGCGCGGCAATTAAACTTAATTAGAATTTGGTTAGGAGGGCTTATTTGAAAATTAAAAAAAATACTGTCTGCAATCGAACTAGTCAAAAAACCTAATATATTTGGGCTGAAAGTGTACTAGTCTGAAAAATACGAAATTTGCAACAAGGAATGACTTGAAAAATAGAAAAAACCTAAACTTGCGCTGCACAGAAGCTATTCAGTGACCCTTTTTTGACAGTTCACGCTTTAGTAGTGTCAAGCTGTCATTTTATTTTCGTTCTATAATTCCATGAGCTCTTCAAAAAAAACCAAAAAGTTCCAACGTTTTCGAGCCATATTTGGTTCAGCGTTGTGACCCATTTCTGGCTCAATGGCTATGTAAATAAGCAAACTAGGCTTGTTTGGAACAAAGGGCAACCCGTAGAGATTCAAGAGCAGCCATTATATCCAGAAAAAAAAACAGTTTGGTGTGATTTGTAAGCCGGTGGCATCATTGGTCCATATTTCTTCAAAAATGATGCCGGTGAGCACGGAACCCTCAATGGCACCATGACAACCTAATATTTGATACCTGAAGTTTGTGATCTCAGCGACATTTGGTTCCAGCAATATGGCACCATTTCACACACAACGCGTCAATCAATGGATTTATTGAGAGGACAATTCGATGAGCGGATAATTTCAGGTTTTGGGCCGGTTCATTGGGTACAAAGATTATGTGATATCACACCGTTAGACTTTTTACTGTGGGAATATGTAAAACCTAAACCTGTGGGGATATGTAAAACCTAAAGTCAATCACGCTTCGATTCGGGCCTTGGAGCCAAACATCACTCGTGTCATTCGCCATGCTCAAACGAGTCATCGAAAAATGGACTCTACGCATGGACCATCTGAGACGTAGGCGCGGCCAACATTTTAAAGAGATAATTATCAAAAAATAAATGCCAAAGAATGTTCTTTCGAATAGCAATAAGCATTCTTCATTAAATTTAAATGGAACACCTTTTATAATACCATTCACAAGTGCATTGGTTATAGTATAAAATGGCAAAAAAACATTTCTATCTTTTTGGTCAATCAGTTTGTTTGGCGTCTATATCCGATCTGAACATTTTGTTCGGAAATTGTATCGTTGCCTTAGGAAATTATTCATGCCAAATTTCGAAGTTTTCGAAATTTCGTGAAGATATCTCGTTAAATAAAATAATTGTTCATAAAGAACTCAATTTTGATATAAGAATTTGTAACTATATACTATAGTTATCAAATATCGGTTCCGATAAATGAGCAGCTTCTTGGTGAAGAAATGACGTATGCAAATTTCAAACCGATATCTCAAAAACTGAAGGACTAATTAGTTAGCGTATAGTATATAGACAGACAAATATGGTTAACTCGATTATATACATTTATAATATATGGAATTGTTGTCATTGTTGTAGCGGCAGAAAACATTATTGAAGTAATTTCGAGCAATGGGGGCCTGTACAGTCCTTGACCGGATAAAATACCGGGTGCCTTACTTAGTCTCGGGACTATCGTGGGTACTCTGCCATTTCCTATTGGGTTTTACAAATTTTATAGCAATAATAATAGACTCTTTTCAGCTTATTAAAATAATACTTTCAGATATATAAAGATTACATATATAAAGATTCTTTAAATCAATTTTACAGGGTGCGCCATATGACCAAATTCTAATATCATAAAGTGATAACATTTATTACCCTATAAAAGAAGATCTCTTCATTTTGTCAATTGTTGAGATAGACGAAGCCATAAAAAATTATATTAATTTTTGGTACCAAGACTTAAGACTTTAAAGATTGCATACGCTCTTCTCAAAAGTTGTACGTAAAAGTAAAAACAAAGTTATACAGCTGAATTAAATACAACAAAGTACTTATATAACTCATTAAAGGGGTATTCTAGTCTAGAAATTTAAAAAAATCTATTTTTTTTTATATTTTCAAAGTTTAACTATTCAAGAATATGTGTGCAAGAGGATTTTTCAAAATTCAAATTATTTTCGGAGATATAGGTATTTTTCTGACCCGGCATCCGAACTGGTTCGGCCGGAACGCGAAACTTTAAACGCGTTTTTTCAAAACTAACTTTTTCGGAACGATGTCCACGATTTCTCAGGTTTTACTGAACCGATTTACTTGAAATTTTCATAGAGTCTTCTTTATAGGCTTGTCTATGATTAGAACTAGCCCCATCCCAAAATTTTTATTTTTTTTAAATTCGAAATAGTCAGAAAAAGTGAACAAAAAAAATTTTTTTTTCAGGCAGTCGCCATTTTGTGAAAAAAAAAATGTTTCACACTTTTCCGTAGTTCCGACCAT
>CM050327.1:39098925-39214300 GCA_027475135.1 Bactrocera correcta
GCATTTTTTAATGCCTCTAAACGAGTTTAGCTCCTGGAGAATCGAAACAATGTTTTTATAACGGTCAAACTCGACGATATTTCTTTTCGCCTTTATTTTAGAAAAACAGTAAAATGTGATTTATTTTCTCATTGCTGGTGTTAATCTTTGTCTCATTTTCAAAAAATACTGTATCAAGCAATCACAAAACTGTCTGGGAAATCTTTTTAGTACGAAAACGGGTAACACACAGAAGGAAGCGTCGGACTCCTATACAACAAATCTATATACAAGTATTATATACTTTTGATGGAGTCGATAAGAAATTTGGCACTCGTCTCTTTAGCATATAGTTAATTCACAAACTGAAGGATTGGTATAAAGTGCTTGACGGAAAAATGTTTGCTATGAGGAGATATTTTCTCAAAATTGAGCATAGGTTGTTGTCTAAGGAATCTCTGAAGAATAATATAATCAGAGCATTACAGCAAATAGCTGTTATACACAGTGAAATCAAGTTCTCGTAAATACCCTTCGGTATTTCTGAAAGATACGAGTATTATGGCTTCAGGGCAACCGAAGTTAAAGTTTTTTTGTTTTTTTTTTAATAAAATTTTCATAGTTTAAGATCTCAACAATAAGTACAAAGAATATAGAGAATAGCGGCTACATCGGTTGATGTTAATAAAACATGCTAACAATCACCAGATACCTCTTTCTTCAAATACTTCATTGCAACTTCCGCACAGCAATTTAACAAATTCAATTTCGGCAATCCGCCTTATTTTAATACTCTAATTCCAAACAACTGAACAGCGCCAGCATTCTCACAAACACTTCCCTTAACAAGACATCTTTTGTCTGCATTTTGTAAATGCCTAGCCATCAATTATGTTTAGAATGTTACTACATTTTAGTGAATGCAAGAATTTAATATAAATTTCTCTGAAGATTTGCTCTTATTGTTTAACCAAATTTGCCTGTGACAGCAAATAACAAGCAACAACAAATACATATGTATACCTGGCGCAAATCACAGGACGAAGAAAACAACAGCCAGACAGGCAGTCAAACATTTGTCGAGACATATTGCTAATATTTTACCACCTGTTGTCCGTCCAGCCGAATGTAGTGCATGCTATGCACTCACACACACATACATATATTTATATACCTGTGTTTGTATATTTGCAAGGCCTGCCGCTTGCTTGCATCTTACACATGTCCTTTGACGCTCTCGAGGCTGCAAACAAACACAAGCAATTATATAAATATGAGTATGTGTGTATCAGGCGTACTAAGTGTATCGCAAGGACACATTTAAGCCGCCTGCATACAAAAATATTTACTTGCAAATGTTGATCCACAAACTTCTCTCAAGTGTTTCGCAAGCGTCTTAGCCCAGGTAGTAGCATCGACGACGCACATGTGTCGTGTTGTTGGTAGCAACCTTTCTCAATACCGTTGATTAGAAGCATAATTTGCAGGTATGAGTTAATGTGTGTGTTTTCTTGATTGTTTCCTTCTTTGTTTCTTCAGTGCATTCAATTTGTGTGACTTCAAAGTGTGTAACCAGAGACTTTTCTTTTTGTTGTTGTAGAAAAATCGCTACAGAATAATATTATTATATTTTTAATAAATTTATTTAGTGATATGTTCTATCAAATTATCGCTCTTTTTCACTGTAGGAGTCAAAAAAATGTTTTTTAGGAAACTTCTTAAAATTTCCGCTTTACATTTTCCATATAAAAAAAAATTCAATTATTTAAGATACATTTTTGTGGAGCGTTCAAAATCCTGCCAGAATAATTTTTATAATTTAAAAATCTCAAGCTATTAAAAAAGCTTTTGAAAGTTATTGGTCCATTTTTTAGTTGAAAAAAAAAAATTTCCTAAAATCAAACACCCTAATCCACATATTATTGCAATTTCAAACTAGTACTTAAGTATCATTCAAAATTCAATGGAAGCCCGAAATAAGTTTACAAGTATACTTCTATTACAATTTAAGTCCTCATATAGAATTTCTCTATTAAATTGACTCAAATTGGTTTCCGCGGAGCAGTCGTTTGAGTTTGCTGAAAATCCAAAGGTCACACGGAGCTAAATTAGACAAATACGGTACAATATTGGTTCAAAATTTATCGAAAATCTCACGAAGAATCAATGCAGCATGCGACGGTGCATTATTGTGATGCAAGATGCTGGTTCATCATACGAATAGTATAATTTTAGCCAGTCAGAAGGAATTCGTAGTGCACCACGCCTCGATAATCGAAGAAAACTGTTAATATAAACTTGATCTTTGACCTGCTTTGATGTGATTTTTGGCTTCGACTCATAGATAGCTTAGATCCAAGACTCATCGTAGTAATATACGTGTCATGACATCCCGGTAGTCGGAAACCATTGTTTCACAGACGTTAATGCGACACTGTTTTTCGAAAAAATTTTGTGTTTTTGGAACCAATCGTGCTTTTACCTTTCTTAGGCGCAAGTGATCTTTCAAAATGGTTTTCACTAAGCCTTCCGTTAGTTCAAATATGCCAGTAAGATCTCTGACGGTTAATCGTGGATTCTCAAGCACTCAATTTTATTATTTTGAATTATTTTATAATGTATAATGTAGTTGATGCTGATGGCCGCCGTCCTGGACTTCGTTCGTCGTCTACGCATTCTCAATCCTCTTCGAATAATTTGTACAAACCAAAAACTCTTGCACCTGACAAAATTATCACCGAAGACCTTTTCCAACATTTTGAACGCACAAGAAATTTATTTCCTCACAAATTTTAATGGAGCATCTTTGTTAAATAATTTCAGTCATCGTAAAAATCGCCGAGTGTACTTTACATACTTCATAAAGACAATCATATAGCATACTAAGCACTAATGATTATTTTGATTGAATTAAAAAATCTTACTAGTTTTTGTTCACAGTAGTATAAATACTTTTTGGCCATCTCATTTTGCTTTACGAAAGTCCTAAAAACTGCTTGGACTTTACTATATGCCTTCAACTACCTCCCCATAGTATGAGAGAGAGTTGGGAATTCAATGTTTGTTATTGTTGTGTTGGGAATTTCAATTTTTTTATCTACAATCGATTTATAATTTTTCCAGAATATCAGGGCGTTTCACAAATGTTTATTTAGGATTAGATTGGATTTGTTAAATAAATCCTCAATCATTGCACCGCAACCTTAGGTCTATTGTGCCCTCTCCTAAATCACAAAGACTCACCTAGCCCCAGCTATTGATAAATTCCAATATACTTCTAGGTGTTATTAAGGCGATGTGATCCCTATTTTGAAACATGGATCCAAGAGCCTAGACTGCTGTGCAGTTAATTAGCAGGTATTTTGGGGTTTCAGGCTTCATGTCAACTTGCAGTTCGCACAAGAAGCTAGGCCCATGTTTTGACAATTTATTCTGCTGCCTCTAACAAACTAACCGGCTGTATAGTAGACATAAGTTCCAGTCGGCTGTGGTAAAAATATTTCGAATCTGCCTACAATCCGGTAATCTTTTTTAGGCCATATTTTCAGTATACTCTGAGCTCAGATTCGATTATATATGGTGAAAAAGGACTAATAGTAAAGATTCATATTAAGTCGGCTTATTTTGAAGAATTATTTATCTGTTCGATATAAACAACGATTTCGCATCCCCGCCCATTATCCTTTCATCCATATTTACTTATGACCTTTAATAATTAAACTCATTTTTAGAGGGTATTTATTTTTCCTAAATATATTTCAATGAACACGAATAGTACTCCAAAAATAATATACATAAATATAAAAGGTGTTTTCTTATACAGAAGTATTTATAAAAACATATGTATGTGTTGCAATTTCGATATACACCTGGTACATCTTAACGATAATAAAATACGAGCGACTGTGTCACGAGCAGGCGTGCGTCACGTCCATAAATGTCAGTTATCTGCCAGACGGCCTGTGTCGAAATAAAGGCAATACAAACAGACGGCAATGGTCAAAAATAATTGGAGAGCACAAAGAGAATGGCTACTGATACAATTTCGGTACACAGTGAATGTATATAACTGTATATTCTATAATTATATACGAAAATGCCTATATACAAAAGTAGGGACATACATACATTGACGCGAATTTATTGTTGGCCATTCCACATCATTTTGGACAGTCGCTGACAGCGAAAGTCAAATAATTACGTCTGGCTTACGAAGACGAATGATGGACATTGGCATTTGGCCTCGCGAGCTCAGCACTCGTCAGTAGTGAGTACAGAGACCGAAAGTCAAGTGTCAAAACATCATCCATCAAACCGACACCACAGCACCTACCGTTGCACGACGAGGATTCATAGGCTTGTTTCAGTGTATATTATTATTTAGGTATATACGTAATATTTGTACATATGGATGTACACATGTACGTATATCCGTGTTTAGAATATCCAAATTGCAATAGAGTTTCATAAATCTTTCAGAAAGTTTTAGGTTTCAAACACCTGAGTGTGGTCTCACCTACAAATTTTTGTCGAAAGTTATATTCTCATTTCAAGGTATCATATCCTAACTCCATCTTCTCTAATGCATTCACACAAACCCAGTTCTATTGAGCCAGCTGATACCACTTCAGCATCCAAAGGAAGGATGATTCGCCCATGTATCCTTTTCGACTTGACTGAAGGTTGGCTTCCCTGAAACTGGCAGCTCTGCCGCCACTTATCAACTTTCTAGCACAGTCAAGTGTTCTAAGATACTCCTCTAATCGATCTGTCTACCATCGTAGCAAACTGTGATCTTTAATGCCACATGTCGCTCCAATCTATCTTTCATTGCCGTTATTGTCTGTTTCCATTTCTGGCACCATTACGGAAGTCAGCCAACCCGTTATGAACCTAGCAGAGCCTTCTCTCCTGGTGCTGGCGATTTCGCCTAACATCACAGCCCAACCTACATACATGTACAGTCGGCTGGCTTCCGCCTTTCAAAGGAAACTTTTCATTGTCTTTCGCTGAAATTGATTCCGTCACCCTAGATTGTAACCCAAACGAGACACTGTCCGATTTGCAAGGTCGCTCAGACCAATCTACACCTACGTCTGCTTTGTTGATATGAATTACATCATTCATGGTTGCTAAGTCCCCAAACAGAATTTCTCTCCATCACTGGAAAGTCGTCACCGAAGGTTATACAACCTACATTTACCACATTAACTTATTGATAACAGGAGAACATTTCCGTATTTTAACGTTACGGATACACCTCGCCATCGATTTCTACATGACATCACCCCGTATACACAGGTGACGAACCACCACTTCGGCTACCTACTCAGGATTTACTCAAATCCAAATAACTTACGTCCTAAAACATAATATGATTCAAATTCTAGGTCTCTTAAGAGATATATAAGCCAGACCGAAGGTCATTTAGTGTTTCTCAAGATGAATACCACGTAAACGACCTTGCATTCCATTAAGGCGGCCAAATTCAAAACAATGTTTCGATAAGTATCGTGTAGCCCATCGAAGTATCGAAGCTAGTAATGAAATACAGAACTTACGTCTTTAAGACTCATTCATTTGAAAGCGAAATAGTACTCCCCCAAGTTTTTACTGAACACATTTTTAGTCTCAGATTTTACTCTTATCTGGAAAAAATATGGGAACATTCTCTATTTCGATTGGCTTTGGAACTGGTTATTTATCCTAGCTTCCTGTATCATCTGCTATTCCACGACTCGAACAAAAATTCCCCAAAAAATAATTAAGATATTCGAGAGGAAAACTTTTTCAAATACTTCTCTCACTTTTTTCTAATAACAGCAACATAAGTGTGAGTAAAAAGTTCACGAGATAATTCCGACAGCTTACAGTCGCTTAAGCCGAGCACAAACCAAACATTTGTATATGGAAATTATTGAAATCAACGTAAATTGGTTGGAAATCTTTCAGTGTCCTTGTCAACTTCACAGTTGTCAGTGTGTGCGTTTATGTATGAGTACGGGTTTGATGTTGCATAGACTAGGCTGTCAGTCAAAAGCACACCCTTTCCAACTTTTTTCTTTGAGAATGGGAAATGGCAAAAGCAGCACAGCAACAACACAACACAATTCACCATCATTCATAGAAGCTGCGTGTGGTCGTCTGCCAGACGAATTATCTCATCAAATGAGTAACGATGCGTTAATTTCCATAATGGAATTTTCACAAGTGAAAATACGGAAGACACACAGCCGCGCACAAACACGGCGCCTCCACAAATTCTTTAGACTGAAAGTGAGCTGGCAGCCAATGGCTTTAGACGCCATGCAATATTTATAAATACAGATATATGTGTATGTAAATAAGTGTGTATATACTGCAAGTATATTAAAGAGAGGCCGAGTGGGTGGGTGCGAACCCGCATACTAAGCGGCAGCAAAGTCAAATTGAAATCATTGAGCCGTGCTCAACACAGCTACAGCGCAATGAAGCTGTGGCGCTGTGTGGCTGTGTGGCTGTTGCTCGCAGCGGAAACGGATACGCAGGCAACATAGCTTGGTTTTTAAATGACGCCACTCCAGCTGTTTCGGATACTTATACATAGGTATGTGGGAGGGTGTATGTGTTCGTCTATTGCTTGTCTTGTGGCAAAGAGTTTCCCGCTGCTTTAGCACTTATCAAACTCAACTCTCTGGCACTCACACAGAGCGCAATTGCATAAATAACATTGATGAAGTGCTGCTATTATTCAGCCAATATTTTTCACCCATTATTGCTGTTGTTGTTGCACATAGTAAGCCATCCATATGTTTTGCATTGATTCAGTCGAAATTCCTGCAAATATCACAAGGGCAACCAGAACCCGAAGCCACACAGTGCAAGTTATACAAATCCATAACAATTTTACAAGTCATTTATTTTCGGGAGTTTCACCAGTGAGTATAGTGTGGCGCAGAGAAGGAAAGCAGTGCAGTTGAAATCAAATGAGCAAATCTGAATGAAAAACACTGAGATTTGATTGCTTTTCAATGATTTTCTTGCTAAGCAATTTTTTTTTTAATTTTTCGTAATAGAAACTATTTTTGTTGCAACTAGCTCTAGCTCCTGCTCTGAAAGTATTTGACGCAGTACCCGCCGAGCGAAACAGAGGAAGGGGAAAGCCTCCACTCCGTTGGAAAGACCAGGTAGAGACCAGATCCTCTCTAAAAAATCTTCGGGTCACAGTTCCCTGCTTCTTGGAGCTTCAAGGCGGTCTCTAAAATCTCTCCTAAATCCTTTTCCATCTCCCGCTGATTCACCAAGTCCTCGTTATTATAGGTCGGATTGCGCTTTTTGAGGCGCCCCACGCCATCTTAACCAATATTCCGCATAAAATCGGCCAACTTGTTTATTTGGAGAATATTGTTTTGGTCGCCATTCTCCTTGCCGGAATTAGGAACCTTCAGCACCATACAATCCTTCATCGCTCCATCAGGGCTTTGTCGTGCGAGGTATGTACACCTTCGCTTTTGAAATGGGGAATGCAGTTACGGTCCACTATCTTCACAACGATCCTTCCCACAAACCTTCACAACCACTTCCTTCACTAAGGGACCGAGGAGTCATCTCTATATTTTAAAATTTGGACTCCATGAAATTTGCCATTGGCGTGTCTGGGTCTACATACATTCTTGTGAAGATCTCATTTAGTGGCTTCAGCTCCACCTTTTTTCACTGCTGCTGAGTCATTTGTCTGCGATTAGGTGCTTCTTTGCTATCACGCTGGCCATTGCAGCCAATCTGAACATTAAGGATTTCTTTCGGACCTAATAGTTTGTTTTACAGCGTTATCAATCAACGTATAGCTGTATTTTGCCCGCAATTCTTTCCTCGTGGAAGAGGACGTGAACTCCCAGACAGCTTCAAAGGTTTTTGATCTTAAAAGTATCCGTAAATTATAGAAAATCAAAGTCCTCTCTCTATGAACAAAGACCAAAGACCAAAGACCAAACTCCACAAATCACTCATAATTCATGTAGAGCCATGAACGATGACGACATCTGATGAGTCGGCCTTACGAGTGTTAGATAGAAAGGTTCTGCGAAAGATTTATGGTCCTTTGCGCATTGGCAACGGCGAATACCGCAGTCGATGGAACGATGGGTTATACGGGATGTACGACTACATTGACATAGTTCAACGAATTAAGAAACAGCAGCTACGCTGGCTAGGTCATGTCGTCAGAATGGGTGAAAACATTGCAGCTCTGAGACGCAGTAACCGCCGGAGGAGGCAGAGGAGAGACCAGGTGGAGAAGGACCTGGCAACACTTCCAATTGGTGCCAAACAGCGAGAAGGAAGAACAACTGCCGTGCTAAGCTGTTGTAAACTCGGCTGTTATCGCGTTAGCTGTGTTTACGCCAATAAAAAAGAATAAAAAATATCTACACGCACTGCAAATATAGGCCAAGCCACCACGAACAGCTGAGTAAATGCACCTAGTCTACCCAGCGGTCAGTCCCCCTCCTCCACTGATGAAACAATATTTTAAGAGCCGGTATTTAACAACTTAAAGACAGTCATCTATTTGGAATGCAAAGCTTTCGAAGAATGTTAAGTGTATTTAGCGGTACAAAACAGAAGATTTTACTGCTTTATCGCAAAAACAACAACTGACCATTTGTAAAATAAATGGAATTAGTGGGAGGGAAATTCAACAAATATAAATATGCCGCACTTCAACTCAATTCAACTGTACATAACTGTTTATCTTACTTAAGTAGCGGCAATTAAATGGATAAGGAGGAAAGGTTTTCGCCCGGCCATATGCTCAACGCCACGCATTATACATACATACATATGTACAAATATGTATATACACTTCTATATAAAAAATTATAAATATTATTTTCAAGTCTTTTTCATGCTGCTTTCCTTGCATTGACTTGTATGTATGTATTCAGAGCAGCAGCAGTTGCCTGGACCTGAATAAGTTTGGATGAGGGTGCGCGAGATTAAATATAAAAGGCGTGTCGATGCTCTCGAGTACGCATCGGTGCTTATGAATAAATTAAAACTGCAGCTTCCATGGGAAAAAATACTAAAGTGAGTTATATTAACTAAATGAGGGAAAATTTTTAAGGTAGCGCTAAGTTCGCGCAGAACCGGAACTAATGAAAGCGGTAGCAAAATGGAAAGTATTTAGCTTCGAATTACTTACCACAACCGCTGTGATCTTTTTTGTTTTTGCTTCCCAAAGAGAATGCTCACTGGAAAAAGATTTACAGTGAAGTTTTCCTCCGATTTGCAGGCTCTTTCTTTATTTTACATGAGATAAGCCTTCGTTTATTAGCGGCCAGGGACGATCTGTGGTAATATCAAAAAGACAGGAGGAAGAATAAGGATACTGTAAACTTCAGGCTCACAGGTACTTTTGAACATTCTGTAACTGGACCTGTAGATGGCCATTAGTCAATATTCTCTCCACACCCTTTGAAGGGTAACATTCGCGTTAGAGTTTACAACAGCGCGCCAGTCGTTCTTCTTTTTCGCTGTTTTGCGCCAATTGGAGATTTCAATTATAGCCAGGTCCTTCTGGTGTTTCCAATGGAGTAGAGGTCTTCCTCTTCTCCTGCTTACCTCGACGGGTACTGCGTCAAATCGTTATTGCCTCTTCACCATATAGTAGGAAGGAGATGTTGAATGACTTATAGAGTTTAGTCTATGTTCGCCAAGAGAGGTCTACTTCTCAATTGCCTACTAAGTCCAAAGTAACACCTGTAAGAAAGAGTTATCGGGATGTGTCTTAGAGTTAGAAAAATATGCTTAGTCTGAGTTTCGCTAAGCAAAATATATCCCTTAACACCCCGATAAAAAAAAAATAACATTAACCTCAACCAACATATTTTGCTCGGGTATAATTTTTCTCAAAAAAGGCAACCAAAGAGAATTAAAAAAAATACTGCAAGCTCTTTTGAAAAACTGCTGCTATTTCACTCAAATTAACGCGCGAAGTTTTCGCTTTAAATTCTTTGAGCGCAGCGATTTGACTTACGGGTGATGGGTCGCTGGAGAGCAAACGGTTATAAACTAGCCCAAATGAGTGTAGTCTTCGCGTAATACCCCTCCTTAATATGCCATTTAAATGTCAAAAAAGTACGCGCGTTTAAATATTACGAGCGCCACGCGCACAAGCCGACAAACAACCGGTCGAATGGTTGACTACCCGCACTTGTAATGTAATTAAATTAATTAAGTTAAGTGAGTGGCATTAGAATGTTGCTTGCTTCTTTTTGTTTGCTGCTTTTAACTTAGCGTTTAGCTCTTCACATTTTACTAACGCTTCTTTGCAAGTTTTTTCAGTCTTACTTTTGTATCGTATTTTTTTCGTTTTTTCTTTTTTTTTTTTGAGATTTCAAAACCGTTGCAACTTGTTTGAAGTGTCTTGAAACAAATTCGTAAATTACTCTTAAAATTAGGCACAATTAAGTGCCCGGATCAGGAAGAACAAGTTAATATTCAAAATTAAAATGGACTTAAAAGAGGCACCAGGCAAATAAATTTGTTGGTTGGGGAAAATGTATACAAATTGGTTAAAGTGTGCAGACAATTTAAAGTCAAAACTCAGCAAAAGAAAGTTGAAGAAGAACATTGGCATTTATTTTTTTAAGATTATTTCTCTCAAATGTTGGTCGCGGGTACGTTCCAGATGGTCCATCCGTTAAGTCCAGTTTCCGATATCGGGTTTGTCGGGTTTCGACTGCTACATGATCTTGACGGCCCAAAACGTGAAATTATCACGGGATCACGAAGATTTTTAAAGAAATATAAATCGATGATGCCACCGTCCCACAAACCACACCAAACTCTTGCTTTTTCTGAATGAAATGACAGCTCTTGAACCTCTTCAGGTTGCTCTTCCTCCCGAATACGGCAATTCTGTTTAATGGCTTAATGGGTGCGTAAGCCATTATTCGACACTGAATAAAATTTGGCTCGAAAAGGTCGGAATTTCTTGGAACTTTTTAAAGCTCATAGAGCAGAGCGATGTTGCTTGCAAAAGAATCAATCAACTCAAAGTCGTTTGGGATGAGTCAGTAAGATGAGGGAAAGTGGGAAATAGTGTGCGCCGTAAGATCAAGTTAGATGTAAAAAAAGCAGTGAAAGATATAGAGCCAGTACGAACCAGAAGGAACCAATGAGAACCGGCATGAATCAATAAGAGCCAATAGAGAGAGGGACAGCAATTGCGCAGGGAGTAAGTGACTGCACATAAAACATCTTAGCAGATTTGTGATAGGTTCAGAGCATTTTGCCACAGAAGTTTTTCATTTGGCTCCACATAAGACTGAACATACAGTCTAAGTGTGATTGGTCTGCCTATCCTATCCTAAAGATTTCTGTTTATGTTTTACCTTCTCACCTTAAATCGACTTCAAACGGATGTGTTCTGACTAACCAGAGAAT
The DNA here is from genome assembly GCA_027475135.1 of Bactrocera correcta. Lineage (NCBI taxonomy): Eukaryota > Metazoa > Arthropoda > Insecta > Diptera > Tephritidae > Bactrocera > Bactrocera correcta. The sequence goes on from CM050327.1 coordinate 39,110,332, forward strand.
ACTTCGTCTAAGATCGCAAGTTTCTAGCCACTCCCAAGTGCATGATGCTCAGAGAACTTTCCTCACTTGCATGAACTTCTACAAATGGCTCCATCCATCCATTGTCGACTTATAGACATGTATTATATTTAGAAATTTTTTGTTACTTTTAAAACTTCGATTCTATGAGCTTCGGAGCAGAACTTAGTCATTAAAGTATTATGTATACACTTTCTTTAGAATTTCAAAAACTCCACCCCTTTCTCAGTGGCGCTTTGACTCAACTAGTGTCTGCGCTTTAATTTCATCAACACCACCTCTCGCAGGATTTATGGGGCATAATCAAAATCGACCAAACATCATGCTGCAATCACAGCAGATTTAATGCAACAGTGCGTCTGTGATTTGACAGCCAAACAGCAGCAACAACAAACACAGTGCGATTCAGTAGCAACTTAATAGCAGACACGAATATTTTCAAATAAACAACAACAACACACATTTCAACATAGAACATTTGCGTGAGTACATGCGCTTGGGGATTTGTGCCATTGAATGGAAGCAAAATAAATCTGCGTACGCGAGAACACACGAATGGCAAGTACAATTACAAGTGTGGCTTAGAATGTTTGACATGAAGCCATTAGATGTGCAAATATGCTCATACATATGTATGGTACATATATAAGCCTTAACTATATAAGAGCAGCCGTAAGTATATGCAATACATACATATCGACAAACATTTTGACAAATTTATTTCCCATTTAAAGCTAGTGATATGGCTGTCAGCGTCGTCTGCGGGGGCTAATGAAAGTGAACGCTTCATGTTTGCCAAATAGAATTATCTAAAATCGCGTATACGCCGTGTATGACGCATCAATTTAAATATCCTTCCCCCATGGTTATAAAGCAAAATAAAGAATTTGGTAAGCCAGAGGAGGGATGAGATGAAAAATATCGCTTTGGGTTTTTTGAAAATGTATACATGCAAATCAGCATTCTTACAAAGTGGTTCATATAATACATTCTTTTTATACCCTGAAGAGGGTATATTAAGCTGGCTCTGAGTTTGCACCGCTTAGAAGGAAATTTGGGAGATCTTTTAAAATATAATAATATTCAAGTTCATCGGTTGGTCTATCCATCTGTTTATAAGTGGAATTACTTCTCAGTTTTTGAGATGTCGGTCTGAAACCGATTGCACACACCATTTTCTCCGAAGATACTGTTTGTTTGTCAGAACCGTCGATACCGGACCAGTATAGAATATAGCTGCCATACAAACTTACCGATCAAATTCAAATTCTTATATTGAAAACTTTTTGTAAGCTCGCACTTTTAGCTTTCAAATCTGGTCAAGGAGTGTCTGTCCTCACTAGAAATAGCACTGGGAAGTATCGGATGCTAGTTGTTAAAGTTATATGGAGGAGAGTAAGGTAAAAATAACCAGACAGTTTCTGCCACATTGTTCAGCCTTTGAAAAACTGAGGCTAACACATCTCGGCAATCAGACCTTCGGCGAACAAGCAGTCATAGCCCAAACTGATATTAGCATATTAGTCGCAACAAATTTGTGAAATTTAAGATTCATATGATTCAGTAATTACGAGTTTATACCAGGTACCACAGGAGACCGACGTTATTAACTGCTACATATGTGTGTTAGCTGTCTAAGTGAGTTCCTTCTCATGATCGCCATTTTAACCTAACCCAACCTGACAGTTGCAGTGTGATACTAAACTACAGAACTCTCTATTTGTAGTTAATGATCGATAAAATTCAGAATTCGAATCAGTGGTTTCGAAAGAAATCAAGGAGTTCTCCGCGAAAAGAATTTGATACACCCTGGTGTTGGACCGACTAGGGTTATTTTTTTTTTTTTTTTTTGAAGCGCGGTCGAAGTTAAAATGTGTATATTTACACTTAACGTTGTGCTTTATACTATTTTATAATTTTGTAAAAAATTCCTCAGGTAGTTTACGGATTTGCTGCTGAGTTAACTGCTCTGGACCGTAGAATTTTTGACTCCGACTGGGAACGAACTGCAACGTCTTCTTAGCTGAGCCTATAATTGTCGATGCGATTTCAATTATATTTTCAAAATTGTTCTCTCTTTTAAAAGATGTATTCGACATCAAAGACCGTGTCAATGCTTAGTTCTTTTACTTTGAAGTTTGTTCCACCAGCTTTAAGTGGTTATTCCTTGAGAAAGTTCCATCATTTTTTTATCATTTTCTCGTGCCTCTTGGAAAACTATTTTATATTCTTTATTCTATTCTTTCACAGGATATTAACTAAGTAACTTAATCTATATAATGTAATACACTAGAATTTGTTACGGTGAAAAAGGTCGTACGCCCTTGGCAGTAAATTCTCTCGAACACCCTGAACCTTTAAATTAACGAATGTTGTTATTGAGATCGGATACTTATATAAAATTACCTATTCACACAAAAGTATGCGAAACGTGAATAGAGATTAGTTTTTTGAATGGCGATATTCTGCAAAATATGAATTATAAGGCATTTTGTAGAAGTAAAGAATATCTTTTTCATTTTCGAAGGTACTTTTTTTCTTTTTTTGAAGAGAAACATTTGTCTGACACACATATATCGAGCTGTAAAATCTTCTTTTGGAAGATTTGATTTCAAGTTTTTTTATCCCTTTGTGAATGCACTTTTCTGCTTATGTTTTAAAACTAATTTATATCTTGAATATCAATAAAATGTTATGTATTAGATCATTAGTATAATAACTCAAAATGGTTCAAATCTTTTAAGAACATATCTGCTGTTTCGATTCTTCTGAAACTTGGTCAAACATTAGTGTTATTATTTAGCAGAAAAAATTCTTATGAATCTAGAGGGGTAACAGTGGAGATAATAACTATAAAATACAATTTACTAATGTTGCTTTTGGGTCTAGCAGCTCAATTCAGCAACTGTCAAGTTATAATCCCACCGTTTCAAAATCTCTAATGTCGATAACAATAATAATCGATTCGACTACTATAGTTGACTTTCATTTAAACTAGTTGGAGATTTTTGATATACACATATTCTAAACCTTTCTGGCTTTAATCTTAAACCCGATTTTACATTATAATGTGGACACTTTAAAGCTTTCTATAAAGCACCTTTAAAATACGAATTTAAGCTGCTCGAATGCACGACATGCGCTCCAGATACGCAATTTAATGATTTCATTACATTTTCCGCATGTATAAGTGGTGCTATCAGCAACAAAAACAAGCTACAACAACTTGACAGAAATACACAAAAAAATGCTTAAGCGACAACGCTTCGCAAATCCCTCACAAATCCCTTACCATCAGCACTCAAGTGGGGGCTCACCGAAAGAAAAAGGCAAAATCGAATACGCGCGGAATAAAACGTCGCATATGTAAGTGCCAAAGATAAAGGATCATTATCTGTGCGATTAGGCAGTAGCAACAACAACAAAAATAACAACAGGTGTTAACGCATATCAGGAGGCATCAGCTGCTCTATCCACTCCAGCACCCTCACATGCACACACACTCGTGTAATTATGCTAATGTCGACGGTGCTTGTTGTTGTTGCTGCTGCCGATACAGCATTGTTAATGTGCACCCCCACCATCACTTCCAATCACTCCCACGCGCTGCGCGTTCTTTCTGCTCATTTCGCCTGTCGGCCGTGAAAGCGTGAACGTGCGCGTCGAAATTCACAGCTCAATGAAGCACCAGCAGTGAAGCGTTGCGCCGAAATCTGAAATCCATTTCAGTGGGGTGTGAGCATAGCATAGGCATTGTTGTTATGCAATATGAACGATTCACTTTTGCCTTCAACGCTTGCGCTAAAGCGTGGGCGGGGAGAAGCGCGGGTGGCTTTTGAAGCGCGGTCCTCTTTTTTTTTTTTGATTGCTGGATGCACATGATGACATGACAATCGATATTGTGCAAAGCAGTTGAACATTTCAATAACGGCCGAACAGAAACGCATTCAATAATACTTTAACTACTGAGTTTTCTTAAATCGGATGAAAAATTGTCGATTTGAGGCCTTTTTGATTCAAACTTTTGTTGATAGTTGAAAAAAGACCTGGTAGAGATTATCTTTTTTGATTTTTCTAAGAATTTACGAAGCCAAAAAGTGCTTATTTACAAAAAGACATTTCCGAGTAGGTGAAATTAGTCAGACCAGCTGTCTGATAACAGTTTGATGTAACCCGCGGACAATTTTTTGAATTAATTTCTTTCAATTTCTTCCGAAAAATATGTTTCTGTAATATCTCGATGAAAATAGCATATATCATTCTTCATTGCGAAGCTAATAATCAAACCAACGATAATTCAGATTAGACCTTACAGGTGGGAAATTTTATCAAAAAGCGGTGATGCTCTGAACTCTATTTTTGTTCAAGGACCGAAAAAATTGCACAACTTATCTGGGGAACCCTAGCAAAACCGTACCGATCGATTTATCTATTATTTTAGTCACTGCTATTCTAAATACAAGGTGCATTCCAAGGCAAACAGGACTTAAAAAAAGAGAACAAATGGTTTTTTCGGCAAAATCAATTTATTTTATTCAAGATTGTCTCCTTCTGCTTCAATACAGCTTTTTGCCCGATTCAAAAGCATGTCGAACGAGTGTTTTAGCTCATTTTTCGGTATGGCCGCCAGTATGCCGGACCAACCCTTTTGAATGACTTCTACATCTGCAAAGCACTTTCCTTTCATGGGCAAATGCATTTTTCCGAAAAGGAATAAGTCACACGTTGCCATATCAGGTAAATACGGGGAGTGGTTAATGGTTAAAATGTGATTTTTGGTCAAATAATCGTCCTTCGAAAGTTTAATTCCGGGCAATTTTTGGTCGTCAGTCTATTTGTGCGGAACAAACCGTGAACACACCTTTCGTAAGCCCAAATGTTCGGTCAAAATACGATAAATCGATGTTTTGAAGATGGTTCCATTCCATTTCCATGAATTTCAATAATGATTTCGGCTGATTTTTGATCAATTCACGCACAGTATCGATAGAATTTCCGGTGATCACGGATTTTGATTTGACCACGTGTTGGTCATCATTTATGTCCTCACGGCCTTGAAAACGTTGAAACCACTCGTGCACTCTGCTACGGCATAGGCAATCATCGCCATAAACTTTTTTCAACAATTGAAACGTTTCGGTTAAAGTTTTACCAATTTTAAAACAAAATTTAATGTTGACTCTTTGTTCGAAGCTCATTTTCGCGCCGATAACAAAAACCTACTGACACTTAAAACGCAATAACTTCACTTCCAATCGGTGAAATGTCATAAAGTTCTCTCAGGACAATCGATAAAAATAGCAGACTCTAACGCAGTCGACATATAGATGACGCCACCAGTGGCTGGAATATACCTTGTAAATAATTTATATTTAAATTGCAATTGATTCCCACTTTCATCATTTCCCCTTATTCTTTCTACATTTCTCAGCTATTACGCTATATAAATAATATGAATACTTTCAATATTCCTGTAAATAAATAAATATAATAATATGAATTTATAAATTTGGTCCCAGATCATTAACTATCAATCAACTAACTTCAATTTCCAAAAGTATTTATAGAAACTGGCTTACAAGTTTTACTCCATGAATCTGTTTGAAAAACTAACCTAACAAAAATAATGATTTTATCCACTTGTCATTTGCTGTGAATCATCTACCACAGTATTTATATTTTTGGCATAATACGTAAATAAGTTTAAGTGGCACACAGACTGCTGGGTCTCCTCTACAATGCACGATTGCATATACTATTTGATTTAATTCTAACTTAGCTCTTCTACATTTTGTTTTTGGTATAATCCTAATAATAATTTAATATTCATAAGTCAACAGTAAGTAGCTATGTGTGCATATACAGCATGTTCAGTGAATTTCCATATTTTAAAATCAATTCCCAGGCAATTGCCACAAATCACGTTTATATAACCCAATGGCGCTGCCCAAACGATTTAATGCTTTGCCGCACTCACGTGCTCTTAACTCAACACAATGAAATCATTGCTGCCGAGCCAACTTACTCGTGCTTTATTTCGTGTACAATATGACTCCCAGAGCTTCTTTAAACTTTGGCTGCAGCGCTCGAAACTACAATTTATTTGCTGCCTCAATTTCTTTTGCGCCACTAAAGCAATTCTTATTTTGTTTTACTACTTCCTTTATAGTATATATACGCGTATGGCCGCTTAAGTGCCACCATATTTTCAAAAATCGTTCGAACTCCAAAGCGTATGCCAAGTGCCCTGCTGCGCCTTAATAATGGGTCTAGGCTCTCCACAGCATCGTGGCTGCACTTACCGAAAGGCTGCCGAAAATTCACAATTTATTGCAAAGTGTTTGAATTTATTGCGAAATTAAATGCGGCTGCTGCTTCATTTCTGTATATATAATATATACTGATGTGTATATGAAGCATGTAAAGCACAAAACGAAGTAGGACCCATTTAAAAGGAATATGGCAACAACTTTACAATCGTTTGCTCGACAATTATTTCAGTTACTTCCTTCTTTTATTCGTTTGTAAGAGCATATGAGTGACATACATGAATTTCTTTAAATAAATGGCCCTAGAATAAATGGCTTCACCTAGCCGAAGAACGAAGTTCAATTATTATAGACGCAGACAGATTGATTCAAAAATAAATTTATTGAAAACAGTAAAAGAAGAAAGTCAAAGCTGCGAAACTCATTTTCATGCTAATATTTTGATAGTAATCGGCGAAGACTGTATAAAGCTGGCCTCTTAAAACGATTTGAAGTTGAAGCTCGACCGATAATTTCGACCTGTTATATCAATCTTACTTCTTAATTGAATACTATTTTTTTTTATCTCAAAAGATGTTGAAGCACCTACTTCCATCATCATTGAGATATGCCTCTCTCAAAACTCATTATTATTTTCTTGGCATCCTGTCTTTCTATGAAGCTGTAACTTTTCGTATTTATAATATATTGAATATAGGGGGATAAGTTTCGAGGCTGTTCCCCGAATCAAAAGTCAAGAGGATCATACTTAGAAAGCTAAAGCTACCATCTCTTGTGTTATCAAAAAGGACAAAAATATCCTCCTGTATCGACAAAGCCTTTTGAGCCTATGGAGGCGGTCAGTTACGATTTCAGCCAATCGTCCGTATATCTGAAGTCGATGTAAAGTGTTTTTCTATCTGTTTTACTCTCAGATAACTTTGAAAAGTAACATCATTCAAAGTTAAGTTTTTAGATTCATCGCAATGGGTTTGGATCTTGTAAAAAAGTAATTAGAACCATAAATTAAATCACCTGAAACTCGTTAATTTAGCAGGCAGATATATAAATATGGGAATCTGCATAAATACCTATGAGCACTATGGTCATTACATATAGATGTCAGGGGACAGCAAAATACCTAAAAACCTATCCAAAATTCCAAAACCGATTATTATACCGACCACTTGCGTTGAAGAAACCACAGGACGATCTTCGATGAATACTTTCTACTACATAGCATACGATTATATAGCCGGCTGATGCATTGCTATGAAGATTGCTATAGCACTCAAAGGAGCTGTTTACATTAAAGAGTTTTTGGCTCATATACCGCGGAGGGATATGTGAGTGGAGCGAAGTCTCTGGAGAAGTGGCGCAGTAAGCTTTTTTATGACTAGGTCGAAACTTAGACAAAGGGTTGGTGCATAGTTTTTCATGCTTCAGATAGCTGTCATTAAGGAAGCAGTAGATGTATTGCTTCGAAGTTCAAACTCTTTTAAGAAGTGGATCATTCACTTCGATAGTACAAAGGCAATAGCCTTGAAATCGCTAACTGTTGTCCAAAAATAGTCAAAGAGTGTCTGTCCGCACTAGCGATATCATCAAGCTATTTCTTTATCGCACTCGGTTGGGTGTTTGAAAACTGAAAGGCCGTTGAGGTCGCAAAAAAGGAAACCCTTGTTCCGATCACATCAGATTGGCAAAGAGTTGGGTCTCCGTTGTGCTATTGCGTTCTACTGCTGGGTCTCTTGACATCGCGTGAGCTTAAATCGAAAATGCGAGAATCTTCTTACCCAGTGTAGGACGCATGTGACTCACTTAGTACTTGCTCCCCATAATCTGTGTTGTAGAAATTATAAGTGGATACAGTTCAATAGGAAGGAAAATCTTTTCGGACGCAAATTGTCACAGTTGCATGGAGAAAGGTGAGGCGGAAACTACATCCTTTTCCATTGTCCAGCGTTTGCAAGACTGAGACTGAAGGTTAATGACTAATCCCTCGGGGGGGCGATGGATCACACTTAGACTATTATGTGTAGCCCTTTGTGAAGCCGGACGAAAAAAAACTTCTGTAATTGGATATCAGCTATCAGCAAAAACTCTCTGAACATATCAAAAATATTCTTTGGTTACTTAATATTTCCGCTATTCGACTTGCATGTCTATGAGAACCGAGGTGTTTGGAAAAAGCGGAACATTCGTGGAGAAAGGGCTGAGATGATGCTATCTCATCTTATTTGAAACAGCTAATTCAGCTGTTATCCGATAAAATGTTCAATCTTACTGTATGAATCCCAATCGGTTAGTGTCTCGACAACCGTTAAAAGGTAGACTTTGCTGAACGTGAAGAGTTCCCTAGTCCTCCTACTCTGTACCAGATGGAGCTTACGACTGCACAGCTGGTAGTATTTTAGCAACACTTGCAGATCTAGTTCGAAGCATAACAGTCCAGTAGTGATCCAAAAGAAGCCAGCCCATTCAAATATCGCAGTTATTGAGACTGAAGTACCTGTCGGAGCAAGCTCATCAGCTTTACAGTTTCCTCACCAGTCTTCAGCGCATAGGTGGCTAAATAAAGGTTAACACAATCTGAGTGGATAGTTACCACTCTGAAGGAGGCTGCGTCTTGAAGCCGGCGATCTACTTTATGGCAGCCACCTCCGCTTGGAAGACGCTACAGTAATCAAGAAGCCTAAATATATGTATATAGATATTATCTTAATATTTTTTTTAGTTTTCCTAGTCCACCTAAGATAATTTAGGTGGTTACTGCCCTAGCGTATCATGTAGAGGCCTTTAAAGTTCCGAAACTCTTATTTTGAAATATTGCAGTTATTATATGAAAGAATCCTAATATTAGAATAATCACCTTTAAACCTGCCAAATGAATGATATAATTGAGAAAATCCCCAATCAGTTATCTATAAGCAAGCCAGTTGCTTTCCATTTGCTCCCAGTAATTCTGTCTATAATTAAGAAATTTAATTATACAAGCACTTTAATTGCACAGTTAACTTACTTATTCTACATTCTACAATTCAATAGAGTAGCAAAAATCAAAGTGTTATCAAAGTTCAATTACTATTCACCACCGTTAGCCGCCCACTTTGCCCGGGGACTTCGAATTTAATAACACAAATTAACATTCAAATCACTCACAAATGCCTTTTAATCCCTTTTATATAAAATTAATTGCTGATTACCAAGCAATTCAATTAAAACTCTCCTCCCTCTCTTCCTCTGTCTTTCTCTCCTTCCACACACACACACACACAAATACGCAGCCAAATCGTTTTACCTCATTAGAGTTTATTACTTAGTTGTAGACTTTCATTCCCCTTACAACGGCACTCTTCGTCCATTCGCCCATCTTTGCCCATTCGTCAAACTCTCTAATAAACATAAAACCCAACTAAGCAGCTGCTACTTGCCACACGGCTCAAAGAGTAAGCGCTCCCACTCATAAATAAACACTGAGCGCCCACAATTTGTTCACCTGGTCAACTGCCCCAATGGCCGAGTGGCAAACAATGCATTGCCTTCCACAGCATACTTCTAATTTAATACAGCTCCTTTTCATTTATTGACTTCGACCTGCTGCAATTTTCCAATTCCTGACTTCATTAGCATAAAATTTTCGAATTATAACGGAGAAGAAAAAAAGAATTTTTGATATCGAATTAATCAGCGTAAAACGTAAAATTCGTCCGTCGATGGTACGGTAAGTGTATCTTTACCGTAATTGAAAAATCGTAAATTCTCTCAAAGGACACACTGACCAAACAGCAACAAGCATATTGACCCCACATTGTTCTTGTACAAGCAGCGTCCAACGAAACTCTGACGTATTTTATGCACAAAAGGTAAATCATGCGGCGAGTGGATGATGGAGTACACGTATTGAAGTATAACCCTGGAGGGAAGCGGTACTCCGTAGGCTACCTAGCTACAAGTTTTCCATCACTCTTTTCGGTTCACTACAAAAACAAATGCGATTGCGTGGCGACAACATCAACGATAATAATCGTAAACTAACCAAACTACTCGAGAAACCAAGGAAGCATGCAACCATAAAACCCATAGACCCATGAGTCCAATCAACGTGCCAGCTGTTGCTGCAGCGGCAGAAACGGTTTAGGTGGTGAGTGGTAGCTGTAATAAGTAAAATGTAAATAACACGAAATTCGGTCAACGGCGCTTTGCCTCCGAAACTGCTACTCTCATCACTGTTACATAGCGGTTCATCATCTTTCACGTTTTCCCACGTACCTCGCCTCAGCCGCCTCGTGCGCAACCTGCCAAAGCTCATTCTTTCTGCTACTGACACAAATTTCATTTAACTTTCGTCTCATTAAATTTTTTGTTTGCTTTGCAAAGTCATAAATCCTCGCCGTGCAGCTCCGTTGTTGCTCCGTTCCTGCTTCTTAGCTTCAATCGTCGTTGCTCCTGCTTGGGTTTGCCGTTAGTGGGGCAGGTCTGCTTGTTCAACACAGCAAATGTAATAAACTTAAAATTCTGCTGCTCATTGCCTCAAATACCATTGTTGTTGTTGAGTTGTACTTCATTGTGTAAAGGTAGTGATGTATTTATTGAAAGTGTTTCTGTTGCTAGAGCTTCTTTTTACAACCAAGAATCATTTGTTGGAATGGTATTATAGTCTTTTTCATCGTAGTTTACTTTAGGCGAAGTTGCTAAGTGATAACCAAGGAACCACACTCGTAGTCCTCGAAGTCTACAGTGCTTTGATTCACTATCACTATATCCAATGATAAGACAGAAGAAATTGAGCATGAAACGAAAAACCGTAAGCAATATCTTTAACCTAGTAAAGGAATACGACCCAAAGTACTTAAACCTCTGCTTCAGAAAACGTCTCTTTGACTTAGTAAAAGAATGCAATACAGGACACATGAACCTCCTAAATATCGCAATTTTGCTTGTTTACATACCCATTGAGCCAGAATGAGCCCCATCCTTAAAACTTCAGATCTTCTTAGAACTTTTCAAGACCCCATTTAGCGAAGCAATGCCACTTGGGTAGGTCGAACGGCTTCAGTTCTTGCATAAGCTTTTGTACGCTTTCAATTTATGATCTGGATGTCAAATGCGCCAAGTCGTTCCATACGTCAGTCCGAGTTTCTGCGAACGGCGCCGAATCGACACTTCACCCAAGATGGGGATGGTGTAGCGAATAGTGCGCTCAGTAGGCCAAGTTGTTTTGTTCAAGTTTTCGCTGAGCTTTTTCAACGACTATAGGTTCAGGAGTAAACAAGCGGAGATTTAGGTATTTTAAATTGTTGTCTGTAAGAGAAACTGGTCTCAAGTCCCCATCTAAAGGAGACAAACACATCAAATTATCCTGTTACTCAGGTTATGGCTTTTTAAGTCCGCAGAAGTAAATTCCTAGCTTCACCTTTTTAAATTTTTATGGACTCGGATATTTTTGTGAAAAAAGTACGACGAAATTTCATATGACGGCGTTTGAAAGTTCCAAAAGTAGATATACGAGGTGTGTTCAAAAAGTATCGCGAATTTTTTGTTTTTTCAAAAATTATTTATTTATTCATGAATATCTATTTTGCCCCCTTCAAAGTAATCCCCATGAGATATTATACACTTGTGCCAACGGTTTTTCTAATCTTCGAAGCACTTCAAAAAATCATTTTTTTTTTCTTCTTCAGCTCCTCCTTCGATGCCGTCTTTATCTCGCCAAGAGAAGCGTAACGTTGTCCTTTCATGGGCCTCTTCAGTTTAGGGAACAAGAAAAAGTCACAGGGGGCCAGATCTGGGAAATACGGTAGCTGCGGCATCATTAGTGTGTTGTTTTTAGCCAAAAAGTCGCGCACAAGCAACGATGTGTGTGAGCAGGGGCGTTATCGTGGTTCAAAAGCCAATTTTTGTTCTTCCACAAAACCGGGCGTTTCTGGCGGAAATCCCGGGCACAATACGGGAGTCACGGCAACGATTAGACGGAATATAGAATTTATTTTTTCCATTGATCCTCTAATAGTCTAAAACACTAGATCTGGGAGTTACCAAGATCTCAACAGAGGTTCTTGCTTCCTTTCAAGCATTACTCTGAACTTGGCGGCTTCAACTGTAGTTGTGACTTTAAAGCTAGTTTGGACGGCACTGACAACTGACCTAAGGGCTTCTTTCAGGTATTACTCTGAATTCGAAGGCTTCAACTGCAGATTTGACTTTGAAACTAGTTTGAATGGTACTAGCAACTGACTTAATTGCTTTCTAACTATAATGAAGTACGGTACGGTTAATTTAAAATGTTTCAAACTAAACGGCTCGACGGGCTTCCTTACTTCATTGTTCTTATTAAAGCTGTTATTTACTTATTCCAAATATGTATACCAAAGCAACAGTTTATTTGTAAAAAAAAATCTAAAACCCACAAATTTAGCATATTCTTCCACTACTTTTCACCCATTTCACTTCTTCAGCACTTCAACTCGTCTTCACTCTAGAACAAAGTCCTCGCCCCTTCGTCTACATTTTATTAAAGCTTAAACGTGTTTTCACTTTATAGTATTTGCACTCCCGCACTTATTGTTCGGTATGAGTTCATCATTTCGTTTCTTTCCCTCCTTTGCCGCACGGCGATGGAAAGAAAGAAATAAAAACAACAAGAGCTACACCATCATCATTTTCTTCGGCTCGATGAGCGTGAAATTTGAATGGGAAAATATATGCGGGTAAATATACTGTTCTACACAAGTACTGTGGTCATATGCATACATTCACACACACATAGCATTAAGTCTATACGCGTAGCTAGTTAGTATTGTGGCATACTAAGATACTAAAATTGAAAATTAAATGCAAATACAAGACAATTGAAGCAGTAATTAGCTGAGCGTGCAGTCAAAGAGCGTTAAAATTGCATGAGCTCAACGAATTATTCTAATTCTTTACTTTAAAAAAAAATACATATTTCTAGTGGATTACCATTTTAGAATACTATTTTCCATAGAGAATTGTTAGTGTTATAAATTGTATTTTTTATGTGAAATAGAGAGCGGGCCGTTACATGAAGTTGTACGGGTTCTCACGATAGCTTCAGTGGTTTTATAGCGATTAATGCAATGTTGCCATGAAACTAGAGCAGAAGGCTTAGTTCTGTGAACTTTGGGTATTGAACGCAATAGTACTTTGGGTATAGGCCGACGACTTGAAGAGAGCGTTCCTAGTCTAGAAATAAAAAAAAACGATTTTTTTCTTTTATATTTTAAAAGTTTAACTTTACAAGAAAATACCTACAACAGAATTTTTCAAAATTCGAATTATTTTCGAAGATGTACATACGTTGTGACAAAAAAGTACCCGGAAAATGGAAATAAAACGCAAAATATTTAATTATTTATCAATATTTATTTTTTCACTTATGTCAACGATTTTTCCAGTCCTCGAAACACTTCTCATATGCAACTTTTGGGATGCCCTTCAGCTCCTTCAGCGAATATTGTTTTATCTCTTCGATTGAAATGGGTTCCACGGAGTGCAAATTTCAGTTTGGGGTAGAAGAAAAAAATCACACAGAACCAAATCTGGTGAACACGGTGGTTGAACGATGGTATTCATTGCGTTTTTAGCTTTAAATTCGGTTACAATCTTGGTTCGATGCAATGGTGCATTATCATTCCATAATTTTGTTCTTCAACAATTCCGGCCAATTTCGACATATGTTCTCACGCAAACTCCTCAATACGGCTAAAGAAACTCCTTATTGGCCGTCTGTGCCTGCGGAACAAATTCATGAGCGGCTTTGGCGTGGATTTTTTTTTAAGTTTCGTCCCGTTTTCTCCCTCCATTCCGATGTTTGAATGTCAAACTCATAAGCCCATGTCTCATCGGAAATTGTAATGCTTTCCCTGAATGTGAGATCGGAATTAGCACGATCAATCATGCCCAAAGAGACCTGTTTATGGTACTCTTTTTGAAAAAATTCAGATTTATTGAGACGAGTCGACCAAGAACGATTCATACTCAAAATATCCAACAAAATCGTTCTAACGCACTCCCGAGAGATGCCAAGCTCTCTTGCCATCGGTCTAACACTTGCCTGAGGATTTTCAAGCTACATTACCTTCAGTTATTTAATACTTTCATCAGTTGAAGAGGTCAAAGGTCGTCCAGAAGGAGGTTTGTCTTCAACGATCTCTAACCCGTCTATGAAGGCTTTGTATCATTCATAGGCTTTGTGTTTTTGATAAAACTGAATCACTATAAGACTTTTCCAATATTCCCAACGATTCCGGACACAAAATTTGGTTAGAAATACAAAATTTGAGACGAATTCTTTGTTCGACTTAAATTACTCAAATTTATTTAAATTACTTTGAATATCCGGAGACTTTTTTGTCACATACAGCGTTTGAGAAATACTTCGTTACAAGAAAAACAATGCATTTAACATTCAAACTCTTCTACTTTCTCAAATATTCTCTCATTTGTAATTTTCTTAAAACGCAATTCTTGATCATTTCATACCCTGTACCTCCATTGCCTTCCACATAATATCCGCCGCATTGTTTGTATGATTTATGTCATTAAACTTTACTTATTTGCCACAGTTCGTTGCCACTCGTTCATAGCTTGAGCAAACACTTTCACTGTTTGCCTAAACTTACACCCATTTCACACTAAATGGGCTGCATTCCTTGTTCTTCAGAAGAAATTCGCATTGCTAAATACGAGGAGAGTAGGATAAGTACGTGGTATTTAAGACTTATTCTAGTTACAAGCAGCAATCATCTGTTCGTCGACGAAAGTAAACAATTTAATGTATTACATTTTGATGCCAGAAATCGGGAACTCTATGAAAGGCAATCGTATACTTTAAGGATTTATTTATACTTGCGGATTTATACTTCTCAAAACTTGAAAATCCTCAGCAACAAATCTTATGGGGATCCCTAAAGATAAAGTGATATTCTTTAAAGAAAAGTCAGGATAATAATACGACATCTTAATACTGGGCCTCGGTTCGGTCTTTGTTCCGATCAGTATCAATAACGTGTTTTTCCTTTCGTTCAGATGCCACTTTTTATAAAAAAACCGGAACCAATGTCTTATAAGCAATCTCTGCTAGACTTTTACTTTAAATTTCCGGCGTCGAAGGGATGGAAGAGATTTGCAAAAAATGAAAGCATATCGGTTTCCCGAAGCTTTTTCCACCAGAGCACAATGCAAGAAGTTTCATCAAGGTTAGAATAGTATATTCAGTTCGCAAAATGAAAGAGCTCTTAACAGGCGAATCCATATTCGTTGGGGCATAGTCTTCTGATATAGTCCCCAAAAATTTAATGGTAGGAGTGGAGTTCTATGAAACTTCTTCTTCTATATTGGGGTAGATACCGCTAACTCGGTCATAGCCGAGTTTAAAACAGCGCGTCAGTCATTCAGGTAGTCAATTGGAGATTCCAAGTGTAGCCAGGTTCTTCTCCACCTTGTCTTTCCAACGGAGTGAAGGTCTTCCTCTTCCTCTGCTTCCCCCGGCGGGTACTGCGTCGAATACTTTCAGAGGTGAAGTGTTTTCGTCCATTCGGACAACATGATCTAGCCAGGGGAATCACTGTCTCTTTATTCGATTAACTATGTCAATGTCGTCGTATATCTCGTACAGCTCATCGTTCCGTCGAATACGATACTCGCCGTTGGCAAAATGCGAAGGATCCTAAATCTTCCGCAGAACCTTTCTCTCGAAAACTTATAGAAGATAGACTCATCAGACCACACTCGGGTCTACGGAAATGGTCTGAAGGTTATTAATGCCTCAGTGCGAAAAATTCGAGGAATATTTTCTGCCACCAATAGAACAATAATGAAAAAGTCGTACTGCCCTCGTATAATCACATCTTTTTACTATACATATATGTACACATATATATATTTACAAAGCAAACAAGTGTAACACCAAAAATTTACATCATTACCAACACAAGCGCAAACAAAGTGTAGCCACAAAAATCAACATCAACATCAACATCATCATTAGAATGGTGGAATAACGGCTGGAGGATATGAAGAATGTCTGAAAGCGGCGCAAGCACAGTACAAGACCAAGTACAGCTTCTTCATTATAAGCATCATCGACATTTTCATCATTACCCCAGCGATGTTCCTCTTCATTATCATCATTATTCGTATCATTACCGCCAAGCAAGCAACCAACAAGTCCTACCATCACCACCGTCTCACCTCCGCAGAATGTAACACTACAACAAGCTTTGTTCCGCTTCACGCCAACACCGTAGTCTTCTGTCTGCTAGGGTCTGCCGAAACGGCTGTAAATTCATAGAATAAATTTGCAAATCTAATAAAATGTAAATCAACATATTTTCCAGCAGTAGAGTAGCAGCGGCGTTAGGAAGGAAGACTAAACAAGCGGAGAGGCTGTAGTAAGCGTGTGCGTATGTATATCAGCATGACAGGCAATATCTTCGCTCCGCTTTGAGGACGAGCGTCCACGTAGGGTTTGCTGTGTCATAAAATTTAACTTCATTTGAATTTCCAAATAAACTCTAGCCACCGCTCCTACCCTTCATGCTACTTCTACTTCTGTTGCAGTGTGTCTTACACTTTTGTTTGGTTTGGCCGCCTAAATGTATGCTAACCGCAATGAGACCGTCCAGTTAGCCACTCGCACTTTCACTTCTTTCACTTGTTGTTTCCATTATTAGCTTTTGTTGTTTTGTTTATTTTTCCGGTCAGTCAGATTTTATAAGGACCACGGAATTCTAGCTAGATGGGCAGTCGAATATGTTTCAATGATAATGAAGCAATGCTCTACCCCGCCGGTCTTTGTACATTTGCTTGTATTTAAGTCCAGAAAATATTTTTAGTTATTTTTGCATACTTTTGTGCGCACGTAAATTAACTAATCTTCGAGAGCTAAAAAATTGAAATAAAAAATAGATGGAAACTTATTTTAATGTTTTAAAGCACTTTTTGAAGCATCGCTCATAATTCGAGCCTTTTTAGACCCAATGTTATTAGCAGTAGATCTACTGCTCCGAAGTGCAGCTTCCTTCAAAGTGGTGACTATCCACTCCTATAGTAGGGTATATTAGCCTTGAGTTCGCTGATTGTCAAAGGATGTCTAGACTCTTTATCTTTATCCTCGACTTATTTTATGATTAGACTGATTTGGCTCAGAGTAAATAGTGGGTATAGGAACGCTTCATTCTCAGCAAGATCCAACGTTCAATGGTTGTAGGAGTTCTAACTGGACGCTATCCGATCGAGATTCACGCACTAAGATTGAACAACGGCATGAGTTATCTGGAAAAAAATTAGATTGAATCAACTCAACACTTCCTTTTCGAATGTCCACTTTTGTCATATCAAGGCAAAAATACCTTGGATCTCATTTTTTTTTACATCCAGGTGTTTACCTATAATGTTAGACTATACAAAGACTATCAAAGGTAAATTCTTAAAATACGACGTCCCAAATCCCCAAATCCTGGTAGTACAATTTTATTTTATTGTGTCGTAAAATATCGTTTATTTTTCACCCCTGAGCTATCACACTTGAAGTGTACAATTTGAAATAGACACTTACAGAAAATACAGGCCGATGTCTGCACTAAAGAATTAGGTGTGCTTTCTAATAAGGTAGGTAATCAATTCGATTCAAATTAGTTACGGCATTTAAGCATTACTCACATGCCTACATTTGTTACTGTTGGAGATTGATGCCATCTTCTGTGTTTGAACCTCGGTCTGTCTTTACTAACTAAACTTTTTGTGGGGCATTCATATTTGGCAATGATGAGACAGTCTCCATCTAAAAACCAATTTGAATAATGAGAGGCATGCTTCCATCATTAAAGATGTAGTAAGTTCTTTATCTTCCTGAGAACTCCTCTCATATCGTCCCCCATTTCATGCGAACCCGACACTCATTAGTACCGATGTGACTGCTAACCTTAGAGTAAATCAAGATTACTCTCCACATTTATCCCTAGAACTTTTGATTTATCTATTCAAGATTTTTTTTTTGGTAACCAATCGACAATTCAGTCCATCACCGGCTCTATCTAAGTTATCACGACGATCTGGAATTTTTATAAATAGTTAATTCAACATGGTAGAGAAGAAATCGACTTTCGGCACTATGAAGAATTTTCTATTTAGACGTCAGACTTCATGCGCAGGCACACCTCATCCAGAGCTTGCCTTCGGATGACTTAGAGTAGATGATTAACTCGATTTTCTGACAAATTTAGCAGGCATAAGACTATAGCAACCCAAAGAAACAATCTACCCAATAATTGATCCCTTAGATGCACCTCGTTGTTGCGGATCTTAGGCCGAAGATGTAATTATTGGGTATCCCCTTTGGAAAGCAATATAGGTAGGTAGGTAAAAGTGCATCTACTTCGATCACAATGCGACATTTTGGTGCGCTATCGTATGGCCACTATAATCTTGTTATCTCGTTTCATCTTTGCGCTCAAGCCATTTGGTACGCTCATTGGAACTACTCGGATTTATTTAAAGAGCCTCCTAGCTTGACCAACTCATTTACTTTTTCCTTGCCGAAAATGTTCCTGTGGCAGGAAAACAAAGTTATGGTACAAGTGGAGATACTGTGGAGTTAATATGCTTACCTTCAGTATCCTCTCGTAGTTATTCAATAGAACATTAGGGGCCTGCTCTTTACATAGTACTTCCGCTTGGAAGATGCTGTCTCTCGTTGGTAGTCAGTTGGAGAGAGAGATAAGAGAAAGAGAGAAAGAAAAGACCCATATGGAATTGAGACCACATTCTGATGAAACGATACACAATGTGGTCTTATTACTTTACTTCAAATTTGAAGAATATTATAATTTCTTTCATTTATTTAAACTTCTCACCTGCCTTATTGAAAATAAGACATCCAATATTCCCATATTTTCTTTTTTCCCGCTTCCACTCAACCTTACTATATCAAGCAAATATATACAAATCAACGCAGCGAAAACAAAACAATTCTCCAATGATGAAATAAAATGTTTATTTTCCTCAAAATTTCTGGAAAAAATAATAAATAAATTCGGAAAACTTGAAAATAATGTGGCAAGTGTGGCAATTCGACAAATGAAATAACAACAACGCGCAGAATGAATTTGAAAATGTGCAGAACAAATTGAAAAGTTGCAATGAAAACAATGTTTCGCCGCTGCCACACGCCTTCCAGTCTTCGAGTGGCATCAAATAAGTTTTCAAGTAGTGGGACTCCTCATTCTGCATGCCGCACGTTTTTTAAATTTCATTTTGGCTGTTATTTTCGCTGGCGTGTCACTTGCGAATTTCTGCACTTCGTGGCATGCTCGACTTTTTTGTTTGCATTTTTCTTTCGATTTCTTTGTACATATTGCTGCGCTTCCGTCCGCATTGCATTGTTGGCATTGCTGTGACTTTCGCGTTTCCGCATTTCCTCAAAATGTTGCCCGAGTGATTTTTTCCATTTTTCATTTCCTTTTTTGTTTTCTTTTTGGAAGTCTCATTGCTATTTTTGTGGTTTTTGTAGCGAAAATATTAAACAATTTCACAGTGCACAGTGGAAAATATTGCACAGGAAATTAAGAAAGTGTGAGAGGAATAATGATTTGGTTAGAAAATACGATTATTCTTAGCTTTTCTTGGAAGGGAAAAGGGGTTTCAATGAGTACTTTATATATTCGAGTGGTCTAATTTTGTATAGCCTAACTTTCAAGGAATGATGAACTTCAATTGATGGAAGGATTCGCGTGATCTTATTTTTATAGCCCTCCTATAGAGAACCATCAAAACTTGATTGAAGGTATGAGGCATTTTGCCCAAGTTGTGCGAAAGACTGCGTTTTATTGAAGAAAACTATGATTTTAGAAAAGACCACTGAAAAGAGTTCTTCTCTCTGTGAGAACTGCAGTCTGACTATCTTCAGTACCGATGGCCGCATCTATGATTTAACCAATGTTCCACACATTTAACTACAATGATGTCTTAAAAAATTTAAACACGAAAACCACACCAGGATATCTCTCTCTTTCTAGGGGTCTCTTCCGAAGATCGGTCAGTAACCTTCCGAAAACTTGTCAGTTGCTTTTCGAACATTTTTTTACTAGAGCCAGGTTAAATTAGACGAGATTGAGTTAAGAAGTTAATCCTAACAAAGATCTCACCTGGACAGCTTGAAACACCGATCCGTTGTGGAAACTTCTATATAATAGATCATAAGAACCTTAGTAATCGATTAGCTTAGAGAACCACAAACACGTTGAGACGACCAATGTCAGTTTGGCCATGTCTCCTGGTTCGCCGAAAGTAAGACTGGCGAGATGTTTCAGTCTGTACCCATCTCATACAAGTTCGCAAACTAGTGTTTGACAAGATTTTCGGCTTTACTGCTTGAATGACTATTGATCAATGTACAGCGAGAACTGCGGCAAGTTGGGGTTTTCTAAGAACAAATAGTTCAGTAGACTAAAAGGATCTCGGATCTCTCACAGGAGCTAGTTGTCGACCAGCGTATGCTAATCACAAGCGGGAAGCATTGGTCCAATGGAGATTCTACTCCATCTGCATCTGATGTGAGCGGAGCAAGTGTTCCCTGTATGGCTAGTTCATCGGCTTTACAGTTGCCAGTGATACCGCTATGACAGGTACCAAAAGGTGTCTGAAGATAAAATAACTTGATGATATTTTTAGTGATAACAGTCACTCTTTGACTTGCTTTGAGCGAAGAGTAGGCGAGCCTAGGACTATTTTTGCCGCTCTTCTGCCATCGGAGTGAATGCACACCTCCCCAAAAGAGGCTGGCATTTGTATCAGTACGTCTAACGCCACTTTAATAGCAGCCACTACAGGAATCCGGTAGCCTAAAGCTAGGTTTGACGTAGAACTCCTTAAAGTAATCAGCCCCTCCAACCTTCCCTCTTAGCTTTGACCAATCTATGAAGAATGTCACTATCTTCTACAGCGACTTATCCAGATATCCCATGTCGGGATTTGAGCAGAGTCAAAACGTGACAAATGCAAGACAGTGATCTAAGTTTTCAGGAATATAGTTAAAAGGCGAGAGATTTTCGGTAGAAACAATCATATTTAGGACCTTAAGAAGTCGATCAGTTCCAAAAATTTGGGCGAGGAAGCTAAATTTCTCCGGCATAGAACCAAAAATGCCTCTTTTAGTTCCAATTTCTTCGCGTGTACCCGCGCTTTGCATGCAGAAATTGTAAATAAAACTCTTCGGAAAACCGCAGTTTAGACCGCGTACGAAGCGACAGCATTGTGCAGTCCTTGACATTCGCCGCCAGTCATAAATCACGAATTCCACTCTGAGCCATTTAACTTTTCAAGTTAGTTGCACTAAACAAAACAACCAATAGAGTTTACAGTTTTTTGCATAAAAACATGCAACAACAACATTAACAATTACAATAAGAACAACAAAAGCACATGTGCATAAGCTAAGCCGCTAAAGTTTCAACTAAAACAGGAAACTAACTAAATGCAAAACAAGTTGAGACAGCAAAGGCACCAAGAGCAGAAAGACTAAGGAAGAGAAGTACGAAGTTGAAGAAGAGAGCAGCTCCTCAAGGAAATCACTGCAAATGGCAAGACATACCATATGAGCATACTTGAAGCAGAGCAGCTGCCAGGAATACGGATATACATACTATATATGCTCTTACATACAAATATGAACATCTACAGGTGTGTTCATAAAAATAGCAGTTCTCTAATGAATTTTTCTGTACGTGCAAATTAATATATGACAGCCAACCCGATTGGAGCCTGGAAAAGAGAGGAAGCTTCAGCGGAGCCACTCTGACATATTTGAATTAAGGGTTTGCTGAAGCCTAATTGCAGCATCTGTTCACCAGTGGTGTGGCTGCGAGCGGGCGTCGGTCTTAAAACAAGCGGCTCGCTATAAAAATGTGTAGAAAACAGGACGGAGACGAGTAGATCCATGAAAATATTTACTACAGCGGGCATATAAAGAAGCGCAAATTCGATTTGGGATTCGTGGTGGGAGAAAGACTGAGTCGTCGAGTCCAGGCATTCACTCGTTTGGATGAGCGTCTTGCCACAGTCCTCATCAGAGCATAATTTTAGAACTTAAAACTGATTAGTGCCTACGCCCAGACGGTAGTGAAGGACGATATGACCAAAGATGGCATTTAGGAGCAGCTGGAGCGCGCTGCGTGACTGCTTCCACCAGGATGCAAAAATTGTGCTTGGTGATTGTAACACCAAGGTGGGCAAAGAAGGCATCTTCGGTACAACAGTTGGAAAATTCAACCTCCATGGGTTGAAACTAATTGACTTCGTGGGGGCCCGAAATTTAGTTGTTGTTAAATTCCAACACATTAATATTCATCAAGCTACTTGGCTCCGGAACGAAAAGTTCAAAACCAGATCGATCCTTTTGTGAAACGGAAGACACGTCTCCATTGTTTTAGACGTGCTTACGTTCCGAGGCCCTAACATCGACTCGACCTACTATCTTGTAACGAAAATACGCGCCAGCCTCTCTTCAGCAAAGCACACATCAAGAATGACAGGGAAGGTACGACGTGGAGAAGCTACAATCACAACCGACAGTGAAACGGTTTTCTACTCGACCAACACCTTTGCTCTTTGAGAGCAATCGTCAGCTCCTCGGTATGAGGAAACTGAGGGACGGTATTTGAAGCCCCTTACCTATAGCTACAAGCGGGACCATAGGTTTTTGGAAAGGTCGAAAGAACAGCTAATACGATGAGGGTTGTCGTGTCGCAGTGAGAGAAACGGGTCGACCATAACACAAGCGGAGTGGGATAAATGCCGAGAGTTGAAGAGTGAAGTAAGACTCATATGCAGACAAAAAATTAAACATGCCGAAATGAGCAAGAATGAAAAGCTGACCGACAGGGATAATGCTCGTCAATTCTACAAAAAGATGCGGCAATTAAAGGAAGGTTTCAAAACCGGAGCATACCCTTGAGGGACCCAAAGTACTGATCTAGTGGCTGATGTTCAGAGCATACGAAGGTATTATGTAGGGAACACTTCTCCAGCCTACCGAACAGCAGTGAAAGTGTACACATCTGGAGATGGCAAGCGTGACTCCCCAATCGTTGACGATGGAATAGATGTTCCAGTGACAGACAGGTTCGAATAGCAATTACCCGCCTGAAGAATAAAGCGGCAATGGCTGCACTTGGTATCTCGAATTGGCGCCAAATAGCGAAAAGAAGAAAGGACTGGCCCGCTGTTGTTAACTCGGCTATAGCCGCGTAACCGACTTCTACACCAGTAAAGAAGAAAAATGTTAAAACCCAGCCACCCAGACATCTCCGCACATAAATCCGAGTTATATTTGGAAGCGGCGAAATCGCTGTAGCAGAGATGCGCACTTTACCTCATTGATGGATTGAAAGTCAAAGTGAACCTGGTCTGGAGCCCAAGATCAGCTCTAATCAGACCGTTCGATCATTCTAGTATCTTTCAAACTGTAGTGGAGGTATGCATGAACTCCAATAGCAGAGCTGCTATTCAGGTGTTGAGTTTGGTGACAGTGACCTCAAAGTTAGTCAAGGAGTACATGACCTCCCCAGCACTAACAACAAGCTATTTTCATAGTAAACTTATCTGGGTCTCTAGTCCAAGCGGAATCGTCGGATATTGTCAAGCCGATGAGTTTGCAAGAAAAGGCACCCATACCCAAATTTTTAAAATAGTATATTACATTTTCTCATCCCAAAATGTACACTGCTATTTTTGTAAACATAATTGTAAGCCCTATACGCCTTATCGTACGCATATAATATTATTATTACTCATACGCCTCCGCAGACCTGTTTGCACACACATCCTTTTATACTCTATTATTTCTTGCTGCTTGTCACAGGTCCTATAATTCTGTTTGCTTTGGTTGCTTTTCTTGTTGATGTTGTTTTTATTGTGTTTTTGCTTTTTTGTATTTTTTTCCAACTTCGAAGATTCACATTTCGTATTTCATTTTCCTACTCAATTAATAAGTAATTTCCCGTCCATATTCATTTCCTTCCTGCTTTCGCTGGCTTGCGATTTTTCAATATTTAAAACCTGATTCCTAGCAAAAGTATAAGAAAACAAGAGAAAGCGACATAAGGCCTTCCAGCGAATACAGGAAAGTGCTTACAAAACATAAGCGCACAAGTGCTTATATGGCGGTATGTTTATACCTAAACAGGAAATGAAGTTTGTTAGGAGTTTAACACAGCAGTAGAAAAGCGAACAAAAGACGTATACATTCGTGTGACAGGTGTGCTAGCAAGTCAGTCTTATATACCCGAACAGGGTCTACAGATTTTGAATCGCTTAAAATTGTTGCAGAACTTTTTTTAAAAGTAGCTATTTTTAAATCGATCGGACCACTATAACATATGCTGCATACAACTGAACGTTCGGAATCAAGTGCTTGTATGGACAACTGTTTACATTTGAGAGATTCTCTAGAAATTTGGACAATTTATTTAAAGAAATTATCATTTCAAAATTGTTGATCGGCTCACTATAACATATAGCTGCCATACAAACTGAACGTTCGGAATCAAGTGCTTGTATGGAAATTTTTCATTTGAAGAGATATCTTTGCGAAATTTGCAGATGATTATTAAAGAAATTATGCAATTTCCGAAGAAATTGTTCAGATCGGGTACTATAACATATAGCTGTCATACAAACTGAACGTTCGAAATCAAGTGCTTGTATGGACAACTTTTTCATTTGAAGAGATATCAAAACGAAATTTGCAGGATATTATTTAAAGAAATTATGCAATCTCCGAAAAAATTGTTCAGATCGGTTCACTATAACACATAGCTGTCATACAAACTGAACGATTAAAATATTTATCTTGTCACCTTATACCCCTTTTTGCTATAAGAAATGCAACTGTGAAGGATATTACAGCTTCGGTGCAGCCGAAGTTAACCGTAACTGTGTATGTACATATGTATGTGTTATAAAAATCAGTTATATTTGTACATTCATATGGCGTAGGAAATTATTGCGCTGCCGTGACAGTTTTTCCATTTGTATTCCACGGCATACGCATAAGCACACACACACATATAGATATGTATATGGAGCTTCATGCATACATATGTACATTCACATATCTTATATATGTGCTTATGTTTTTTATGCTGTTTTTGCATATGGACATTTGCATTTGACTATGTAAGACTGTATGTAAATATGCATGTATGTTTGTATTGGCGTGTGTTTGCTGACTTTTCCTTTGCATACTTTCAGGTTGATTTTTCCCAGCTACCTTAATGGTTTTTCCATGTCACAAACGCCGCCGAAATGAAACGTAATGCCATTGCATGTTAGTCCTGCTGCCTATTGTACTCACATACATACATACATACTTAACAGCTTTTAAATTTTCTCACTCATACTTACAAACATACATACGTATGTGTAAGGTTACGTATTCATCCGCATTTCTTTTCCATAAAATATTGTTTTTTTAACGATTGTCAGTTCATTCGCCAGTATTTGCATGCCAGCGGCCTTCCCGACATCTGTTAATGCGCTCGCGATAATGATAATCAATGCACGCACTGCCTTCAACTTTATCCACACATACTTATAAGTGCTTATTGTATGTATGTACATATGCATATGCAAATGGCTTTGTAGGCATTGGGCACCTCAAAGAAAACGCCAAAAGCGTAAATTCGCACATGGCAAAGACTTATGGTTTATATGTATGTGACGTAGCCTGTAGTTCTTGTTAGCTGAGAAGTCAATTCCCTTGCTAAGGGGATTCTTTCTTAATATTTTCAGTGTCATTATGCCTTTATTCGGAGATTTAAAGAACAATAAGTTGGCGGTCGCAAATTGGAAACCTTTAGAGCTCAAGGTTCTCTTTAATATGAATTTCTACCATTTAACTAATGAAATTCGATTTTTTCATAATGCTTTGGAATCTACATAAGTACGTCAAATTTCCTACAGACACCTTCTTACATAAAAAAAAATGTTTCATACAAGAACTTGATTATTATACACTTTATGGGATCTCCAACGTTTCCTGCTTCGTGACAAAATTCACAACCTTTTCAGTGCATAGAAAGGGTCAACCATTTTGGGAATCCCTACTTGTTCATTATGATTCGAAAGAACATTTTTTGGCATTTATTTTTTGAAGATCATCTCTTTCAAATATTGGCCGCGACTACGTCTCAGATGGTCCATCCATTAAGACCAATTTGCGATGACTCGTTCGAGCATTTCGACTGGTAACTGGGGAATGATACGAATCTAAACAGGATTGTACGCATAGACTTTAAACTGTACATATCGTCACAAGAAAAAGTCTAGCAGTCTAGCGATGTGAAATCACAAGATATTGGTGGTCAATCGATCGGCCCAAAACGTGAAATTATCTGCTCACCGAAGTGTTCTCTCAATAAATCCATTGATTGATGCGATGTGTGGGAAGTGGTGCCGCCTTGATGAAACCAAATGTCGCTGAGATCACGAGCTTCAATTTCAGGCATCAAATAGCCGATTATCATGGCGCGATAACGGGCGCCTTTGACAGTTGCGTTCTCACCGGCATCATTTTTAAGATTATTCCACCGGCCCACAAACCATACCAAACCATTGTTTGTTCTGTATGGAATGGCGGCTCTTGAATCTCTTCTGGTTGCTCTTCGTCCCAAATGGGGCAATTTTGATTATTTACATACTCATTGAACCAGAAATGGGCCTCCTTGCTCGAAAGCGTCGTATCTTCTTGGAACTTTTCAAGAGCCTATAGAGCGAAGCGATGTTGCTTAGGAAGGTCGAGCAGCTTCAGTTATTGTGCGAGCTGTATTTTGTATGCTTTCAATTTGAGATGTCGATGTAAAATGCGCCAATCATTTCATACGTCAGTCTGAGTTGCTGCGAACGGCGCCGAATCGATTCTCCACGGTCTTCGTGTGCACCCTCAGCTACAGCTGCTATATTTTCTTTGCTGCTTGATAGACGTCGTATATTTGGCGGATAACAATCCAATAATGAATGCTGGGTATCAAGATGGGTGATGTTATTGCGAATTAGAAAAAAGTTCCTCTAAAGGGATCACCCATTAAACCTCGAAACATTGGCTCTACTGTGTTGGTAGATACCATTACGCATAATAGATTTTTCTGACATGTCTTTGTTATTGTTGTGAGTTGATAATCCCTGACCGGGAAAAATTCGGGTCCGTTCCGGTTACGTAGAACCTACTATAGCGAGTACCGAACTAACTTTGAGTTCATTCGGACAATTTAACCAAAGTTCCTACAGAAAATAATTTGAATTTTTCTGGTTTCTGTTACAATGTGTATTCATAACCTCTTTAGATGGCAAGACGTGCTTTTGGTGTAACGGGTACTAATCCCCCTTAAAATAGTAAGGATTAGCTAAGTTGTTGTCGACGTCATCCAACGGTAGGCCCAAGAAATTTGCTGTTTCAACGGGGTCGGACCAAAGGGAGAGATGTGTTACATAGTAAAATTGGCGAGGCATGCAAAGAAGTAGCTAGTGTCATTCGATAATCGTTGCACGATGGACATATGTATATGTTTGATATGTCAGGTTATTACAGAATCCAGAACGAATATGCGCAAGGGTCACTCTCGTTTCTCGCGGCAATTCGAGCTCTTTGTCTGCAAAGGGTGGTTTGTCTTCGAACTCGACATTCACTAAAAGGTAGTCGGTGAAGGTGTTAAAGGGTACATTTTGAATGTGAATGGCGGTCAGTACATGTCTGAAGTTTGTTGCGTCCGAAATCAGGTCGGAGTATTGTTTTATGTCATCAGCGTAGTTGAGAAAAGACCTCTTGATGCTCCTAGGAGGGGTTTCGCTCTCAGCAGGTGACCGCAGGGAAGATTTCTGCGAAAGCACCACAGCTGAAACTGCTTGGAAAGGAGCTCATTATGTTA
Organism: Bactrocera correcta; assembly: GCA_027475135.1. NCBI lineage: Eukaryota > Metazoa > Arthropoda > Insecta > Diptera > Tephritidae > Bactrocera > Bactrocera correcta. Next base: position 39,138,542 of record CM050327.1, read on the forward strand.
TTTAACTGGAGCAACGATAGGAGATCGAGATACATCCCGTTATAGTCCGGAGTGCAGTGTTCTGACAAGTTTGCAGCTTTCTCATCTGCGTTTCACTGCATCCAGGCGACCATATTAGAGTGTATTTTTTTGGAGATTGAACTGAAGATCTCATATAACGGCATTGTTGCGAAAATATAATAAAACCAAGATTCGCAGTTTTCATGAATTTCATGATTACAAAGAATCTAAGCTATTGTTTGCGATTCGGCATTAAAATTGTTACACTCTTTAGGGGATAGCGAACTCATCAAATAGTTTCAGAGCTGACTGTTAATTTTGGTACAAATACGATTTTTTTTTTTAAGTATAGGTATGTAAAGAGTTATTTATTAAGCTGCTTTTACGCAAATAATATTTTACAAAAGACTGTCACAACTTAAACTATACTTATATTTCTTGTATATATTATATAATTCATATATATAAGCAGGTGTCTTTAGGTAAATGCATTATTGTGCTTAACGCTTGTTATTGAGCGTACAATTTTAGTTAATACATATTTTGGTTTCAGTCTTGTTATTGAAATAATCTTTGCTCATATCAAAATATCATTAGTTGTATTTATAGCTATGGGCGGCAAGTAGATGGCTCTGATTTGGCTACGCAATCTTGCGATTTCCACATCCTCACGTTCCATTTCACGCACCAGTTGCGAGAACTGGACAAGTCCCTCACGATTTCCTGGAAAACCATAACTTTTAATTACATCCGTTTGCAATTGCATAACCAGTGGAAAGACGTGCTGCATCATTAGCAACATTTCTTTCCCAGCTGAAGCTTTAGCTTCTGACAATTTCTTGGAGTTCTCTGGCTGATTCACTGTGCGTATGATTTCAATGAGTATTTGCTTGGCAGTGTCATTACTGAAATTCACTAAGTAAGACATTTTAAAACCGTTGGTGCCTGGCAATGAGTTAAATTTTATTGTTAAATAATATTTTGTGCAGTATAGTATACAATTTAAATATATTTACAATATTTTTGGAAAAGAATTTTTGTTTACAATTCGTAAATAAGGTTTTCCCCAGAAATGTCAAAATGTGGAAGCTAAATTGCCAGTGCTGCCAATAAACAATATAAAGACCGAAATACAGTGTGCGCAAATTTGTTTTTTTTTTGGAGAGACGCATGAGAACATCGTTTGCTCTCAGATAATTAAGATTACTATTTAAAAAACTGTTTCTTTCTAGATAATTAAGATAAGTATTTAAAAAATTGGACAGTGAAAAGACTTCATTTTTTTAATTTAGCTTTTTAAATAACCCGGGTAAAATATGACATAAGTTTTCAGTACATACACCATACAACCTTATATTAAACAATCAACAGATTTTCGTTTATACAAATTATTATTATTAATTTTTTTATAATGATTTTTACCTTTTTATATATTTAATACTCTTTTTTTAGCAACAACATTTTTAAAAAAATATTTTTGCTTTAATTTTCTAACACTAAATATTTCACTTGCAACTCTGCCGTGTGTAGTTGTGGAATGTGTTGGCAACATCGTTGAGCTGTCACGAAAGAAAAGTCACATAAAAAGGAGAATTCATCGTAATCCGAGTCTGTCACAGCAGTTTTGTTTTATTATTCAAAGGTTGTAAAGGTTTTTCTGGAAAAACAAAACACGGAAACAACGTGTAATTTTCCCCAAAACGTTTGCTCAATATCAAACAACGGGTGCAAAAAAGGCTGGAAAACACAAATAATTTGGGAATGCAAATACTGCAAAATTACATATTGTCGAGGGAATACGACTTTTCCATACTACCTAAAGCAGCAACGACAGCAAGGTCTCCGTTCTTTGTACCGTCCATACGATTACACGAACAACAAATTACGAATCATCACCTTTGATTTGTTACCTTACTGTATTACACCTCAAAAAAGACAAGACACACAGTCATGGAGGATGGACTTTCAAACGAACAAACCGAAAAGATTCTACAGTTTCAAGACATTACAGGCATTGAGGATATGAATATATGTCGAGATGTCTTGATCAGACATCAATGGGATCTTGAGGTATATGCATATAATTTTGATTTGTTTAAAATAATTAACAACATTTGTATTTTTAGGTTGCTTTTCAAGAGCAAATGAACATACGCGAAGGCATTCCATCAACATATGCCGCGTCCAGAGATGTACGCGCACCCGCTGTTCTCGACGATCGTTTTCTACAACAAATTTTTTCTGCAAATATGCCTGGTGGCAGATCGGCACGAGGTGGCATGGGTCCTATACCGCGTAGCTTCACGGGTATCATTGGCTATGTCATAAACATGGTATTTCAGTATTGCTACTCGACATTCTCCAGCGTACTAACTGCATTACTAAGTTTGGGACGAAACGATGAGAGAAGTACGTATCAGTAAAATGAAAATTTCATATTTTTTTAAATTGTTTATTAATTATTTTTTAATTTTATTTTTTAGTCGTTACCGATCCTGTGGGCGATGTCATGAGTTTTATACGTTCCTACAACGAACGTTATCCATCACACCCAGTGTTCTATCAGGGCACATACGCGCAAGCGTTAAATGATGCTAAACAGGAACTACGCTTCCTACTAATCTATCTACACAAGGATCCCACAAATAATCCCGATGTGGATTCATTGTGCCGTACAACGCTATCGAATCAATCAACAATTGATTTTATAAATCGCAATATGCTTTTCTGGGGCTGTGACGTATCCTCACCAGAGGGTTATAGAGTATCGCATACATTAAATATGCACGTATTTCCGACGATGGTGTTAATTGCACAACGCAATCATCGTATGATTGTTGTTGGTCGCTTTGAAGGCGATTGCACACCCGAGGAGTTGATACGTCGCATGCAAACAGTGATCTCAGCAAATGAAATATGGCTAAGTCAAGCACGTGCTGATCGTTTAGAACGTAATCTTACACAGACGCTGCGTCAACAGCAAGACGAAGCTTATCAACTTAGTTTACGTGCCGATGAGGAGAAGGAGCGGCTGCGTCAGTTGGAACGTGATGCAGCGCGACAAGCACAGGAGGCTATTGAACGTGAACGTGCCGAAGAGGCACGCAAAAAAGAGGTGAGTAGTTTAAATCAACTGCCATTTATTTTTATTTTCAATGACAAATGGTTGTTTATATAATTTTTAGGAAATTGCTCAACTCAAAATTGAGCTAGCTGAGCAGGTGCCAAATGAGCCACCAGCTGGTACAGCGGACGCCATTAGTGTCGTCTTTAAACTGCCAAACGGCGCACGCCTGGAGCGACGTTTTCTCAATTCCAATTCGTTAATTGTAAGTGCAAATCATTTTGCTAACATTTTTTTTTATATTAAAGCTAATTTTTTTGTTTTTATTTTTTATTTATATTAATAGGATGTGTATAACTATCTGTTCTGTCATCCCTCTTCACCCGATGAATTCGAGATCACAACGAATTTCCCTAAACGCGTCCTCTACGCCAGTTCTTGTAATAATGGCGCCATCAATGGTAATGGCAATCAAACAACCTTAGCTGAAGCCGGTCTGAAGCATCGTGAGGTACTCTTTGTCAACGACTTGGAGGCGTAATATTCATAGCAATATTTTATACAAAATACAACAGCAACACAACACATAAACAATCAACGGTCAACATTTGATCGGATTTCATAGTTTAATATGTATAACAAAGAAGTTTTGTTTTTATTTGCATTGGATATGCAAAAACTACGTTATTTACACGCGGAGTGTTTCCAAAAGTTAAAAAAGTAAAACGTGTACGTAAATTTAAGAAATGGAGCAAAGAACACACAATTTTCGCAAAAAGATATATATATATGATTATGCCGTTGCAATGCTCCATGCAAACATATATAGCAATATTGAATTGTTATTTAAATTATCTGTTTTCTAATTTTCATTAATTTAAGTTATTTTATTTTTCCTTGATCTTTAGCGTACTTACATTTATATGTAACAAAAACTAATAACTATTTGGACTAATCTATTTTAATTTCTTTCCAAATGCAGTACTGCATTGTTGCTTTACACACACACTACTCAATTCTGACAGTCGTAACATAAACAAAACATTTTAACAAAAACGATCATGATAAGATTTGTAGCATTCTTAATATTTCTATTGAAAAGAAAATTAAATAAAAAGTAAATATAGTACGTGTGAAAACTAACTGTTAAGCGATGAAAATATCGTAGTTATTGACTTTGACTAACCGAGAGTATTAACAAAGTGTAGGAGAGTGTCCCAAAGTGGCATGTCTTGAAATTAATTTATATTGTAAAACGTTCAATATAAAATTTTCTAGAAAAAAATATATTTTCAAGTTGAGCGGAGCTAGTTCTCTATGATGACGTCGAGGCCCCATCGCCAGGCTTGCAGTGTGTGTTAAAGCAAATATTATGCCATACAAATATCTTCGCCGCTACTGTTTGCACTATGCGTTTAATGCAACACACACTTGTACGCTAACTTTCATGTGTGTGTGTGTGCGTGTCAGCAAAAGCACGACCATTGGCTGAACGAAAATTCCCAGCAATTCCAAACGAAACAATCGAACAAAGAAATGTTGTGCGCCGCCTGCTAAGAGCGCTGGTCGCCTGTTACCATGTGGAACAATAGACGTGCTCGACGGCTCAAATGCGGTTTTTGGCTTCGCTGATTGGTCGGTTTGCCGTCGTCGACGTCGTCAGCAGAACCATCTGCTATAACGGACATGCTCATCTCACCACTATTTTTCGCTCGACCGCACGTGCTCTGGTGCTGTTCAGCGGATGCGACAGCTGCAATCATACACCTTGCGGCGACGGTAGGTATTCGAGCTGAAACAGAATTCGAACGGGCAATGGCGCACGCCGGCAATTCAGTGAAACAAAACGCTGCTGCATTGGAACGTCGTTGCGGCGGCGAACTACACCGTGACGAGCGTAAAATCGCTGGTTGGTAGGTAGGTGGCAAACCGCCGGCGATTGAAAAGCGAGCGGCAGCTTGTGAGCGCTTCGAAATCCGCCGCACACGCGACGCCGTTCGCTGACAAAGCGAATGCATCTTGTCTTTTTGGAGACAACTGCGGCGCAATGATGAGCGAGCGAGCGCATGCGACGAGGACTGCCGCCGCAACCAAAAAGTCCGAATTCTGTGCGAAATATGACACTATGCACCAGGCGAACAAAATCGCACAGCAAGCGGCGCGAAAAATGTCGAGAGACACAACCCTGCGTGTGTAGTTGTTGTCTTATTGTTGCACTCAAATGTACACACTAATGGCATGGTGGGCGGTGCTAACAGTTCAGCACACAAACACACAGCCATTTTATGTTTGCTTTTCACTCTCCACTACTTCGCATACACACGCATATTTGCTTGCCAGCCGTCGGCAATATCATCGGCCTTCGCCTTTCTGTTTGCCTGTTATTATGTTCAGCGTTAGCGGACTTGTTTTATCCGCGTGTCGTCGACATCAGCGACACCTACACACATGCACACACGCACGCCGCATGCAAGCGACTCGGAACGTGATGGTAACAATGCCATCATTGTCATCGTAGTCGCGCGCACACGCCAGCGACACGGCGCGGCACATGGCGGCCGGCAGTGCGACACGTTGCCGTGTGTGCGCGGCGTCGTGCCGCTCGTGTGCGCTCAAAGGCAAAATCAACCTGTTTCTTTCAAACACTATTGCACGACTAGGCGCGCAGCAGTGCAAAGAAAGTGTCGTGCGCGCCGGCAGCTATCTTAACCAGTTAAAGGGTGATAAGCGGTATGCTCATTGCACAGTGGGTGGATAGAGATAAAATATGATTTTTCAAAATTTTATGTATAAATAGTTAAATTCAAATATCTCTTTGTGGAAAAATGCAAATGTATAATTTTTACTTACCTCTCATTGAATTTTAGAAGTAAACTTTATTTTTTATTTACAATTCATACATGTATTATTGAATAAAAATACTACTTACTGAAATATAAGTCAAAAATTGTGTTTTATTTATTAAAATATATTTATTATTACTTTTTTTTAAAAATATTTTAAATTTCATTCCAAAATACGATCTAGATCTGTTTATAAATAAATAATATATACATTTATAAGTAGATATATACTGCTGCTTCTTCTATATTCGAGGTAAAGTATTTGACCAAAGGAGTTTCTCGATCCTGTTCGAAAAGGATAACGAAACAATATTGTATTTATACAATTATTTTCAAATAAAACCTTGATAATGTATGACCAAAGGTATTTTTCGAAGGATAACGAAGCAATTTCAAATTTTTAACAACCTTTTATATATTTTTCGAAGTAAACCTTGATAGTATTCGACCAATAGAGTTTTCCGATTCTGATCAAAGAAGTAATTTCAAATTTTTAATAATTTTTCTAAATATTTTTTGAAGTTAACCTTGTTAGTTTTCAAGTTAAGGTGTTTTCCGTCTCTTTTCAAAAGGTAAACGAAGTAATTTCGAATTTTTGACATTTTCTTTCGAATTGGCAGTTTTTAAATATAATAGCAATTACTCTTTTTCAAAAAAGCAATGAAAACTGGAGAATATGTAGAAATCGGAATCGATGGCATTCATTAATTCTATTTTTTTTTTTCGAAAACGATATATTTTTAAAGATTCTGTATATATAGCACTGAAAACTTAATTATTTAAATTCATTTAAATATAGTAGCAAATACTTGAATAGAATAACATTTTTTATATTTTAAAACCTTTATAGACGGAAATAACTATTGAATTATTTAAATATTTACTAAGAAAATGAATTTTTATAAAAAAGTAATAACTTATTATTTTATCTTCTATATTTGTTGTAGATATACGGAGCTCAAGATAAAAAAAAAAAAATAAAAAATTAAATACGTATAAAAAATTAAAGAAAATATGTTCAATTTTAACCTGAAATATAAGAAAATAACCGGTTTTTTACCAAAATATAGTGTGGATTGTATAGTAAAAATTACTGGAAATAAATAAAACCTCAAATTGAAATTAAAAATAATTACTGAATATCAGACATACTAGGCATACAGAACCAATCATTAAAAAAAAAAAACAGATCGAACCTTAAAATCTAAATTAAAATCTAAAATAATGTCAAAAGTAATAAAAATATATAACACATGAAATTTGCAGGTAAAAATAATTATAACCAAAAATTTTGGCTAAATACTAATAAAAAATAATTTTTTAAATTATACATACATATATCCAATATCATACAATTACAGTAAATAGCTTGTTTTTTAATATTATAAAAAGCTTGATAATATTATTTTAAATGTTTTTTACGTCCCCGGAATTGTTAGATAATTCTTTCTAAATTTTTAATAATATCTAAAGCACAATTTCAAACGATTTACATCACTTTAGTGTTTTGGAATTTTTAATGAAATTGAGCTCCAGTAAATTCAACCTCGACTTAGGGTATTTTTTTTATAATTTTTCAAAAAAAAAAATTATATGTAAAATAATTATATATAAAAAAATATATAAAAAAAAATTTAATATAAACAAATTATTTATAAAAAATCCGACTTTCGATTTTTTTTAATTAGAATATTTTTGAAATATTTCCTTTTGCTCTACTGTTAATTATTTATTAAAAGTAATTAGCAGGTTTTGCCGCCAATAATAGTTTACTTGATATATTATTTACCTTAGCGTGTTTAATGAACCATTGTATAGAAAAACTTAATATTATATTATAGCACTAGTATTCATAAACAGTATGTAAACATACATTGTTGTATTTTTTCAAAAATAAAATAAATTAATTTTTGTTATCAATACACTTTTCTACACACCTTTATCTACACGCATATTAGCGCGTTGTACACCACAGTGCGTCATATAAGTCTCAAGGTCTTACAACAGTTTTGGTTTCTTTCCGTTGTGTTTTCATTTTTGGTTTCACTGCTGTTTTTCCACTACACTACAACAATGTTCGTGGCACAATATATAAAAGCCATCTATTTTTTCACCATCCGCAACTTTGTGCCGCCGCCGCGGAGGCATTTCATCAGCAACCTTTCACGTGCTGTGCCCGCTGTTTGCCGGGTTAGTTCGGCGCTGTCATTTCACAATGACCCACCTTTACGACACAAAAACGACGACAGATACGACGACGACACAACGACAGCGCTAATGGCGTGCGATGGTGGTGGTGGTGGCCCCAGTCATTTTTCCACACACACACACACACCGAGCGGCCAACAAACAAAGAATTTGAAAGTTCTGCTGCATTGCGGAAGAGGCGACAAATTTGCCGGCGAAGAACCAAACTGCAAAACTCACAATCCATATTTTGCCCAACAAAATGTTGCCGAGATTTTCACGATTCAACATTAATTTGCACTATTTCCCAACTACTTATTTGTAGACACACCACGCGTTTTCGTTTGGATTTTCATACTCAACAAAATGGTGGCTTTGCGGAAAATCAAGTTTGTGCTGCGTCATCAACAACGGCGTTGTGAGAAGTCTCCTTCTCCACCTGCGAAGCAACAAACACAGTGCGCGCGTGGTCACCAAAACAACAAATATGCAATACAACTTGCAAGCGCTACAAGCGAGTGAGCGAGCATGTTTAAGAAACATTGCCAGCATATTTCGTAAGCAATTTTTCCTGCTTGTCTGTCAACAACAAAAAACCAAACAACAGCAACATTTCGATTAGGCCAACAGAACGGCACAAGAAGACACCAGCGACAAAGCGCCAATGCCAATATGCATAAATAAATAAACTAAAATTGAGTTCACACAAAAGGCAAGAAAGAAATACTACAACTCGTACTATCCGAATACAAATGTGTAAATAAGTATGAGCATTTGAGTAAATATACACACATACACATATGTATGTATGTATGTATATAACTTATGCGCGCTTCAACACCATACACAAATTGAAAAATGAGATAAGCGCCGTTTGTCTGCCGGCACCACCCCCTCTTTCGTAGATGGAACCAAAGCCAAAAGGCAGTTATGGGCGTGTGTGTGAATGTTGACGAAGCAAAATGTGAATAAAGTGTGTGATTATGTCAGCAGATTTACTCGAAGTCCATATTGCGCATACTCATATTTGCTGTTTTTTTTTAGGCCCATTAAGAAAAAAAAAACATGCACAAAACAAAAACTCTAGCACTTGTGGTAAAAAAGCTTAAAATGTGTGTGTTTGTTGGAGTAAAGCAAAAGAGGGAGTTCACGATGACCAGAGTTGCCAAATGCACGTAATAAAACATGTGAAATAGCAATGACAATGCCCAAAAATCACCAAATCAAAATGTATTATGAATACGTTTTCCTTAGTTGAGATCATATATGTATACTTCGTCATAATAATCAAGTTTTTACGAGCATTGGTGTTTAATTTGTTGGGTAACTATATTTTATGTCGCTAAAAGTTGGTTTAAAAATATATATAAACAAATATATGTATAACTTGTTTTTGTAGTAGCAGTAGAATTCAGCTGAGTTGACAGTCCTTGATGGGATAAAAAACTCAGGTCCGTTCCGGTTACGTAGACCCGACTGTCGTGGGAACGGTAGGAAGTAACTTGCTTTTGATTTGTTTGATTGTATGGCAGCAATATGCTATAGTAGTTCGATCTGAACAATTTATTGTGCGATTGTGACGTTGACTTGAACAATAATACATAATAAATTTCTAGAAGAGTTCTTGTCAAAAAAAAAGGTTTTCCGTACAAGAATTTGATTTTGATCATTCAGTTTTTAGGGTAGATATATGCTATAGTGGTCCGATATCGGCGGTTACGACAAATGAACAGCTTCTTTGGGAGAAAAAGACGTGTAAAAAATTTCAGAATGATATTTCAAATTTTTGAGGGACTATTTGGAGTATATACAGCAGACGGACATGGCTAAATCGACTCACTCGTCATACCAATAGTGTCTCCAACATATCCATCTGGGTGTTACAAACTTTGTGGCAAACTTTAAATATCCTTTTCGGGATATAAATATAAACATATATGGTAACCCTAACCTAATTAATGTCAATATCGTTATATCAAGGTCGTCTGTATTTGAAAAATTGTGTCGTACGTATAGTAATCGCGTCGGCTGCTGAGAACAGTGTTGATAAGCGGATAGAATGATTATATTGACCGATATAATTTAGAACTCTAAATTTTTTTTTCGATTTAGTAAAAATTATTTAGAAATATGTTTAAAATGAATAATTGTAGAACGTTAATATTAGTATTTTTTTTTTTCAAAATAAAAATGAACATATCCACGGAAAATTTAGATTGACATATAAAATTTACTAAATACTAAATTATCAATATTTCATACTAAAATTATCATAAGAAGACCTTTAATTTGTAATTACAACAAAAAAAATATAAATACTAAAAAGTATTATTAAAAAAAAATCAAATTTTTTTATAACATTTCAAGTAGTTTAAAAAATAGTATTGCTAGAAAAAATACACGTCACTTTTGACGTAGTTTATTACAGAAAAATATTTTATCTTTTTCAACACTGTTATTTCTAAGCCTCGCCGGATACAAAGTCAATAGGCATACAACATAACGTCACCTAAAATGCAAAACAACGCATCTTCAAAATATCGAAATTGAGGTTTTTATTGCTTACGATTCACTATATCATATGACATAAGTATATGTAGCGCAACATTTTCAGCTTCCACTGTCAGATATAACCAATATATAACCAAAACTCAAATTTTGTTTTAATTTCAGTGATTTCTATTATATCGTTTTTCCTTCGCCTATAAATTCATGAAAAGTAATGTTATGTTATTTAGCATTTTAGGTGACGATATGTACATACGTTAGCAATGTTGTTGTTCGACGTGTGACGTTGTCAACGACTGGCGGAAAGAGTGAAAACGAGGTTGTTGCTTGCGACAGTGTTCGCCTTGACCGCGAAACGAGACGAGAATGACCGCGTTCATTGCCATTTTGCTGACTGAAGGACGTTACCTTGAGTTTCAAGGATTTCTAGTTTGCGAAAATTTGCTGGCCTTGCTTTGAAGGTTAATAAAAATTTGCAAATTCGCAAATATCGCTCTCAAGGGCAGACAAACATGCTTGCGAATCGAGTATCGTCGATGCGAAATCGCTTTCGACGAAACGAAAACGGGTGTGGGGAAGGGGTATGAGCACATTTGTATAAAGCTATAATGAACTGTTTTTGTGCTTTTTTTTGCTGAGCGATGCTAGTTAAATGTTTGCGTGTGTGTATGCGGATGTGATTGTAAATGAGATTAGCAAAATGATTAGATCATTAGAGCAAATTGAAAATGGGTATTAAATGAGTTGAGGCAACAAAATTTTTATTACACATTTGTATGGGATGAACGTACACATATGTATGTATGTATGTTTGCCCATATTGTTTTTACATACATACGCTACAAGCTTTTTTGTAGTAATGTATCAATATTTAGTAAACTGTTGACCGAAATAATAGCAGAATTTCAGATTTTTTTTAAGTTGATGCAAATTTAAGCAGAATTAGTACAAATCAAATTAAATCTTCTTGATTAGAACTGATATTTGGACTCAACATATTTATAAAATTAATAAGCCGTAAACATAATTTTGATATATTTTTTATTTTTGATATCTTTTACTTCCTATGAGGATACTATGTACTCAATTCAATAGGATTTCAACGGTATATAATTTTAAACGGGGATAGCCGAATAACCCACTGTCAAAATAAACAGATTTTGCGTCTTATTATCGAGTGCCGGACATCTCTTCGCAATAAAATTATAGAAAGGAAGACCGATAGGTCTTTAAACACTATATGCTATAAAAATTTTTAACCAATAAAGGTCAAAACACATACTTAATAAAATATATTAACTATTTTGAGTTTTATTTTAAATACTTTTCGAAAAATACACCTTACATGAGTTCTGCCTAATGAGATGTTAACTCAATTGTGTAGGAAAACCCATATCATTTTCTAGCATAACGCTTATTTTCTAATAGATGGCTTTAGTAACACCCAACTCTCGTTAAATAATTGCGATCACTAAAAAAATAAAATTTAGCTTCTCCAATTGTCGAAAATATTGATGAAATAATGAGAATCGTAGCGTGGCACCGCCATGTAAGGCTGGTTTCAATTGTTGAGCAGCTGTACATTGCACAAAAAGCCGTTTGGAACCATTTAAATAAGTCTGGATATAAAAAAAAAATATGCTCGATCTAAAGATGCCACACGAGTTAACGAAAAAAATATTCATAAAGCGAGTTTGCGAATTGCTGCCATTTCTGAAGCAGATGGCTACGATGAATGGAGGTTACAATAGGGCAAGCAGTCACGAAACAAAAATTCACGGATTGGTGGGATTGGCAATCAATAATCGGTTCTTATTACTCTTAACGCGAGTTGCCTGAAGTAATCAATCACCCAGAAGCTGCTAACTTCGGGGATTGGGAAAGGAATGCTGTTTTATCAGAAACTATTGTGCTTCGGAAGCTTGGTTGAGAAGTTCTTACGGTACCAACTTTAGTCGGGAGCTGGTACCAAGTGATTACTACTTGTTCCTATTTATTTGAAAAATTCACATCAAGAGAAACTTGTGGAAATTGTCTATCCCATGTTTATGAGAGTTTTTGCAAGCCACTTCTCGTTTAAATCACGGGTTAATTAATTATCCAAGAGAGAATTTCCCGATGAGTGAAATTTTTTAACAAAGAAGGTTCATTAAATTTTGTGTGCGGAATTAAATGTCTGGTGCCGAAAAAGTTCAAAAACCTTCGAGATAATTTTGAGACCCTTTGGTTATCAAGTTATTAAGGGGCAGACTGTTACGATGACCCGTCCAGGACACAACAGATGATAACAGGTCAATAAATCGGTTTAAACGAGATTAACGTCAGAGATCTTACTAGCATCGTGGAAATCGAAAGGATCAATGAAAACCATTTTGAAAGATCATTTGAGCCTCAGAAAAAAAAGCACGATTGGTTCCGAAATCACTAAATTTTTTCGCAGAAAAGCGTACAAGCGTTAGACTCTGAAATGATGCTTGTCGATAGGTGTCGAAACGTATTATAACTGACAATAAACCTTGGATCTATGCTTACGACCCCGGAACAGCTGATAAATCGGTTTAACATCGTGGAAAAGGTGTGCCGAAGGCGAAAAAACTACGTTTAAGCAGAAAAATCAAGGTTATGTTAACAGTTTTCTTCGATTATCGAGGTGTGGTGTACTCCGGCCAAACTGTCAACAAAAAATACTGTTTGAGTGTTATGGGTCGCTTGCGGGAAGCTATTCCTAAAAAAGAGGCCGGAATTATGACAATGCCCCGTTGCATACTGCATTTATTCTTTGAGAGTTTTTCGCTACATTTTCAATCAACATCGCCCCCCAACCACCGTATTCGCCTGATTTAGCTCCGTGTGACTTCAGTCTGTTCAGCAAACCAGCAAACCCAAACAACTGCTCCGGGGAAAACGGCTTGTTAATCATTCCGGTGGGATATTAGCATTGTTGTTTGTGAAAGCAAAGTTTTTAACGGATTACGAAAAAAAATATGTATGTATGTATATTATATGATATAATCTATTTCAAAGGTGTATATACATATGTATGTATATATTATATAATTAGTTATGGTTAACACATAAAATCAATTTTAAATACGAATTGCTATTATTTTGCTCGCAAGTGTAAATATGTATGGTACATATACAATCCACGAATATGTTAAAAAAGAAATTGGTAGTAAGTTTACCTTTAATTTCAGTTTCCCACATCCACACATATTTACATACATACATACACATGTAGGTACGTACAACCATAAATTATAAATATTTTTTCTTAAATACTTGCACGTGTAAATATAATATACCACTTACTGGCTGTATAAGTACCAATAATGTATGTACATACATATGTATGTATCTACTTTGGTGGTGGCAAGCCAATCTCCACAACAAGCGAGTGCGCAATGACACCACAGCAGTCAGCTAGCGACACAAGCAAAATACCAACAACGGTCAACGACCTCTCCGCCGTGCACACAAGTTTTTTGGAGATCGCGTTCATTTTCGTTGCCGCTGTTGTTGTTACTGTTGTGAAATTCCACTTTACTGTTGCCATGTGCTGCGTTGCCCATTGTTTGCTGATGTTTCCTCATCAACTGTTGCCGCTGTCGACATACACACATCCAAATGTAAATGTGGAGCTTGTTTTTATTGTTGTTCGTTGACGGAAATTTCGACTGTTGCCGCCGAGGTAGTTGATTGTGGAAACGAATTCGATTCGATTTTGTCGCTCTTATCATACACCAACTGTTTTTCGTGAGCGCCTTGTAGCACAGGTTGAAGTTTAAGCTTTTTTGGAAGCTAAGGTTAAGGTTATTCGTATGCCGTCCGTCCGCGCGTCATAAAAAACTCAACAACCGACCCACCAACGCCAACGCGAACGCGCGACCTTTAACGCGTGCATTGCACCCACTAACTTAAACTTTAGCTCTGGCAAGCAGACACGATGTGTTGTAACTGACCTATGGCAATATGCCGATGTCAGCAAATGGGAGGCAGCAAATACGAAGTGTAGTGTAGGAGAAATGAAAAATGACGGGTTGACGAGTGTATGCTTTGTTGTTGGATTTTTGTTGTAGCATTTTTTATGTATGTTTGGGCTTCCTATATTTCGACGAATGGCAAAAGCAACAACATAAAATTCACTTCTGTTACGTTTTATTAACACAGCAGCCAAGTGCGGCACGGGCGTCGAGTGGTCAAGCTTATTTATGCTACTAATTTCCACTGTTGCTCCCAGCCCTTGCCGAGCTAGACAACAAATAAAGCACTTATAATGGCCCATCAAAAAGCTTTGTTGGTCTTACATTTCCGCAATTTATGTTGTGTTTGTTTGTTGTTGGTCTACAAGGTAACGTGTTCGTGCGGTCAGTCGGGCCCACAATCCAGTTTTACTAACAGGCGACCAAAATGTCCGACAAGTGCTCTCTGTTCAATGGGCACACAAAATAAAATCAGGGGAATTTACAGCAAAAACAACGAAATTTAGAACATGAAGGAATAAGTGGAAAGTAAAACAACAAACGAAGAGGCAGTCAGGCAGCCCCAACCGAAGAAACAAAAACAAAAGCAACAAGCAAGCAACATGTATCCCTTCGATTGGGGAGCTGCCAAATACTCGTTTGTTTCATTCGTGTGTTCGTATGTTCGTGTCTATCAAAGATTATGTTCGCTGTTGTTGCCTTGCTTTGGTCATTTCCAACGATTCTCGTCGGATAGCTGCGAGCAGCGACGAAACACATAAATAGCCACTACAGCAACAAGATATTCTACTTGATTGCTCTGGGGCGCCCAGTAGCGGCAGAAACAAGTTGTACAAGCAAAAATTTGGATGCATGCCCGGCATAAATGACTACACAGAAAGGTATATAGAATAGTGTCGGTCAGTGCGTATAGCAAGTGACCAGTAAACGCACAAGGCGGAGAGCATTTGTAATAGGGTGATTAAACCTGATTGTTGGTCAGTCGGCGTTCGCCCTTAGGTAGCGTAACGATGTAATTGCATTAGTGGTGCTAAGTCTTACATGGTTAATCGGGTTTTTTAGTGTCCATTTGCTCTGTATGTGCTTAAAAATGAAGCCTAAAAAAGAATTTTGTTAACAAAAAGACAGACATGTCATGGAATTTATAAAATCAGCGGAATGTTGAAAGGTTAAGAAATTTATTATAAAAAATCTATTTTTTTCTAGAAGACTAGTTAAAAATTGTTATTTTTTTTTGAGTTCTTTGGCATATACTTATGTAGGTCCATGACAATATTGAACTAGCTTAAAATGAAATAAACGGATTTTAAGAAAAAAAAAAATTCACAAAAAAGGTATCGTTGGATACGGCTTTAATCTTAAGGAATCTTAACATACAAAAGTATTTCAGCTGATTCGTTAATTTATTAATAGAATTTCAAATAACGAGGAGGCTTGTTACTGTGAATGGGGATGATATTGGGTAGTAGAAAAAGTCTTTTAGTATATTGTCAATAGATGTCGTTGCAGTCGTATATCTCCAGAGCTATCAATCACATGGTGTCATACCATTTAATGTAGTAAAGGTGAGATTTTAAGCTTCATTCAACAAAAAAAAAAATAGTTATAACAGATATTAACATATTCGGAGAAGTTGAAAAAAAATTACAGCTGCTCAAAAATGAGTAAAAATAATGAAGAAATTCGCTATATTTTGAAATTTTTATATAAAAAAGGGAAGAACGCAACGCAAGCCACCAATGAAACTTGTGAAATTTACGGAGACGATGCTCTTCATGTACATAGCACAACAATGGTTCGCCCACTTCCATTCTGGAAATTTCGATGTGAAAGATCCACCTCTCTCTGGTCGACTTATCGTTTAAAATATCGATGAAATTATGAAAAAGATTGACCAGGGCCGTCACATAAGCAGTCATGGCATCGCAAAGGAAGTTAGCATTTATCATCAAACGGTTTTGAACCATTTAAAAAGGACTGGCTACAAAAAGAAGCTCGATGTTTGTGTACCACACGAATTGTCTGTGAAAAATTTAATGGACCGAATTAACATCTGCGATTCTTTGCTGAAACGAAATGAATCGAACCAATTCTGAAGCGAATGGTAACTGGAGACGAAAAGTGAATCAACTACGACAATAATGTGCGAAAAACGATCATGGTCCAAGTGTGGTGAAGCTTAATAAAAGGTCGCAAAGCCAGGATTGACCCCTCGAAAACTGTACCAGCCTGGTCAAACGATTGATTCTACATTTTACTGTCAACAACTGATGACATTGAAGCAAGCGATCGAAGAAAAGCGGCCAGAACCTATGAACAGAAGGGGCTTCGTCTTCCATCAGGACAACGCTAGACCACGCACATCTTTGATGACTCGGCAAAAACTGAGAGAGCTTGGCTAGGAAGTTTTGATGTATGTAGTCCTGAGCTTGCACCATCGGACTACCATTTGTTTGGGTCAATGCAGAACTCCCTTAATGGAATAAAGTTGTCTTCAAGAGAAGCCTGTAAAAATTACTTGTCGCAGTTTTTCGCCGAGAATCCAGTAAAGTTTTACACTGATGGAATAATGTCTCTAGCGAAAAAATGCAAAAAGTGGTACATATTTGGTTCATTAAATTTTATTATAAGTATAAAAAAATAAGTTAGCCGAAGTTTGATTAGAAATACGAAAAGACTTTTTCGACCACCCAATACGTATGTATGTACATAGGTATGTACTTGATGGTCCTAGCCGAGGCGTATAATAAGTTTTTGGATAAGGTATTGGGTTAAGCTTTGGCATACTGTTTAGGCTTAAAAGCAGCCTATTTTGAGGGTGGAAATAAAGATTTGTATTAAATGAATAAAACTGTTGTTGTTTTTTCAGTCTGGATAAAGTTTAAACCGACATGCTTAAGTACTTGATGGTGAAAAAAAAACTATAAAATCAAACGAAAACATATTTAAAGCAGCATAAATGAAATAATTTTGTTAAAATACGCAAATCTACACTAATAGAAAGAAAAAATGCAATATCATTATAATGAATTAATTGATTTAACATATAATTCAAAAATACTCGCTTCATTAACCGGTTACTCAGAACCAGACATATGAACTACTCGCACCACTTTTTCATTTTATATGCACGCATTCTTATGAATTATAGCGCGATGGAAAAAGAACAAGGCGAGATCAACTTAACATTTGAATTGCATTTAATGTAGTTTTTTATACAAACACACGTATGTATGTATGTAAGCACAATAACACATACATTTAGTTATAACATGACGCCCCTTTAGTGCAGCGCTTTGTTATACGAAAATATTTTCTTCTTTAATTCATTTTTATAGTTTCTTCACAGTTTTTCTCGCTGTTGGGCCGATTAGTCATACACTTTTTGCTGCGTGCCTGTTAAAGCGCTTGTGAAAAAGTGTTAAACGCCCACAATACGGTTCGCGCTGGTTCATTCTTAACCGCAACGCGCTTTTGGTTGGTATAATAATTATGGGTTATTTTGCTATTATGCCGTACACTCCACCCATTTTGGCAAACACAAACACACACACCACTCGCATTAACATGGAATTAGTTGTTGGTCTGTTAAAAAGTGAAGCACACTTTTCATAAGCAAGCACTCTGTTTAAAAGCACTGCAACCGCACTGTATAGTGCGCTCACTGGGAAGAGTTTAGGTTATAGGTACTGCGGCAGCAGGTAAACAGTACGGCGGACAAGCAAGCAAATTAATAAACCTGCTGGTGAAATGAATCAAATACCCAAAGCGTTATCGCAACAGCCGGTACGTCACGCTCTTGGTTGTTTGTGCTTTGCGCGAGAAATTCCGTTGCCATAAAATCTAAAATTTACCATACAGTGGACGATTACTACTATGCGCGCTAAAGCTATCATCAAGTCAAGTGCTATGGCTATTGTTGTGGTCGCTGCTTGTCGCTGCCAGCTGCTTGCCTAGTCGAATTTTGTGTTATAAGCAAAATGACGGCACAAAACAAAATGTCGAATCGCATAGTTCCGCTTCTGCGGCGGCCGCCAAATTGTATGGCAAAATGATTTTTACAGCTGGCCATGCCACACAGCAGACGCCATTTGCCTAATGCCAAACAATACTGATTTAGCGCGCATGAACGCGAGCGATTTCCGTCAATGGCGGATTTAAATCGAATTAAACTGAAATTTCGAAGTCGCGGCTGCTAAACTTTATTTATAAATAATTCCAATAGATAATGAAACATTGCAGTCAATACACACAACAACACTACTTTGTAGCTATTAAGCTATAAATTGTAAGTTATTCAATATAAAAGCAAATTCCAATTGGAACAGCTGTTTTTACCGCTTGCTCGGGCTGCAAACGTTATTTTGCCCGGGCGAGTCATACAAGCACACAAAACTGTGCACATAATTTTCTCAGGCATTGCGTTGGTGGGAATAAAATCGAAATATGTACACGCGTGTGGATACTATGCTTACCTACTACATTAAAAAAGTGGTATTCGAGCTTTTTACACAATTTCATTTGACCGAGAATTTATCGTATGCAATTCATTCTGCACGCCTGTGAAGCGAACAAACAAAATGACTACTCGTCGTCGTTGCGATACAACCGGCGTTATGACAATGGCGTGAAACGAATCACCGCATATGTTTCGAAAACCAACAACTCGACGGACGGACAAGTAGTGGCAACCATTTGTTTAACAAATTTTGTTTGCCAAGCAAAAAATGCACAAATCAATATGCAGGTGACCAGAGGTTTTAGGCACATGCATACTACATACACGTGTTTACACGAACGTTTACGAAGGTGATATGTTTACATACAGGAGAAAAATCATTGCCATACATTGCACAAAAAAAAAAAAAAAACAATTTTAGGAGTAAACAAAATAATTTTTGATATTCAAAAAATGTTACCGAATATTTCAATAAATTAAAATCGAAAAAATATAACACAAATAAATATTTTAAATGTTTCTCTTGACCGCTCATTACAAATTTTAATATTTAAGGTTACAAATATCAAAGCACCGCACACAGCAACAGTTGGTTTTTATAGATACATACATATGTAAGTATGTATATTTCCTACATTTTGTTGACTATCAGCGTAGCACGTGCGCACATGTTCCCCGCCTCAAAACCTGCTACACACACACTCTCCTCATTCATTTGCTACCAAATACACTACTTTCGACGACCCCTAACGCTAGACACATAAAACCAAACCCCTTGCCAAAGTACATATAATTCTTTTCAATGCCCCTGCTTACCGTGTCGCAATGACAATAACAACTCAGCTGTTTATGCAGTGCTCGTGTAGCACTGCCCCACATGTCATCTCATTCACTCTAAACTTTTGCCAACGCCTTTTCCGTCTCGACAACACTCTCACTCTTACAAACGGTGTGAAAGGCCAGACAAAATGTCGTTATGTGTGGCCAGATGGGAGTAATTTAAAGGGTGAAACACATTATAAATCGCCAAAAAATGTCCAAGTGTTTGAAAAATATTATAAAATATTTCTCAAATGTGTTTATGCACACATTGAATATAGTGCCTCTGTGCAAACTCTGATTTTAGAATTAAGAATTAAATTTTGAGCTTTAATCCATAAATACGAATACGGAAATATTTTATAAATTTTTTCTAAAATTTGGGCATATTCAAAAATCGTTTGAAAGTTTAGGTTTGCAGACCACTGCTTCAGATTACTGAATATGATGGCTCTGTGCAAACTCTAGTACAAAATGTTAGAAAGGGATGTGATTTAGCTTTAATAAATATAAATTCAAAACAATTTTTTATAATTTTAATTATGAAGTTAAGATAAAATTTTTTTCTCAATCCGGTACTTGGGGTTAGAAATTTGAAAATTATTGTTAATTAATTTTTTCGAGATTACAAAACAGAAAAAAATTAATTTAAATGTAAATCAATTGTTCTTCGAATGGCGGTTTATCCTTTAAAACTATCGTGAATATCAAATAAATATATAAAATTAGTCCACAGTTTCTTAAAAATATCCCAGATATTCAATAAGAGAAAGCTAGCATACACAATTTTTACATGAGTATTTTATAAATATTCCACCAAAAACAAAGCCTTCACTTTTCCACGCAACATCTGGCCACACTTGCACTTGTAAACAAACAACACGTGGTAATTCTCTCCGTTTTGTTGCCGGCCAAGACATGTGTTGGTTTTCTGTTCGCCTGGTAGAAAAGAGGGAAGCGAAACTCTTTTGGCGGGGTCTATTTCGCTGCTCGCTAGTTGGTTCGGCCACTGGAAGGCACGGCAAGCGTAGCCCAAATCCAACCGGCGTCCGTTGGTGGTGTGTCTTCACTGCGCACCGTGTTATTGTTGTTGCATAACAAGCGGTAATTTGTTCTTTTGTGTCGTGCCAAACCCCAATTGAGACATGGCAATGAAATCACAATCGTTTTTTCAATCGTCATACCAACTACCTACCCACTAAGTGAATGCGAATGAACACGGCTATGGATGTTTCTCACCCGCTTTACGAAACCAAAGACGTTATTGAATGGCTACTGCTCTGCCCACCCCTCTGCTGATGGGCATGGAAAATCAACGTGAATGGTTAGTGTTGACGGATACATTTCTCTGCATGCATGAATATACTTGTATTCTTAGCACAAATTGCCTTTCTGTGTGGCCTAATGTTTGATATTCGCTTTCGCTTGTATACCCCTCTATACGCTGCGCAACAACAATGAACAGTGTGTATCTCATAAAAGGGGAGTAATTATGGCTGCGAAATTGGCAAGTTTGTGTAGTAACAAACTGAGCAGAAAATTGATATTATTCATAGGGGGCGTGGTTCCTGGTGCATGCAAAGGTTCGTAATAGTGCGATTACTGCTTTAGTTAAAGCTAACATGCCTTTTGTAATGTATTTAATTAAAAATAGTATGTAATTTTTAATTATTTTTCGCTTTCGACAAAAAATGTTTTCGAAATGTTTATGTACTTTTGTATTTATGCAGCTTAACGAGTTTTTGTCAAATTTTTATTTAGCACCTGCACTCTAATGTGACGCTCATGACTGAAGTAAGGAAGTAGTGAGCATAATTCAATGCTCAATCTCACAATAATTTACTAAAAAAATTAAATCATGAATAATTCGTTTTAATATTGACTGAAGTCGATATGTATGTAAGTAAAACTGAGGCTCTGTTCATATAATCTTGATTTAATGCTTATTTATGAAGTGATTTGTTATAAATAAAGAAAAATCATGAAAAATAAATTAGTAAAACACCCAAATCGACAATAATTGGTAATATTATTGGGTTTTGATGTGTTTACATTATTTATTAGCGCGTTTATTTATTTACAATTTATACATCAAATTATGGCTGGAAGCCGCTGTCGCAATATAAACAAGAAAATTGTTTACTTCGGTTCTAAAGGAGCTGTAATACCCTACACAAATAAAAAAGTTTCCATAGAAAAACTTGATTTTGGGCGTTCAGTTTGTATGGCAGCTACGACCATTGAACAGTCGTGACGTGTGTAAAAATTTCAGATCGTTATCTCAAATACTAGGTCGCGGACAGACAGACGACAATGGCTAAATCGACTCAGCTCGTCAAGCATTTTATTTATTTTATAGTATTTACGATCTTTTCTTGGTGTTACAAACTTCGTGCTAAACTTAACATATCCCGTACAGGGTATAAAAATTAACTATTAGAATTTGTAATGCATTTTTGTAATAATCTTATTATTAATAATAATCAATAGTCAGTAAACTCAATGATTTTTCATTGTTACATATGCCCATTGTATGTATGGTATGCATCTTCCTTCAATAGGACACATTTTTTCAATCGACTATGGGCCATTGTTTACGCAGAAGTACATTTTGACATGATTCCTATTAAGTTCATAAACTTATTATTTTACAAAGAAGTAAGTTTATGAACTGAAAAAATTTAGTCTTAAATTTAGTGATTGAATTTTCAAAAAAAAAAAAAAAAAAAATTATAAAAATAAAATAGTGAAATGTTTTGAAAAAATAATATATTGTAGATATATAGTCACTAGAAAAAATTTAAGAAGGTTCACATATACATATTGAATAAGGGTTGAAAATTAGTGTTATTAGCGCGTTTTCTAACAGAAGTAAATTAAAGATTATTGAATTAAATTGATGTAGGCTGCGTATTAATCCGTATGCTAACATAAAAGAAGGATTAAAAATTCAAACTGGCGTGTTATAATGAGGGAAAAATAATATTTATAATAAATAACTTTAAAAAATATCATCCGTAAAACGTTCGAACGCCATCTATAGGTGACATTTGTAAAAAGTAGCTTCGCCAGAGAGCGTATAAAATACGTTCTCTGTTCTCTGCTTCTTCTTGCGCCATTTGACAACTGTCAAGGAATATAGACATTTCCTTTTGACAGATAAAACGCTTTAATTTGTGGAATTTTGTCGAATTTATAGCGTTAAACTCGCAAAAAAACGCGTGAAATTAGTGCTCAATTTACGTGAAAAGTGAAGAAAAACGAGTAGCGTGTATTAACGCTGCTATTTAAATAATATTTTTGCATTTTCTGTAGTAATTACTGCATGCGGCGACTGCGGACTTCAACGAAGGCGCAGACGGCTGGGGCAGCGACGGCGACAACGACGACGAAAGGTGGTGTTGCCAGCAATAGTAGCTGTGGTGGTGCATCAACAGTGTCAACCGGAATAACGCCGCATGCGGATAGTAAAACGACAAGTCTCAATAGCAGCTTCAGCGGGAGTGGTGGTAGCATTAATTTGACGACAAGCAACAGTAGCAGTGGTGCTACAGGAGCCACTACTAACGCCGGTGTAACAACAAAAGCAGCAGCAGGAGCTACTACAGCAGGTGCTGCCCGTCAGAAACACAACAGCATGGACGTTAAGCTGAGTGGCGATGTATTTAAGAACTTTGAAAAGACTGGAAAGAGTGAATTGTATGTGACCGGAAATAAAAAACGGAGTGAAATGCGTTCATTACAATATTGCTTAAACGAAACATTTTTATTTTAGTTTGAAGTTCTTAAAACAACAAGTGAAGGAAAATGATAATCCGATTTTTGGCAAAAATGACGAATTTAAATTCGGAATCTCCAGGGCTATTTACGATCTGCTATGGCATGGACTACGTTGCACGTTGAAAAAAGATACAGTGCTAAATACTCTAGCAGATGTTGTGGTAAGTAAACGCGTGTAATTGCATGCATACATATATACATACAATATGGCACTGTGTGCAAATGTAACATTGAATGGGAAATAAATAAGCAAAATTTTATACTATAACGCAGACGCTGCATACAGATTTTCCATCAGTTATACTGGACATTGTAAATATATTGGATGCGGAGACGTCTCTAATGACCGATGGCATACAGGAAGAGCGGCTCATGTTTAGTCAGATTGTTAAAGATCTGGACAAGGTGATCTCGGATAAACTAATAAAAGAGCGTTTGGAAATCGATACGCTGCAAGATGTAGGAATTGTAAAAAACAAGGTGTTTTACACCAAATTTATTAAGATAAAAACCAAACTTTAGTAAGTTTAATATTTTACCAAATTTACGTTTAGCATACTAACTATTTATTATTTCAGTTACAAACAGCGTCGCTTTAATCTTTTTCGGGAGGAGAGCGAAGGTTATGCCAAGCTAATCACCGAACTAAATCAAGATTTCGAGGAGGGTGTGACTGCCACAAGCATAATGGATATTATAAAATCGCTTATAGGTATAAATTACAACATTGGTGTGTTAAATATGTTTTTTTATGTATTTGTAAATTTTCCATATTATAGGCTGTTTCAATTTGGATCCCAATCGTGTACTTGATATAATTATTGAATCTTTTGAAACACGTCCCGAGCGGCGGCATCTTTTCATACCGCTGCTACGCGCGTACATGCCAAATGGTTCAATTATATGTGAAGTACTCGGTTATAAATTTCGCTACTTTGCCGACACAAGAACGCCACGTTCGCTATTTCATGTTTGTTCACTTCTTCTGAAATATGGCGTAATTGAGTTACATGATATATACCAATGGGTGAGTATGGTTGTGGTTTATTACAAGAACGCGACACTGAACGTTAATGTCTTTTAAAGCTTACGCCAATTGACAAAAATATTATAAGCGAATGGGAAAATGATCTAGCGGAGGCGAAAGAATTCGTGCGCAAACTAAATATCATAGTAACAAATAAAGATAAAGAACATGTGGAACCAGAAATGGAGAAACCTTATGATGAGGTAAAAATTTGAAAATTTTAAATTTTCGAAATAATTTTTAAAATTTATCAAAATAATTTTTTAAAATTTCTTTAACTCTCAGGAAAAGTACTATGCCAACCAGAAATTCGGTTTGTGTGAGGGTCTGCTCAAAGTTGGCGACTGGGAAAATGCTTACAAAATTATCAAAAAACTACCAGAGCAATCGGTTGTTGTGCATGAGTCCATTGCGCGTGCGCTCGCCGAACTTATACACATTTCTATCGATTATGTTTACACGGAAAAATGTTTTAAAGCGAATTCACGCCGTTCGAAATTGACTGATGATAAGAAATTGTTGCAGAAATTGCAAGCACGTGAATTTTCCGAACTGCGCAACTATACCATACCGATGGTGATAGCGTTAGGTCCGGCTTTGCATTTTGACACAGTGCTTATGTATAAACTTATACGCATATTGCGCACCATAATGACCGATATGGGCGTGGATAGTCTGAATGCGCCCACTCCGAACACCGAATCGGAGACATTGTACTTCGAGGTGATGACTGTTATGGACGCAGCAATATTGCCGGCACTTTCCTATCTAGACTGTAATTGCCCTATGGCTGAAGAGATTTGGACTGTTCTGAAATTCTTTCCGTACCATTTTCGGTTAGTATAAATGTTAATTAATCTTGTTTATGTTTGTAGTTAATATTTGAATATTATTTTCGTCACAACAGTTATAGTTTGTATGCGCGTTGGAAGAACGACACATACTTGGTGCATCCGGTGCTCATACGACGCCGTGGTTTGGCACATAAAAATATCAAGGCTTTAATGAAGCGCGTCAGTAAGGAGAATGTGAAGCCTGTAGGGCGTCTTATCGGCAAGTTGAGCCATTGCGCGCCTGGCTTTCTCTTCGACTATGTATGTTATATAATTTTATATGTTATTATATAAATTTTACTATAATACATATTTTTTGCAGATCTTGCTACAAATTCAAATCTACGACAACTTAATCGGGCCAGTCGTCGATTCATTGAAATATCTCACTTCGCTGTCGTTTGATTGCTTGGGTTATTGTCTCATCGAAGCGCTAGCAATGGCGGATAGAGATCGTTTCAAGCACGACGGTACCTCGATTTCACTGTGGCTACAAAGTTTAGCTTCTTTCTGTGGCGCGATATTCAAGAAGTATAACATCGAGCTCAGTGGCTTACTGCAATATGTAGCCAATCAACTAAAGTCACAGAAGAGGTGTGTTGTGGTGAATTTTTGGTTAAACGCTTATTATATGCTTTTCTAATTTTTCAAAGCTTGGATCTGTTAATCCTAAAAGAAATTGTGCAAAAAATGGCCGGCGTAGAATCCGCTGAAGAAATGACGAATGAGCACTTAAATGCCATGTGCGGTGGTGAATTGCTGCGTGGTGAGGTGAGTATACCGTGGTTAATCGAAAGAGCAACATTTTTGTATTTTAAAAATTTCTTATACAACACACAGGCCGGTTACTTCAGTCAGGTGCGTAACACGAAGAAGTCTTCACAACGTCTGAAGGATGCGCTCGCCAATAATGATTTGGCTGTCGCCATATGCTTGCTAATGGCTCAACAAAAACACTGTGTCATCTATCGTGAGACTGCGCAAAGCCATCTTAAGCTTGTCGGCAAGCTGTACGATCAATGTCAAGATACTTTAGTACAATTTGGCACATTTCTCGGCTCCACATACTCGGTGGATGAATATGTCGAACGTTTGCCATCGATCATCGCCATGTTGCAAGAGTATCACATCAATGCTGATGTGGCCTTCTTCTTGGCACGTCCAATGTTCACACATCAAATCAATGTAAACTCAAACATAATTATTTTTTTCTGTTTACACTTTCATTTAATAAATTATTGTTTACTTGAAAAACAGCAAAAGTACGATCAGTTGCGCAAAGCGGACCCCAATGCGAAAAAGTTGACTACCAATCAAAAATTGCAAAAATATTTGGAAGCCACCAATTTAATTATGAACCCTATTGTTGAGTCTGTGCGTCCGCTACATGGGCCCAAAGTTTGGGAGGACATTAGTCCACAGTTTTTGGTGACCTTCTGGTCGCTTAGTATGTACGATTTGCAAGTACCCGCCGAGAGTTATCAAAAGGAGATCTCTAAATTGAAACAGTTGTCTATGCAGGCAGCAGAATCCAAAGATTCGGTAATTACAAAGCAAACAGAAAAAAACAAGACTAAAAAAAAAAAAAAAAATTTTTTCTTTAATTAAAAAATTATTAAAAATAAGAACAAAAAAAATAATAAAAATAAAACAAAAAAGGTAATAAAAATAAAACAAATAACAAAAAAATAAACAAAAACGTAATTAAAAATCCAAAAATTCGGTAATAACAAAACAAAAGCAAAAAAAAAAAAATTTGAAAAAAATTATTTAAAAAAAGTTTATAAAAATAATGAAAATTAAAAAATAATAATAATAATAGCAAAAAATAAAAGTAAAAAAAATAAAATAATTAATAAAAAAAATAAAATAAATAATAAAAAATAGAAACAAAAAAAAAAACGATAATAAAAATAATAAAAAAAATAAACAAAAACTGAGTTAAAAATAATAAAATAAAAAAATGATTAAAATTAAAAACAAAAAAATAATAAAAGTAAAGACAAATAAAAAAATAAACCCAAAAGTAATGAAAAATCCAAAGATTCGGTAATTGCAACACAACAGCAAAAAATTATTTAAAAAAAGTTTATAGAAATAATGAAAAATTAAAAAACAAATAATTATAAGTAATAAATAAAAATGAAAAAAAAATTAAAATAAAAACAAATAAATTAAAAAATAAAATATCTAAATAATAAAAAAATATTAAAAATAAAAATATCTTGCACGGACGGACGGACAACAGGACAACGGACAAAATCACCCGGATTTCAACTCGTCTCGTCATCCTGATCATTTATATATGCATTACCCTAAATCTATCTCGATTAATTTTAGGTGATATGTACATACAACCTTTAGTTGAACAAAACTATTATACTCGGAAGCAACATGTTGCAAGAGTATAAAAATAATAAAAAATAGTAATAAGTAAAAAAATTATAATAATAAATAAAAATAAAAAACTATATTAAAAAAATAAAAAAAATTAAAAAAAAAAATAAATAATAAAATAATAAAAAAATAAAAAAAAAAAAAAAATAAAAAAACATTAATAATAAAAAATAATTATAAAAAAAAAATAAAAAAACATTAATAATAAAAAACAATTATAAAAAAAAAACAAAAAAAAAAAGAAACATTAAAGAATTTAAATATTTAACGAAAAAAATGAAATATATTTTTTTACCACAGAACGCCTCTAAGAACAAGAAAGAGCAGGAGCGCTACATTGCTTTAATGGATAAGCTACAAGATGAACGTAAGAAACAGCAAGAACATGTCGATAAAATTCTACAACGCTTACAACAACAAAAGGACAATTGGTTCCTTTCGCGTTCGGCAAAATCTGCGAAAAATGAGACGATTACACAATTTTTGCAGCTGTGCCTGTTTCCAAGGTATAATTTTTTACGAAAATGATTTCTATATTTGATAATAAATAATTTTTTTTTTATTATTAGGTGCACCTTCACTGCCCTCGATGCCCTCTACTGTGCCAAATTCGTGCACACCATACACAACCTGAAGGCTGCCAATTTCTCCACGCTACTTTGTTATGATCGGGTTAGTAGGAAACTAATTAGTCGCAAACATTTTTTAAACACTGACAAGGGTATATTAAAGTTGCCACGAAGTTTTTAACGCCTAGAAAAACACGTTGAAGACTATATATATTATATATGAGTCGATTTAGTTATTTCCGTCTGCCTGTATATACTGGAATTAGAGCCTCAATTTTTGAGATATCGGTCTGAAATTTCGCATACGTCCTTTTCTTTCCAAAGAGCTGTTCATTTGTCGGAATCGCTGATATCATACCACTATAGGGTATAGCTGCCATACAAACTATACTATCAAAATGAAGTCCTTGTATGGGAAACTTTTTTATTTTACACGATATCTTCATGAAATTTGGCATGACTTATTGTATAAAGCAAAGCTTATAATCTCCAAACAGAATTTTCAGATCGAAATATTATAGCATATAGCTGCCATACAAACAGGTCAATAAAAATCTTGTATGGAAAACTTTTTTATTTGACGAGATATCTTCATGAAATTTTGCTTGGCTTATTGTCCAAAGCAAAGCTAAAAATCTCCAAAAATAATTTTCAGATCGGACTGTTATAACATAAAGCTTTCATACAAACCGAAAATAAAAATTTAGTTTTTGTATGGAAAACTTTTTTATTTCATAAGATATCTTCACAAAATTTTGCCATAAAGTATTGTCTAAGGCAACGTTACAATATCCACACAAATTGTTCAGATCGGACCACTACAGCATATAGTTGCCATACAAACAAACCGTTAAAAATCAGGTTCTTGTATAGAAAAATTTTTATTTGTGAAGTTTGCTGCAGCTTCGGCGCGGTCGAAGCTCACTTTTTTCTTGTAATAAATAAATTTGATTTCAGATATTCTGCGACATCACCTACTCGGTCACGTCGTGCACCGAAAACGAGGCTACACGTTATGGTCGTTTCCTTTGCGCCATGTTGGAGACGGTAATGCGTTGGCATGCCGATCAGGCGGTCTTCAATAAGGAATGCGCCAACTACCCTGGTTTTGTAACGAAATTCCGTGTAAGCAATCAATTCTCCGAAGCGAACGATCATGTCGGCTATGAAAATTATCGTCATGTCTGTCATAAGTGGCATTATAAAATCACCAAAGCCATTGTATTCTGTTTGGACTCCAAAGACTATATGCAAATACGCAATGCGCTCATCATACTCATGCGCATATTACCACATTATCCTGTGCTCGCGAAATTGGCGCAAATTATCGAAAGAAAAGTGGAGAAAGTGCGTGAGGAGGAGAAGAATAAACGTCCTGATTTGTTTGTCATTGCCTCGAGCTACATTGGCCAGCTGAAAACGAAAGCCGCGCAAATGATTAAAGAAAGTGATTTCCATCAAGTGACCGAACGGCAGATGCGTGTTGAATCGGCTACGGCAGCGGCCACGGTGGCAGCGAGCGCCGCAGCTATTGCACCCGCCGTGGCTGCGGCCACACAAGCCAATGTGACAGTGGTGGCAGCAAGCAATAGTGCCAGCGTTAATGCAAATGTCATTAATTTGGTTGATGTTGCGGCTAAAACTGCGCAGCAAACGGTGCAACACACAAGCGCTGCGCAGCACGAAGCTACGCCCGTCGCGACAAGACAAGTGAGCAACGGTGATGTGAAGAGTGGTGAGTTTCTGCACGCCTTTGGCAAAAATATATATATTTTTTAAATGTAACAATATTTTTAGCTGAAAAACGCGAAAAGGAAAAGGTAGTGAAGCAGATCATTAAAATGGATCGTGAACCGATAACAAGCCCTGCTTCGAATAACACAGTAAACGAGCTGGATACGCGTTCCTCAACGGTATTGCTAAGTGAACGCAATGAACACGGTGAACGGCGCAGCAGCAGTCGCACCTTGAAGGATGTCAAGAAGGAGGAACGTACGCGTGAGCGTGAACGCGAACAGCGTGAAAGAGAACGTGAAATGCAAAGGGAACGTGAAAAGGAACGTGAACGCGATCAGCGCGAAAGAGAACGTGAAAAGGAGCGTGAACAAAGAGAAAGAGAGCGTGATTTGCGAGATTTGCGTGAGCGTGAGCGTGAGCGTGAACATCGCAGTCACAACGATGAAATCGATTTAGTTGGTGGCGGTGGTGGTGGTGGTGCCGCCATTGGTAGCAGTTCGGCCGGTGGTAGTACTATGATTTCCACACGTTCCAAACGTGACAAACGACGCGGCGATGAACGTTATCGGCTAGAGTCGCCGGCTTTGGAGCACATCGAAGTGCTGGAGGGCAAGCATGAGCATCATGAGTATGAACGCGAACGGGATAGAGAACGTGAGCGAGAGCGTGCTAGGGATCTGAGTTCAGTTTCGAATGAAAGCAATGGTTCTTCGATGCATCGACGCAGTCAGGATATTATTGAATATGATAAAGGTTAGTTGAAGAGAAACAAGAAAGAACGTTAACTTCGGTTGCGTCGAAGCTGTAATACCGTTACCAAATTAAGAATCTTTTCATAAAAAAATTGCTTTTGATCGGTCAGTTTGTATGTCAGCTTTATGCTATAGTGGTCCGATCTGAAAAATATTTTGGGAGATAGTCTTGCCTTGAGCAATAATCCATGTCAAATTTGCTGCAGATATCTTGTAAAATTAGAAGGTTTTCCATACAAGAACTTAACTTTGATCTGTCAGTTTGTATGGCAGCTACACGCTAAAGTGGTCCGATCTGAACAATATATTGAGAGGTTGTAGCGTTGCCTTGGTAATAATCCATGCCAAATTTGTGAGATATCTCGTCAAATAAAAAAGTTTTCCTTACAAGAAATTAATTCTGATTTATCTGTTTGTATGACAGCTACACGCTATAGTGGTCCGATCTGCACAATATATTGAGAGTTTGTAGCGTGATCTTGGATAATAATCCATGCCAAATTTCGTGAAGATATCTCGTCAAATAAAAAAGTTTTCCTTACAAGGCATGGATTTTTTGAGGTTAGTTTAGTACAAATATGCTATAGTGGTCCTATAGCGCTGATTTTGACCAATGATCAGCTTCTTGTGGAGAAAAGTAAAATATTGACGGTTAATATCCCTTTAGGATATGCTCTAACGACCACAAAATATACATACATACATACATAAGTTCTCAAATATAACTTTTTAACCCTTCAAATCGCTTTACAGATACGAAACGCCGCAAAGTGGAGGCCACAACAACCTCTTCGTCCAATTCAAAGGTTAGTATTTTGATGCAAACGTAGTTGCTAAGACAGAGAGGCGGCCATTTTGTGGAGTGCAGCAGATGTGACAATGCCCAGCCATTTGACACTACAGTTGTAAATACAAATTTAAGCCAAAACAAAACAACAAATCGCAACTTAAACAACCACTGTGTAATGCTAACGCTTTTATCAACTATAATACCAACAACAACAACAACAGCAATATTTTTGAAGTGACGCCAGTGGGGGAAGAAGTTAAAAAGGCGCAAAAGTGTTAAAAAAAAGTAAAAATAATAAAAAATACAACAAAATAATAAAATAATATAACAAAAAATAAAACAATACAACAAAAAATAAAATAATACAGCAAAAAATAATACAAAACAACAAAACATCAAATAATACAACAAAAAAGCTGTCAATCAATTCAACAGCGTCATCAAAAAGTTACTATGCAAACCAAAATGTGTGATTAAATCGACGAAGCTCTTTTGCCATTTTTTATAATATTGCAACAACAACTCAAAGTGTTGCACCATTGCATTTTTAATAAGAAACACCACCGCGTACATACATATAAAAAGTAGCGTGTCGAACACGCTGCTTCAAAACAAACTTTGCCAAAATGACTGATTATTTGTATGAAAACGAAAAGTTAATTTATTGCATTTAAAATGCTACACAGAAGAATGTTGAGGTTATTTTTTTTTAAATAAGTAGCACGAATTTAATATGTAAAAAAGAAGCAGAAAAAAATATATTCTTAAATAAGTTTAAATATTAAAAATTTTGAAATGAGTGCAATTTTTTAAGAAATCTTAAAGCAAAAAAAAAAATTTAGAATTAAATGTTTTTTCTAATATAAATTAAATGCATCCAAATGTGATAAAAAAATACGTGTATTTATAGTTATTTTTGAAAAAAAAATTTATAAACTGGTCAGATTTGTACTTAAGCACTTAAGCATAAGCTTTGGCTGTAAAGTTAGGGTACTTGTTAGTTATTAAGTTATTATATGCATGTGTGTGTGCCAGATGAAAACAACGAGCAACTCTACCTAAAACAACAGTGGGCTATTTGAAGGACGAGCAACTAAGCGGAAAACCCCTTCTTAAACGCTAAGCAAATTATATGCATGACACCACAGCAGAGCTTCACTGTATTAACTAAGTTTTCTATGTAATTGGAGATCATATGGAACCATTTTATCTCATCGTAAGATTATCGGCGTAGCCTACAACTTTACGGAGAAGTAATTACATCAAATACAATGCGTTTTAGAGCTTGAAAGACAACCGACACACCGTCACGCCAATTTTGAAGCATAATTTCAGCCTGAGTGACTACTTTGAATGCTGGAAATGCTGAGATGAACATCCACAAAACTAATTGCTACTTTGAAGAAGACCGACGTTAATACCTACTTAGACCTAGATGCTTAAAAACTACAATAAATGGATTTGGTTGCTCAGTGAAATTAAAAATTATAGCAATTGAGCAACTGAATTTTACAACAAACAACGAAAAATATAACAAAGAAGTAAAATATATCATAATACATCAGCAATTGGAGACAACTAGACAACGATGGAGCAACAAACAAGATCCAGAAAAGTTTCGTTTTTAAGACCCGGAAGACTCAAACCAAACCAATGTTTCAAACCATCCTAATTGAAACAGTGAACGAGAGACGATGGGAGATCGGGGACAGTTCCAGCCGGTCCGGAGTTCTCTGCAATAATTTATGATGTTAAAATATCAATATATTGATGAATCACAACTCTAACTCGGACCTCGATTTTCTACCTTTGGCCTTGAATTGAGAAGTAACACTGGATATACACATAATCAACAACCTTCGACTACTATTTTAAAAGGGAATATGCAAGGAGACATTAGATCATTTAGAAAAAGTTTAAGAGAAGCCCCTTAGATGAACAAGCATTTGACAATTTCTTAAACTCGGTTTTAATTTGTGGGGACTTGGAAACTACTGACGCTGCAAAATTCTTACAATAAGTTACCACAAATACGAGTATTCTTACGAGCTTTCAACATATCTCTTCGTGGTTCACAGAAGGAAGCCTGTATTAACACAACGTCCTGCCATTTGTTTTGAAGTGTGTATAAATATGGAAGAGCAACATGATGAACTCAGCATATTTTCCGTCACAACTAGCAGTTCACGGTTTATGCCGGTCAACACTAGAGAAGACTGAAAAATCTAGTCCATTAGAGTCAAATTGCTGATTTGACATACCTTCCACAACAATACACTTTCCATCACAACTAGCTGTTTAATCCTGGTCAACCCATGAGGAGACTCTGGAGAATCTAATCCTTTATGCTTAGTTTGCGGATTGTCGTACAACAAGAACTGCTTTCATTGAAGAGCTTCGACCAATATGTAACCTAGTGTATCACCTCTAGTACCTCCCACCTCTAGTACATCAACACAGCCTAACTGTTAAAATTTGAGAACCCCAGCAACCCCAGTGAACCGGAATTCCAAGCTGCAAGAATTTTTTTAATACTAGAACACGACTTTCTATATTTGTGACACCCAATATGTCATCTTTCAAGTTTATATTACAATAACATGTTCAATGAGACAATCCAAGGACATCACTATCAACATCGCCAAAGCAACCGAAGGTTCATCGTGTGCAACATTTAAAATTTAATATAATGAAGTACAAATTGCCAAATCCAAAATATTTTCAAACAGTATGGATCATCTAAACAACGAAAAACACAACATCCTATCAAATAATCAAAACGCCGTCCGTTGTATGGACCTGAGACAACGTGAAACTTAGCTGCAAATCACTTGGTTTGACGACTATTGTGCCTAACCCAAACATCATCATATATTTTCTAAACATTTCGAGTGTCTTTCTCTACGTTGCCTGCACACATAATTCTTCTTGTGCAGTTTTGTTGTTTGTCGTTGGTTATAAGCGAGCTGAGGTGATCGAATGGTCGGTAAGTGGGTAGCGGGTGGGTGGAAATTGTATTAAGAAAAAACAAATAGCAATTTATGTGAGAGAAGGAGATATAGAGATAAAAAAATACAAAAATGTAAAAATTTAGTTTATAAAAAAGCTTTAACCTAAAAATTGATATATCCAAAAATAGGTTTATATTACTAACAAAAAAATATTAAAACAAAGTAAAAATAAAAACCACACTCCACAACACAAAATTCAAGTCGTGTATGCGGAATTTTCTGAAAATATGATATAATTTAATTTTGTCTAATTACAGAAGCAGATTACAGAAGATTTGATTGAGAGTACAAAGAAAGAACGCGCCATAAAGACTAAAGAACGTAAGGAAAAGCTAACCGAAGAGGAGAAAGATGCACGCAAGGAACGCAAATTGGGACGTAAACGCGAGCGACTCGAGGAGAATTCCACTACAGAGCATAAGCGGCGAAGAGAAGGTAGTTATTTCATCAAAGAAAAGTATTTTTCAAATTCAAATACCGTTATTTTGATTATTTTTTAGTGCAAAATGGCGATGATGATTTGCGCGAGCGTGATAAATATCATACGAGGGTAAATATATTACTTTTATTGCTACGATTTTCATTAAAAAAATTATTTAAATTTATTATTAAATAAAATTAAATTAAATTTTATATAAAATTAATATTTAAATTTTAAATAAAATTAAATTTAAATTTATTAAAAAAATTTTTAATTATAAATTTTTAACTATTAATTTTTTATAATTATTTTTACTAATTAAATGTTTATTTATAGGAAAAATCACCACACTTGCGCAGCGAGACACGTGAACGTTCACACGAGAAATTCGAACGCGACCGCAACACACGTGAAGAGCGTTTATATACTTCAAAGTCTACACGCTCGCGCATTGGCTATTAGTGTGCCGACGGCGCACGAGTTTTAAAAATATTTGTTTTTAGATTTAAAATTGACAACAACTACCGCATTAGATACAGCAACCAATTCAACTAGTACTCTAAATATCCCTTTTAATTTTATAAGAGCGTCTACAAAAAAGACAAAACAAAAAAAAAAAAAAACAAAAGAAAACTTAACATAGCAACAAAAACAACTCCAACTTAACCACAGCGAACCATTCATTTAACTATAAAATATTAATATACTACAATCTTTTTTAAGTTTTAAGTAAACTTTGTATGTATTCATGTAGTTTGACATTCAAGCTCGCCACCATTTCAGCAGCAAATAATAAAAAGCCACCTATTCAGTTAATAAATAGTCCACTGTTGTAAGTTTTTTTGTTTTTATAAATTGATAAAAACAAAAAGTGATTGTACAAAAAAAAAAGAAATTATCTAAAAAATTTAAATATTTATAGAAATTAAGAGCTGAGCGTTTACGCTTAATAATAAAGTAAAATTTTCGCAAGAAAAAAGTTTAGATATATAAATTAAAATATTGTGTTTTCATGTGTAAATATGTAGAACTAAAAGGATGAAACGATAACTAGCGAGACTACTAGACGACTTTTAGAAATTCTCAGAAAAACATAGAGACAGTGAACGAGACAGGGTAGGAAAAAAGAAGTTTGAGGAGATCTGCTGCTCTGCAATAATTAATAAAGTATATAATATCAATAGATTGGTGAATCAGGAGGCCCAACTTTCTCTCTTCGGATTTGAATTGATAAGAAGCACTGGACATATCAAAAGCAACAACGATCAACTACTATTTTATAAGAGCACATGCTCGGAGACATTGCATGACTTTGAAAACATTTATAGAAGCTCGTTAGATGAACAAGACAACTTTTGCAATTTCTCTGCCTCTGGATTAACAAAATTTTTCGTTATAGATTATAAAAGGGTGATCCAAGTAGAGGCACTTTTCTCATAGCCTTTTTTGACAGACTCACGCTTGAGTCGTGTCAAGCTGTCATGTTATTTTTGTTCAGATGTTGTTGCATTTCATCGTAGAAGACTTATGCCTGACAGCATTTAAAATCGTTCAACATTATAGAAAACGACAATTTTGTAATTTTCTCGTGCCTTGTGTTAACAAAATTTTTGCTTATAGATTATATGGTGATCCAAGTAGAGGCACTTTTCTCAATGCCTTTTTAAAAGATCACGCGAGTCGTGTCAAGCTGTCATGTTTCTGTTCAGTGTTGTTTGGCATTTCATTTGCAACAAGGACTGATGTCTGACAGCGACTCTTGGACATTATTAGGAAAACTCAAAATTGAAAAGTGTACTACAGCGCTTGTGCAAAAACTCCACGCCAGCATGCCCGTCAACGAAGAATATGGCGCTTTGAGAGAGTACCAAGAAGATGCGGACGTTTTCGAAAACCCAACTGTTATGGAGCGATTGGGCATTTTAGTCGAAATCTAAAATTGCAATTGAACAAACAACCTTGAAAATCTGACGCCATTGCATTCCCCGCAAACGCAATTGGGTATTTTGAAAAGCCGGTGGACATCATCGGCCAAATTTCTTCAAAATGAGAAATTGTTTCAACGAAGCAAAAATCGCATTTGAAGAATATCTTTTTAAAAAGTAACCTAAAAATTTTTAAAAAGAGCTTTTGACCCATTCGAAAAAAAACTGATTTAATAATATCGACTGGGATGAAACATTGGATTAACCAGCATATTTAAGCTGAAAATACTCAGTCACAGAGCATAAAACAACTTTTCAAAATACACTGAGACAATTTGACCTACATAATACATACGCCAGACAGAGCGACATAAAAATAACAATCTATATTAGAAAGTTAGTCTAAACTAACCTAAAACTTAACGATCTGGATCGTCGAAATAATAACCATTGGTCGGTTAATATCAGGGTTCATTCGGTAAGGCTGTCATGGAAATTTAATATTCTAAACTAGCGAACTCTACCTATTCCCACAGAGTGATGTTTTATGTTGAGAGCAAAACTTATATGAGTACAAGATCATTGATAGAGGTTCAGAGGACAGTTTGATTCTTGCGCAATAGCATTCTCATGATTTCAACATGTTAAACTCTTACTAATCTGGACTTGATCTGCTATACATACGTATGATGACACTAAACTTAATTGAGTTCGAAATATATAAATTATTTTGAAATGATTTTAGGGGGAAATATAAAAGTAGAAATGTGAGGATTGATAATACGTAGTTATCAAGGAGGAATATGTAGTGAATTTCATTTAAAAAGACACCAGTAACAAGTTCTGTTACAAGTTTAGGCCGTTATAAAAATTAAGTTTAAGTTTTCATTGTTGGCTTGGCCATTATTGGCTCTTGTGACATATGAATACGATATTCAACTAATTTAAAGATTCACAATTAAATTCACTTACCTTTTGTTCAGTAACCCACGTTGAAAAATTTTCGTTCCAATTTTTTCAAAATAAATGCCAATTAGGTAGAAAAAACTAGAAAATAACCGAAAAATAAAAAAATAATAATAAATTCGTTTTTAGCACAAAAAAGAAAAATAAAAAAAGAAAATATAAAAAAAAATAAAAAAAATATAAAAAAATAATATAATACAAATTAAAAACAAATATAATAATAAATAAAAATAAACTATTTTCAATGGCACAAAAAGCAAAAATAATAAAATAAAATAGAAAACTAAAAAGTAATACAATTTAAAAATAAATAAAAATAAACTATTTTCAATGGAAATTTATATAAAAATAAAATAAAAATATAAAATATTATATAACAAATATAAAAAAATTACAAACATTTTTCATTTTCTTTATTTTTTTTCAGTTGTTGTAATTTTATTTGTTTTGTGTGCAAATAACAATTTTTTCATACATTAGTTATTATTTGTATTCTTTACTAATTTACCATTTGTGCTTTCTCGGCTTGCAACAATAGTATACACACACACACGCGAGTATGCATGCGGGTAGTTATAAATATATATTGTATATTGTTTTTTGTTGTTTTGTTTAATTTATATTTTTTTATTTTTGTTGTATTTAAACTACATAGCTTTGGTATTTTCTGTATTTTTATTCAAACTACATTTTCAACTATTTTTGTTTATTTTAGTTTTGTTTTGTTACGCGGTACACATTTTCGAGAATTAATATTAGTCGAAGAAAAAGAAGCATTGATTGGTCTATAACTTCGTACAACGCTTGCTGAGCTGCAACATAAAAGTACTTGTGCGCCATTTTGTCACTTTTATAAAAAATCATGAAAATATCCCTGTTAACACCGTTATATGAGTGAATTACAAACGGTATCTTAAAAAATTTGTACATATTTACCAAAGTATGCTCCTGTATTTTACGACAAATTTAAAATTTAGTACCCTCCTTTCAGGCATTATCATAAAAAAGATAAATATATTTTGTTCAGATAGGGCTACTGCATGACCTCGTTTTTTCCAAAAATAACAGACGTTATTGCAACTCTGTTTTATTAGAAATTGTGTTCAGGCGTTAATCTGGATTTTGGACTCTTATTTTTATATTATTTACGAGTATTCGTAGTCAAAATAACAACAAAATAACAACACAATAAACTCAAATTGTAGGTTATAAAGCAATACATTTGAACCTCATAATGAAGATTCACAATTACAAACCCAAAAGGGCCTTCCAACTTTTTTTCAGATTTTTGTAATTTTTATCTGTGAATTTTGTTTTTGAAAATAATATACTATATGTAGACCTGCCATGGAGAAAAAAGCTTTAACTACTCACGATTAGCATGAATTCTCAAATAGGAATGAAGCTTGAAGCTGATTGAAGCAAATATCAATACATGGGATTCTTCCGCATTAAACCCTAGGTCGGATGAAAAAAGCTTCTGAAAGCTTGTCACTCACTTAATGTGAAATTGGTTGGGAACGCCTGCTTTAATTAAAAAAGAGTTTCTGAAACTTGTCGAGAACTTAATGTGAAGTTGCTTGGAAACCTCTGTTTTAGTTAAAAAACAGTTTTTGAAACTTGTTGTTCACTTATTGTGATATCGTTTGGCAAACCCGTATTTTAATTAAGAAAACTTTATGAAATTTGTCGTCCACTTTATGTGATGTTTTTTTTTTTGATATCCCTGTCTTAAATTAAAAGGAATTTAAAAAAGGTCTGCAATTTTCGCTTACTTAATGTGAACTTGTTTGGGAACACCTGTCTTAACTAAAAAAAATGCTGAAACTGTAATGTGAAAATGTTTGGGAACACCTGTCTAAGTTAAAAAAAAGTTTCTGAACCTTGTCGCGCACTTAATGTGA
Source organism: Bactrocera correcta (assembly GCA_027475135.1). NCBI lineage: Eukaryota > Metazoa > Arthropoda > Insecta > Diptera > Tephritidae > Bactrocera > Bactrocera correcta. The sequence goes on from CM050327.1 coordinate 39,178,517, forward strand.
AATTGTTTGAGAGTCACTGTCTTAGCTACAAAAAAAAAAAAAAAATTATGAAGTTTGTCGCACACTTAATGGGAGTCCCTGTGTTAATTTAAAAATACTTTAAAAAAGTTCTGAAAATTTTTGCGTACTTAATGTGAAATTGTTTGAGAACCCCTGTGAAAATTAAAAAAAGTTTCTGAAATTTGTTGAGCATTTAATGTGAAATTTTTTGGAAACCCCTATCTTAGTTAAAAAAAGGTTTCTGAAACTTGTCACTTACCTATTGCGGAATTGTTTGGGCGCAACTGTCTCAATTAAACAAACGATTATGAAATTTGTCGTCCACTTTTGGTGAAATTTTTTGGGAACCCCTGTCCTAAGTTAAAAAAGTTCTGATAATTTTTGCGCAGTTAATGTGAAATCGTTTGGGAACCCCTGTTTTACTAAATATTTTGAATTAAAATTATTATATGACATTAGGTTAGGTTAAAAATTCAATCGTAAGAAGGATCTCACTTCGACAGCTTAGAACGCCAACCTAAATCATAAAGTGAAATTGAGTGTACCGCTATTATTGCAACCAAGAAAATATAACTTCTCGCGAATATTTAACACAAATAATTTTGATATGCTCAAATGGTAAAACTGCGTAGACAGAATTTAGCATTCTCTACAAAATCAAAATTACAACAAAAAATATTTTTTTCATAGCCGAAAACAATTTTCAACCATTATCTGAATTCGTATATGCTTAGAGCTTTATATTTGTAAAAACTATTTTTGCTGTTACACTGTGTTGATAATATTTAATTCATTTCTATAATCTATATTAAAATTATTATTTTTTAAATAATATTCATAACATATTTTGCTACAATTTCCTACTACTTTTTTGCTATTTTTTCATTCGCTAATTTGTTTTGCGACTAAATGCTGTATTCGCTTTGAATTTCAATAATGCATGTTTTTTATTTATTATTAAATTATTCTTATTTTTGTTTGTATTTCATAAATGTTCATCCAAAACTTACTTGTTTATTATTATTTTTTATAAAAAATTTCAATCTAAGGCAACTTTTAACATTGATATGAGTAGTTTTCCAATTTATGCTTGATTATGTATGTATGTATGCAAGTACGATTATGTATATATTGCTGTTTATGATTGTGATTTTGTGCAGGCGTTTAACACTAACAACATTATGATGACTTTGAATGCGTGAAGTTGGGTGGGCAGTGGGTATGCAGACTTCAGTGTTAAAGGTGCTGTTATAAGAGGTGAAGGCTTTCAATATGCAATTTTCTATTTTAGCATATTTAGTTTAAGCAGTTGAAAATTAAAGGAAAATAAATTACATAGTTTAATTTTAACTAAAAGAAAGTTGAAATTTGTTGATTTTTCTATTTACGAGCTGATGTTACTCATACGTCCTGTTGACTAGAATATGACGCTTACATTAAATGCTAGTAAAATAACATTTACAAATACATATACATATGTATATGTAACGATAAAAATTGAGTTATTTTATCTAACAGGACTTTTAAACAATTTACCAATTTCTTTTTCTTCTTCTTCTAAAAACTAATTGACCAATTTCCGCGTAAAAATATAAATTTGTGGTAAGATTTGAATCAATATTTCACAAATAAAAAATTTCCATATAAGATCTTGATTTTGATCGGTTAGATTGTAGGGCACCTATGTATGTATATGCTATCTGATCTGGAAAATTTCTTTTAAGATTGTACGATTGCTTTAAAAAAATAAGCCATGCCGAAGTGGTCCGAAATCGACGATTCCGACAAAGTAGTAAGTTTTTTAAGAGAAAGGGATGATATCTCTAAAACAGACGGAAATAGATAAATCGAGAGAGCTCGTCACGCAGATCATTTACTACTGTGCCCAAAAAATAGGGTGACATTGTATTTATTTTGAAAACTCCTTATTTATTCTTCCAAATCAATTTCATCCCCTTCAAAGTAATCTCCTCCCGATGCAATGCACTTATGCCAACGGATTTTCCAATCTTCAAAACAGTGGTTGTAGTCACTTTCCGGGATGGCCTTCAGTTCCGTCTTCGCTGTGGCTTGAATCTCCTCTATCATATAAAAACGGTGTCCCGGAAAGGTCTTTTGAGCTTAGTGAACAGCCAGAAGTCGCACGGCGCCAGATCAGGTGAATACGGTGGTTGCGGAACGATATGGGTTGAGTTTTTGGCGAAATGATCACGAATTACGAGGGCAGTATGGGATGGTGCATTATCGTGGTGTAAAAACCAAGAATTGTCTTTCCACAATTCCGGCCTTTTTAGGCGGATAGCGTTACGCAAACGACGCATAACGTTCAAATAATATTCCTTGTTGACTGTTTGACCGGTTGGAAGGAATTCACAATGCACAACATCACGATAATCGAAGAAAACAGCCAACATGACCTTGATTTTTGTGCGACTTTGGCGCCATTTTTTTGGTCTCGGCTCTCTTTTGGCACGATTTTCGCTCGATTGATCTGTTGTTTCGGCGTCGTAAGCATAGATCCAAGTCTCATCGCCAGTTATAATGCGTTTCATGACACCTTGGTAGTCGGAAAGCATCGTTTCACACACATCAACGCGACGTCTTTTTTCCAAAAAATTCAATGTTTTCGGTACCAGATCCTTCAAAATGGTATTGGCTGAGCCTTTCGATATGCCAACTTCATCAGCAAGGTCTCTAATTGTTAATCGACGGTTTTTCAACACCAAATCTTTGATTTGTTGAACGTGAGCTTCGTCGGTTGAGGTTGATGGTCGCCCTGGACGCTCTTCGTCTTCGACACGTTCACGGCCGGCTTGGAACTCACTATACCACTTGTAAAAATTTTTTTTAGACATAGCCTCATCACCAAAAGCTTTCTGCACCATCCTCAACGTATCCGCAGCAGAAAATTGATTCCGTAAACAAAATTTTATGCAAATTTTTTGCTCAACAAATTCCGACATCGCAAAAAGCAAAAATCTCACTTTTAGCAGCTCACAAAACGACACGTATCTCAAACACTAATGAATATTTTGACATGAAATTTGACATAAATGTGACTGACAGTACTACCAACCTAAAAAAATAATTCTCCAAATTTTTCGACGCGCGCAGTTTAAATTCAAATGTCACCTTATTTTTTGAGCACAGTAGTATATTTATACGTTATTTTATGTGGGTTTAGAAGTTTCTTTCTGGGTGATATTACCTATCTATCGAATCTAACCTTGACCTAGATAAAATCTACAATACCACTAATATACAATTTCCTTAACATTGGGAGTTATTTATTTTCGGGATAATTTTAATTTCCGCATTGAATATTTTTTCACGCTTGGTACTCTGAAAAATAGGTTCACCTCTAAGGAAGTCTCTCCAAGTATGTGCTCTTAATTCTGACGGGACGTTGTAGTTTTCTATTTTTTCTTTAAAAGAAGTAAAATATAATTATAAAACTCATAGTTATGCAAGTTAACACACCATAGTAGCCAACAACAAAGGAACAAGAGTAACAACACGCTTCCGGACAACATTTCAATTCCACCGAAATCGCTGACGATGCGTCTGGGGCTGAGCGTGCGAAAATTATTTTTCCAACGATATTGCTGACGAAGCGCTCAACGAGTTGCGCGTGACAACAACAAACACCTATCGCTGCTACTGCGCTGGCAAGTCACGTGGCAGAGCGTGTGTTATTCAGACAGGTATTTAGGCGTAGTCGCCGCTACAATAACTTTAAGACGGTTCAGTTGTATTTACTCGCTCAGCCTTTATGCCTGCCCTTGCTCCAAGCAAGGGAAATAAAGAAAATCATAAATTAAACAACCGGTCTTGTAATTTGCATGAAATTTGCTGCTCTCCAACAACTTGGAGATAATTTCTTAGATGTGTCTCAGAACCTATTTTTCAAAATACCAAGCAAAAAAATCGTTTTTTTTTTACTCTCCCTAATAAACATATATATGATGGCTACTACAGTTTCTTTTAATTCCAAAAAGTCCCATTTTTTTTTTTTGCTCTCACACTAGATGTGAACCTTAAGGGTTAATAGAAAATCTTTATTAAGGCTTTATCTACCATGGGTAAGCTCTAATTTAAGAATGGACATAATAACAACTAAATCATTAACTTTATACGAGCGAGTATTTAAATGCTCACCTTGATTAATGAAAATGTTTGAACATTGTTCATCCATTTGAAGTTACTCTAGCTACTATGTGATTGCTGCATTTGTGTGATTGAAGTTGTGCTGATTGCTTGAGCTTCGGTTTAGTGCTGATTGTGATATGTTTAACGAGTTGAATGTGCGTACATTTGTGAGGAGTGTTATAAATGCGAATATGCTTAACCGTATTTTATATGTATGTGTGTAGTATGTAAGAATGATTAGATGAGAACCGCTTTGTGGGTTATTTCTCCTAAATATATGAATACGATGAGGGTTTTTGATTTTCCCACAAATGTATGAGATCAATTTCTATACTGCTTTCGTTTAATAATTCGTTTTGCTTAATTATGTACCGTTATGGATACAACATATTTGTTGGGGTTTAGTATATATGTATGTATGTGTGCTTAACCCATTATACTAGTCGATGCATAACTGCCACTTATTAGGGGTTCGCGTGAATTGACGGATGTATTGGATGGATCCAAATGATGTGCCTCACTGGAGGAGAGTGTAAATTCCGTCGACGTTTCGACAGAGTCATGTTGACTTTGTGTCTGTTCATGACGACGCGGTTTGGCGATGATCATGGCATCTTTGCCACCTGGCGTGACACCATCGGTATGTGATGCTGGATAGCTGGAGACACGTTTAAGCGACTGTAGGATGTGCAGGAGCACAGAAAAAGAGAAACATTAGTATTGAGGAGTTATACTTAAACATAAATTATTATAAATATACATATATGTATACATTAGAAGTAAATACGAATAAAGACACAGTCTGCGCCAATTGAAAGAATAACGGTGGTCTGTCGATTGGTATATGATTTTAACATACGCATTTATAATGTATATCTACTGTAATTTAGAAAAATATACATATATACAAATTGTATATTATCATCAATTTGAAACATTCAACAGAAAAGTCTATATATGCTATATTTCTAACAGGGACAGCAATCATTATACATTTTTGTGGTATCCGTCAGAAGAAATTGTTTATTTTCTGAGTTTGATGAATAATAAATATAGTTATTATTTTATATTTGGTTCCCTCTGGAGTGTGTATTGATGTTATTAGAAGTTAAGAACGAAAAAAAAGACGTTGACTTCGTTTGCTTCTGAACTATACTATATACCCTTCATATTAATATTCCTTACAAAAACTTGTTTTTGATCGGACAGTTTGTATGGCAGCTATATGATATAGTGGTCTGATCTGAAAAATATATCCGAAGTTTTTGTTTTGCCATAGATAGTAACTCATGCCAAATTTCTTCACGATATCTCGTCAATTGAGAAAGCTTTCCATACAAGAACTTTCTCTGATCGGACAGTTTGTATGACAGCTATATGCTATAGTCATCGATCTGAACAATTTGCTCGGAGATTATACTATCGCTTTAGAAAATAACCCATGCCAAATTTCTGCACGATATCTTGTCAATTGAGAAAGCTTTCCATACAATAACTTGATTCCGATCGTTCAGTTTGCATGACAGCTATATGTTATAGTGATCCGATATGAACAATTTCTTGGCATATTACACCATTGCCTTAGATAATAACCCATATAAAATTTCTTGAAGATATCTCATCAAATAAATGAGTTTCCCATACAAGCACTTGGTTCCGATCGGTTAGTTTGTATGGTAACAACATGTAATAATAGTCCGATATCGGCGGTTCCGACAAATTAGTGGTTCTAGGAAAGAAAGGGTTGTGTGCAGAACAAACTGATGAACTAGTTCGGCTATATATGGACGGACAGACAGACGAACATCGAAATCGTCTCAGCTCATCATGATCAATATATATGCACTTTATAGGGTCTCTGACGTTTGCTTCTGTGGTTATAAAAGTTGTGTTAACTTAATATACCCTGTTCGGACTATCTAAGTTCCTAACCTAACCTTACTTTATTTGGCTGACAGCTTCAAACGAGTTTAAGAAGAAGTTTAAGAAGAACACTTTAAAGCTTAGCTCAATAATATTCCCAAAAATAAAAAAAAAAATATTTTTTTGTTATATTCACATGTCTTTCGAACAATCTCCCAAACTTATGCTCCTAAAAAACTATATTCCTTCTTCAACTCAGAAAATACCACATTTTGTAGAATAAAATCAGTTCGAAACTCTATTAGTTTCTGAACTAGTAAATAATGATTGCTTGCCGCCCCTTTCCAACTACAAATAAAGTCAACTATGTAAATTAACAACACTATATGCACATACGACTTTATGTGCTGCTTTCGTCCGGTTCGTTCGTTCGGTTATACGAGTACAGTTGCTCCAATACTATCTAGTAGAAATATACAAAACCTTGTCGTTCAATGCCGCCTCGACTCCATTGGCAGTAGACATGGATTCGTTGACGGGGCAGATATTTTTGCTCGATGAGAACTTCTTGCGTTTCTTTTTCAAAGCGGCTATGGCAGTTAGACCTGTTGGTTTAATTTAAGATGTAAAAAATTATGTATGTTATTGTATTTTGCAATGCATACTCACCGGTTGTTGTATGAAAGAAGTGTGATGCGCCGCCGCCGCTGCTGCTGACACTGTTACCGCTGCCGCTATTCAAGCTGCTGCTGTGTTCCTTCATAAATGTGCCGGCATGTAGTGGATTGTGTGTTGGTGTATGGTGTGTGGCATGACGATTGCCGGCTGTCGGCTCACCATTGGCTATATAATGCTGTGCGGAGTTCTGTGCGTATGTGACATGCACTTGACCATGAACTGGCGATGAGTTGGCAGAAGAATTGCAAACCGAATCTTCAGATTTTGAACGTCCCAACATTTTAGAGACATTTCCCACCTTAGCGGCCTCGATTAGTGTGCCTAAGAATTGCAAGAGCAGAGTTGGATATGTTATTGAGGGTTTAATACTACAAATCATAGCCATTAAGTAATTAAAGTGCTGATAAAATAGACACTTCCAACTCAAAGCAGAGACTTACTGAACGAGCATATTTTATGGTGTTTGAATTTTTACTCACCCCAGCGCTTTTTGTGGCCCGCGATGCGTTTATTGTGCGGCTTCAACGCTGATTTATTGTATTTTGTTGTTGTTTGTATTGTGGTAGTTGTTGTCGGAGTAGCACCATTTGTTGGTGATTCCTTGCCACTCGTATGACCATTCTGATGATTTTTCTGTATAAAATTTGAATTGAATAGATTCGACAGCGTAGAACTGAGTATTTCGTGCTGTGACTCGAAATTGTCCAACGAGGTGGAGAACTCGGCAACCGGCGCTAGCGAACCCGTCGAACCGGGTGGAGCAATGTTGAAACCTTTCATAAGTCGTCGCTCCTTCTGACGATTTTTCTTGCCGCCACCACCTGTAGAAAGTGAGAGAAGAACGAAATGCAGGTATTAATATACTACACATTTTGTAAGCCACCACCTACCGCCTTGTCCTGCTGTCACATTTGTATCCATGCCGCTATTCTTCAAAATCTCCACGAGTTCACAACGGAATGCAGAGATATCCTGCTTAATTTCGTTCACATCATCTTCGGTGACACCCTGAGACTCGGCTTTGCGTTGCTCGACGGTCACATAACGACGCACCAAGTTACGCATTATTTGCTGGAAGTATTGAATGTAGGTATTATATAAATATTCTATAGTATTTATGGTTTTTTTATTGAAGATACCTGATATTTGAAATCGCGATCACTCGCTTGTTGAGCTTTGCGCTATTAAAATAGAAAAAGTATTGTATTTTTAATCTCAATATGCATATTCGTGGTCATTATCTTGTTCTTACTCTTATTGTCTTCAGATGCTCTCGTCTGGCCGCTGACGATCCACTGCAGAACACCCTACGCGCCCACTTGAACACATACCATATAGATTTCGGTGTCGGTATAATATTAAATGGCGGTGGACACGTACCACCTTCCTCAAAATAACTTATCCATAATTTGGAGCGTGCGAATTTCCACTCGACATCAGCGCGTTCCTAAGATTTGTGAAAGAAATTATTAACAAGAAAAAACGTGAACTTCAGGTGACATCGAAGAGTTTGTATGGCAGCTATATGCTACAGTGGTCCGATCTGAAGAACTTCTTCGGTGATTGTATGGTTGTATTCAAAAATAATCCGTGCAAAATTTCGTAAAGATATCTCTTCAAATAAAAAAGTTTCCCATACAAAGACCTGATTGCGATTGTTCACTTTGTATGGCAGCTATATGCTACAGTGGTCTGATCTGAAGACTTTCTTCGGAGTTTGTACCGTTGCTTTAACAAAATAATTGCAGCCAAATTTCGTGAAGATATCTCTTCAAATAAAAAAGTTTTCCATACAAGGACTTCATTGCGATCGTGTAGTTTGTATGGCAACTATATGCTATAGCGGTTCGATCTGAACAATTTCTTTGAATGTTGTGCCGTTGCTTCGAAAAATAATTATTGCCAAACTTTTTGAAGATATCTCTTCAAATAAAAAAGTTATCTATAAGCTTTTTGGAAAGAAAAGACCTGTGCCTAATTTTGTAAAAAATATATCAAAAATTGCGGGACTAGTCGCATATATGCAGATAGACGGACATGGCTAAATCGACTACCGCCATTTGTAGCTTTCTATTCCTTAATTATATAATTATTGTGCTAAGTCTCACAGGCTTGTTCCTTGTCGACTTATAAGCAAACTTCCAAAAAACTTACCGAGATTAATTGATACGAGTGATTCATCATTGCGATGAGCAAATTTAGCAACACTACTATGTTGATAACCGAATATGTGCCGAACATCAGCATACCCCAAAAGCGCGTGAAAATCTTAATACCATCCAGCTCAAAACTATCCAAATCGATTAAACCAAAAACGGCCCAGAAGAGAGTTTGTGTTGTCTCGAATAGACTGAAAGTACGATAAGCATAAAAAGTATTATTTTGCTGCAAATGTCTTGCGAATACCAAATTCATTATACTTTGAAAATCGACGCCAAACAATGCAAGCGTTTGCATCCGTGGTGCCGTTCATGGTGATGAGCACATTTGAGGGCGACACTTCCGGACAACGTTTCTTTTCCAAATCAGCATAATACCTGTGAAAAGCAAAGTTGTTTTTGTAAGATAATAAATAACAATTATAAGCTTATGTTCAGTGTGAACACTTACCACAACAGCTGGTTTAAGCCACTGCCAAATGCGAATAGAACGAGCACGTACAAAAAGAAAAACTTCATGATATCCATAACCATACGCGACAGGGACACTTGCAGTGGTCCCAAATGTGGATTCACCGAAAAGATGTATACCAATTTGAGGCTACTGAAAATGTTTGCCGCACTAAAGAGGCCTTCCGAGATGAGCATTGGATCCCAGGTGTCCCAACGCTCACGCGGCAAATCGGTGGCATTCGGATTAATGATCATTTCTTTTTGCACCTGTGGAAGTGGGAGTGTAAAAATGTACAATTTATAAGAAATTAAGCACAGATCGAAAGTAAAAGCAAACAACCTGAAAGAAGGATACCACGCGCAAAGCCACAGTGGCTACATAAAGTGAATTCGTTACGAAATCGATAACATTCCACATATCGTTGAGATACTCTTGTAGGCCAACATCCCACAGCTGCTTCACTTCACTCCAAATGAGCCCGGAAACCCATGCCAGTATCAGCCATTCGATAAAAGTCGGTTTAGCGCCACGTTTTGTCGGCACTTCTTCCACCTCGGCGATTATGCTTTGCGAATCACTCCAAAACCAGCCACCAATAAAAGTCTCAATGCGCTGTGAAGCGAGCATCAGCAGAACTGTATTAAATATAGGATACTTAAATACAATTTGTCCTGGCTTATTTTGATAGTACTTACAGAGAAATGTAAAGTAGGAGGCACTATGGCAGATGAATTTTATGAATGGTTTGCGCATTGTCTGTCCAATACTGGAATATGGTGCCAAGATGTAAGCCAATGAGAAAATCGGAAACATTATACCTGCAATGATTTAAGAGAAGGGTTAAAAAAAAACTGGTTCAGAAACCGAGGTTTAGTGTAAGCCAGAAAAACACTACGCACCGATTCTTATGATATCCAATGCCTGCAGTGCCATATTCTTGCGTCGAAATCCTGGCAGACCCTCATACCAAATGCTCGCCAAGAGCTGTTGCACATTCGAGTGTGCCACAAACTACACCGGACGTTAAATAATATTAAGTAAAACAAAAACATTATGTGAGACTGAGAATACGCACCTTTTTCTGTCGCAATTTGATTGCCAATTTCAAGCGGTTTAAATGCATACGCTCGCCATGTTCATAGATTGGTCCGGTGGGATCGTGATTTAGTAGGATTTCCAATTCGTGTGAGGTGCGTGTGTGATCGAGCAAAGCGGTGGCAAAGTCTTGGCATTGTTTACGCAATTCCTGATATTCATTCTGAAATAGGAAGGAGGTGATGTTTATGCTCTAAACAGATTCTTGCTAAAATATTTCTAAAAATTTGTTATATTGCCTATTTACCTTAAATTCATGTTCGAGGAAACTTAAACGTCTCAATTCCCATGACAATTCAAATGCAGTTAAAATAGGATCCTTCGATGACAATGCTATTAGGCTGGGACTAGCCAGCGAACGGTAAGCGTTAATGCGAGAACGTGAGTGTCGCAGTGAATCTTCTTGGCGTGATTGAACACATTCGTCGCAGCCGCATCTGTAAGGCATTTTCGAGTGCATTAAAATTCTGAATGGCTATAGGTATTATTTCTAATGAAACTAAAGAAATTGAAATTAAGGAAATAAATAGCTGCTGTGGAGTAGAGAATCCTGGCGAAATAATTAATTCTCAATGGAGTTTCCTGCGCCAAGTACAAAAAAATTCCCAAAAAACAAATCCGGGTGCGTTCCGTAATTTGACGATCTATGGAAACGGAACAAGTTCTTGTCATTTTGATCTAGTTTCAGAAAGAAGGACGAACGAGTTCCACTATTAATGACTACCAATGTGGACTCATTTGTCTGATTGGATAACTTCGGTCTACCCTGCTCAACATAGATTTTAATTTTATACACACCTTACATCATGCGGCATTGGCAGTACAGCTCCACGATCTAGTAAAATTTTGATTATCTCGTAGTTATCACGATGTGCGGCCAAAATAAGTGGCGTTATATCGGGTGTAAATGTTGAAGTATCCTCCGATTGGGATTCCCAGCTCTACAAGCAGAAATGGTGAGTATAAATATATTTATAGCTACTAAATTATCACAAAAGGACTTGCATGATTGCCCTCCGTGTGAAAGCTGACATTCTCATGATCCAAAAGCACCTCCACAGCCTCCACAAACTCCTCTGAAATAGAGTGCAAAAGCGCATCCTTCGTATCAACGTTATAGCTGATAAGCAATTCGACCATTTCCAAATTCTCATTGTCGATAGCCATGAGTAGGGCAGTGCGTCCCAAAGGATCGACACAATTTACATTGATGTAATCGGTATCCTGCGCTTTTTGTAGCATCCTAAGAGCGAATTTTTGTTAAATAAATAGGTACATACGTACATTAGGGTGAGCCAAAAGAAAATAAATATCCCTGCAATCTTCGGCTGAATTTTTAGCTTAAATTTTAAAGATGTGCACATGTGACAAATAATCATTAAAAATACCATAACTTTAGAAAACTTTTACAGTGCGTGTAGTTGAGAAGCATAAAATTTACTAAAAAATGTTCACAGGGGATTTTTTTTAATTCAGGGAAACTTTTTTCAATTGAAGGATTTTTTTTTTTTCAATTCAGGAAAATTATTTTATTAAAAAATTTATATGTTTAAGAGCTTTGAAAGGCGAAAAAATTCAGTATATACATAATTAATCTACTATTCTTAATTTTTTTTGTTCACCTTAATGTATTGGGCTATAATTATATGCGGTTTACCAAGACATTGTGTAGCTTAATTTTAAGATAAAAATGTTTAATTCTTGTAGAGTATCAAATACCAAATTTCCTAAACAATCTTCATGGGGGTAATTTTTTTCAATACAGGGAAATTTTTTCAATTAACAATTTTTATATTTAAAAGCTTTAAAAAGCGAAAAAAATTCAAAATATACATAATTAATCAATTATGCTTATTTTTTTTTGCTTACCCTAATGTATTGGGCTATAATTATATGCGGTTTGCTAAGAGATGGCTTAGCTTGATTTTAAGATGAAAGTGTTTAATTCTTGTTGAGTATCAAATATCAAATTTTCTAAACACTCTTCATCGGGGTAATTTTTTCTCAATTCAGGGAAATTTTTTTAATTAAAAAATTTTTATATTTATGTAAAAGCCGTGAAAGGCGAAAAAATTTAAAATATACATAATTAATCAATTATTCTTAATTAATTATTTTTTTTTTGCTCACCCTAATGTATTGGGCTAAAATTATATGTGGTTTGCCAAGAGATTGTGTAGCTTGATTTTAAGATAAAAATGTTTATCTCTTGCAGAGCATCAAATATCAAATTTCCTAAGCAATCTTTATCCGGGTAATTTTTTTTTCAATTCAGGGAAATTTTTTTAACTAAAAAATTTTATATTTAACCAAACCAATTTCCTAAACAATCATCATGGTAATTTTTTTTTTTTATTAAAATATTTAAAAGCTTTGAAAAAGAAAGACAAATCAAAGTTTTAATTTATTTTTTTCTAGAGCAGGGATATTTTTTAGTATATAAGTTATTTCAGCATATAAATTCGATATTAGCACTTTTTGTGGCTCACCCTACTATATTTTGTTATTACATATACATATGTATATATCGAATTAACCGACTTACCTTCGTGTCCCTGCCATGTCGCCACGCTCCACCGCCAGCAGAAACTTCTTCTCCTCCAAGGTTAGCTGACGGATCTCCTGATGTGGCCGCACAATGTTCTCCTCCTCCATCATGCCGTGTATGCTATGACGCTGTGAAATATTGCCATCATTTTTATGGTTACTCAAATCATAAACTCAAGGCCAAATGAGCTTGCAAATTATTAAAAACAAACAACAAGCCAGCGCATATGTTTACACATAAATAACAATACATATGCATATGCGAATATGTATGCATATGTACTCCATGTGCATGTTTGTTTACTTTTAATGTTTCACATTTGTTTGATATTGCATTTAGCACGATTTTGCACGTGCTTCGGCGGTTGTTAGACACATGTGCTTATTTAATTCTTCACATATGTATATACTAATGTATACGGACTTTTTATATATAACATATGTACTAATGTTTGTGGATATGTATGTATTTATTTATGTGAATAAATTCACGCACACACTCACCTTGACCTTTTTAGCCGGTTCAATTGGTATGGTCACATGACTGTTATCACTGTTGCCACTGCTCAAAAGGCCGCCAATCCCGTTATTGCCCCCACTACCGCCACCACCTGTACCGCCGAGGCCGCCAATACCACCGTTACCCTTTTTCTCAGCATCAAATGCATCGGTACCATTCTTTATTTTACTCAAAATCGGCGCCAGCACTGATTTTCTACGCGCCGGACTCACAAAATGCAACTTTTTTCCTTCGTCTGCAGATAAAAAAATAGTAGGAAATTAAATACGAATTTATTATCATTATTGCTTTTTACCAATTTTTTAAATTCAATTAGTATGCCGGCAATTATTTCTTACAATTTTTGGCTTGAGTGTTATTTTTTTCACGGAAGACTACATATGTACTTCTTTAAGTCCTGTCGGTAGCACTAACGTAATGTTGTACCATGAAAAAAAGACTGCTTTGAATATCATTAAGGTTAAAGCTAGCAGATTAGAATATAGTGATTTTTGGATCTTGAAACGTTGAAACCCGTATTCACCGAAAGAAGGTATGCGGCAAGCGTACGATGCGATAAGTACTTAAACCGTTCCTACGAAAGTCTGGTCTACTTAACCGGACCGGACCCGGATTTTTTATTCGGTCAAGGACTGTCAACTCGGTAGAATGCTGCCGCTACAGCAACAGCAAAAGTACCTGGAATTTTCGTAGCAGATAATTGTAAAAATCGAGTACGTAGTTTTGTTTCGGTTCCGTGTGGAAGCAGGTGTGGTTGAGGACTTCAGAAAAACTAAAATAAAGCAAATGATGAGTGATTCGATTCTTGCTTTCAAAAGTCAAATCGCACAGTGATCAAAGATCGCTTTAATAATTTCGTGCTCGTGGAGGGAATATGTATATATCGGATTAGTATAACCAGAGTTCAAGAAACAGTGTAAACATAGAAACAGAAAACCTGCTCTAAAGAAGGCGAAGATTGTATTATTGGTCCAAAAGGTGATGAGCATGCACTAGGTTAGATGTTCATCGATTATCTGAAGAACGGCGAAACCGTCAGAGGACTATAATATGCCGAATCAATGGTCCGATTGGTATTGAAAAAAAAATCCATTTAGTTTTGAAAATAGTGATCTTTTACCATGCCAGCCAACAAATCTGAAGGGAAAATTTGCGACTGATTTTCTAAGAAATGTGGGGAATAGTTGAGATGTTCTGAATACAAATTTTGAATTTAAAAACACTTATCCGGCCGGCCTCACGTATCCATTTGTCAAAATAATCACCTTTCATAACGATCACTTTAATTTCTATGGAGATTGGTAGCAAGTAATACTTGCTATTAGGCGGTTTGCTTCGTTGGAGTTCAAGGCTGTATTTTTTCAGTGTTTTTCTGCTCTTGCCAACAGATACTACGATCACCTAATGAGTCGGCGTTACGAGTTTTCGAGAAAAAAGGTTCTGCGGACGATTTATGGTCCTTTGCGCATCGGCAAGGGCGAATACCGTGGTCGATGGAGCGATGATGTCTATTAAAATTTAATAGGTCCTCATGGACTACATAACTGAATTCCATCCGGTATCGCAAAGGAGTAAAAGTGGTCTATGCTCGTTGGCCTGCCGGATTAACCTAACTTAAAAATGTTATAAAAAATTGGAGGTAACATTGAGGGAGCTCCAATAATCGAGGAGTATGACCACACAGATTAGTATTGGTTTACGAAATTTATTTAATATTAATTTACACGAAAGCATTCCTTTAAATTAAATGTTTTTTAAGGAATTAATAAGATTATGAAGTACTAATACTTTCGACGAATAATATTAGTAATACATTCAAATTTAGTTAGAGAGAGTTAGTACTTATGATATACGATTAATCATATGTGTACTTTACCAGATCAGTTATAATAATTTAAAGCTGTCTGCTTAAGTTCGACACTTTATATAAACGCAGATATAGACATATTGTATTTTAACATATTTATGGGCATCTGTTGAAATAGAGACGGTAAAAATAATAAAAAGTGAGCTTAAAGCAAAAAATCTTTCATAATATAATTGCAAAGAACAAGAAAATTAGTATTAACTTTAATTATTTAATAAAAAGAGTTCAAATAACAATAATAAAATATTTAAATAATAAATTAAATAACGGGTGATTTTTTTGAGGTTAGGATTTTCATGCAGTAGTATTTGACAGATCACGTGGGATGTCAGACATGGTGTCAAAGAGAAAGATGCTCAGTATGCTTTGACATTTCATCATGAATAGACTTACTAACGAGCAACGCTTGCAAATCATTGAATTTTATTACCAAAATCAGTGTTCGGTTCGAAATGTGTTTCGCGTCCGTGTCCGATGAGCGATGAGGCTCATTTCTGGTTGAATGGCTACGTAAATAAGCAAAATTGCCGCATTTGGGGTGAAGAGCAACCAGAAGCCGTTCAAGAACTGCCCATGCATCCCGAAAAATGCACTGTTTGGTGTGGTTTGTACGCTGGTGGAATCATTGGACCGTATTTTTTCAAAGATGCTGTTGGACGCAACGTTACGGTGAATGGCGATCGCTATCGTTCGATGCTAACAAACTTTTTGTTGCCAAAAATGGAAGAACTGAACTTGGTTGACATGTGGTTTCAACAAGATGGCGCTACATGCCACACAGCTCGCGATTCTATGGCCATTTTGAGGGAAAACTTCGGACAACAATTCATCTCAAGAAATGGACCCGTAAGTTGGCCACCAAGATCATGCGATTTAACGCCTTTAGACTATTTTTTGTGGGGCTACGTCAAGTCTAAAGTCTACAGAAATAAGCCAGCAACTATTCCAGCTTTGGAAGACAACATTTCCGAAGAAATTCGGGCTATTCCGGCCGAAATGCTCGAAAAAGTTGCCCAAAATTGGACTTTCCGAATGGACCACCTAAGACGCAGCCGCGGTCAACATTTAAATGAAATTATCTTCAAAAAGTAAATGTCATGAACCAATCTAACGTTTCAAATAAAGAACCGATGAGATTTTGCAAATTTTATGCGTTTTTTTTTTTTAAAAAGTTATCAAGCTCTTAAAAAATCACCCGTTAATATTAAATAAAGGGTGATCCATTTCGAAGGTCCCTACTTAAAAAAAAACAGCAATTTCAAATTCAATGGGGAATATTATCATTCAAAAGAACATTCTTTGACATTTATTTCTTGAAGACTGTCTCTTTGAAATATTGGCCGCGGATAAGTCTCAGATGGTTCCTTCATTCAGTTCAATTTTCGATGACACGTTTGAGCATTTCGACTGGTAACTGGCGAATGATACGCGTGATGTTTTGTTCCAAGAACTATGGACCAATGATTCCACCAGCCCACAAATCACACCAAACCGTTGTTTTTGTCTGGATAAAATGTCAGCTTTGAATTTCTTCGCCCCTAATGCGACAATTTTGCTTGTTGTCTACATACCATTGAGCCAGAAATAGGCCTCATCGCTGTACAAAATTGTGTTTGAAAACATCGCTTCGGAAGATCGAGCGGCTTCAGTTCTTGCACATGCTGTATTTTGTACGCTTTCAATTTAAGATCGTCAGTCCGAGTAGCTCACAACACAGTCTTCGTGTACACTCTCAGCTACGGCTGTATATTTTCGTGCTGAACGTGATCTGGGTCAAATATTATCCAATAATGAATGCTGGGTCTCAAGATGGTTGGTGGTATTGCGAATAGTATGCTCGGTAGGCCGATTGTGTTGACGATAAGTTGAGCGCGAAACACATTCCTTTCAGAACGAGAATTTTCATAATAAAGTTGAAAGATTTGTAAACGTTCTTCAGGGGTAAGCCTTTCCATGATGAAATGCCGAACAATACAGAACAAAAATAACAAGACAGCTTAACACGATTCACGCGTGATCTGTCAAGAAAAGGATATTGAAAAAGTCCTACCTGTTATAATATTTAATTCGAAACATAAAAATATAATAATGATTTGACATTGAAAATCTTCAAAAACAAGCCACTTTTCGTACGATATAAGTATCAATATTGTAATAACACCAACAAAATGCCAAAATAATGTGAAGAACTTTACTAGATGACAAGGACACAAATCTTCAAACAGCTTGGGCTATGCCTATGAATATGGGTCACCTTGATGAATTTCTGTGCAAAACATATTTGTTTTGATTCTACAAAATTATGTAAATATAAATAATAATTAATATATTATTGAACATTGAATTAGCTTAGGCGTAAGTGCACGTGTTCTTATGTCTCTTTGAAATTCCATAGCCACACAGTTGTCAACAAAACAACAAAATACCAGGATTAACGGTCGAAAAGTCGCAGTACATGCTCGTCCTTTGCGCACTTGCCTATCACATCGATAGTCAATAACAACAACCACACAACTCAAATACATATGTATACGTATATGTATGAATGCATGTGTTAGTAAGAAGGATTGTTTATGTTTTGCCATTGCACTATCGTCAATGCACCCCAACATGGCGAAAGTTTGAAAATCTGGGTCAATTGTTGCATTCTTGTAGTGTTACCGTTCGTTATGTGTGGAAAGTGTGTCAGTTTTTGGCATTTAATTTGAAATGGCATTGAGTTGGTTACTCGATAAATGCGGCGCAATGCAAAAATGACCTTTGACTTTAATATTTTTTAATGCGTTCGAAACGAATATGTGTAAAACGGAGAAGAAAATATTCGATTTACTCATATGTGTATATGTATGTGTGTGGAAGAGTGTTTTGAAACGCAGGAAAAGGCTGCTCACGCAACCTTCATCTTTTTCTTCATGATTTTCGGCATAGCCTCGTAAATGATTTGGGTTGGATCCACGGTGGATTCGTGCCAATTGTTACCTACTACTTACTCCATAGTATTAGTATTGATGATATTAATAGTTTGATTAAAATATACACGAACTGACAAAAAATCTACGTTTTTGTATTTAAACATACTAACGTCGTCAAAGGAGGATGCAGTCAAGTGTAGAAGTTCACGCAACTGAGGAAAGTTCTCTGGTCGCCATTAACCAAGTATCCTCTGGGTAGCCTAAGTACATCCATTGGAGGCGAGCTAAACTGAGAAGGCGAAACATCCCCTCCACAGGGTTGTGCGCTGGGTTTGGGACCCGCCACGTAAAAAACGCCCCCAAAGAAAAAGCATAAGCAGCCTCGGATATCTTTGAACCAGCGTCAACACTAACAACAACGTCAGCTTCGAAATCCAACGCAGAATATCTCTTGCCAATAGGGGCTACTTCGGACTAAGTAGGCAATTGAGAAGTAAAGTCCTCACGACGAACAAAAACAAAACTCTCCCGTCCTGCTATATGGTGAAGAGACATGGACGATGATGACATCTGATATGCGGAAGATTTATGGTCCTTTGCGCGTTGACCACGGCGAATATCGCATTCGATGAAACGATCAGCTATATGAGATATACAACGATACTGACACAGTTTAGCGAATTAAAAAACAGCGGCTACGCTGGCTAGGTCATGCCTTCCGAATGGACGAAAACACTCTAGCTCTGAAAGTATTTGACAGAGGAAGAGGAAGACCTCCACTCCGCTAGAGGAACCAGGTGAGGACCTGGATTCGTTTGGAATCTCTAATTGGCGCTACCTTGCGAAAGGAAGAAAAACTGGCGCGCTGTTGTTAACTGGGCTATAATCGCGTAAGATGTTTCTATGCCAGTAAAGAAGAAGAAAAACGTCGTCAAAAAAGGCTCCTGCGCCAATACAAAGCATGCCAACACTTGTTATAAATCTCGGCTGAGGTAGCCTTCATTGAATTTTGGTTTTATATTTTTCAACTCATTTTTGAAGCACCAATTGACACAGGCGGGAGTTTATTTATGTTTCGTCAACGGCCACATAACGACAGAAAAACCTTCGAATTGTACTTAATCAAGGTCTAAAACTACTGCGACCACTCCAAACTGAAACATGGATCCACTGGTAAACACCAGAACTCAAGGAACAGTACAAACAGTGGATTGAATTGGTGAGCCTTCTTCGAAGAAAGCGAAGACTGTCCTATTGGGCGGAAAGGCTACCGTTTTCAAAGATTATTAATGTGGGACCTTATTCAACTTCTGAAACATGGAACTACTGGTACATACCAGGGTTGAAGGAACAGTAGAACAGTGAATTGAACAGGCGAACCTTCTCCGAAGAAGGCGAAGACTGTCCTATTGGACGGAAAGGCTACCTTTTTCTGAGACTATTATATTTAGGTGGGACCTTATTCGACTTCTGAAACATGGATACACTAGTACATACCAGGGCTCAAAGAACAATAGAAAGAGTGGACAAGATTAAGGCGGGACCTAAATCGACAAAACGATCAGTGGGATCTACCAAGTCGAATTATTGAGCTAATTAGAAAAATATTTGGCGTAGAAAAACTCGCTCTTCAACCATTACATTGCACCGGCTCAAATCTCCTCCATCACAACGGCCGAAATTGGTTAAATTAGGTTATGGACTGCAGCTTCATCAACTGTAATCTCTAGATTTATAGATCCTATACAATTTTTGCTTTTAAGCTCGGAAAATCCTCTCCGGGTAGAAATGTCCTCATTCGATATCGCTTACATCGAAATCTACTCTACAGAAAACGTGTTCAGACAGGCTACAGAAGTTGCGGTGAAATGAGTCTCCGCATGACACTGGTCACATCTTTGCATGCCCACCAACCTCATTCATCCAACACCCTTCTTCCTTGGGTTCGACCCAGTCGGCGACAACTTAGCGCATCCTTACCACCCAATTGCTTTGAGGATGAGCAAATCATTATTTTTAGTAACCATATCCCATTTGGGTACGCATCACATACATTTATTATATTTACATATTGGCTTTTTCAATGAAAATTGGGTCACACGTTTGAAAATATTAATGAATGCTTACAGTTCAACTAAATATAGCAACAAATGAAATGAAAATATAAGTTCGTGAAAGTGAGTGGTGAGAGTATTTCAGCTTTAAATAGCTGTCAATAACTGTAATTAGTTGCAGTCAAAATACTAAATATAATTTTGTATGAATAAACTGCTACAAATACCCCAGCAATTACTGCACCTATACCCACACCTCATTTTGAGCCCACTAAAGCCACCAATGATGAACTAGGGTGAAGTACACGCCTGCACGCAACCATCTCGTGCAATATTTATAAGTAATTTACTATTTCGCTGGCCCCTGACGGGTGCATTGAACTCAACGAGCATAGCACCTTCAAGCGCGAGGTATCGGTCGTATCGTGTCGAGCCGAGTTCAAATCCTCTTTAGCCGTCCGTGCCGTTACGATACTTACGACACTTGGCGAACGGTTGAGGCAGGTCGCGCGCTAGTCGGTCGCTGGATTTGTTGGCAACTAGGTGAATGAAATGATGGAAAAAGTAGTATACAAGTATATTGCACTTTTGTATGTGAAGGGAAGACTGGCTTCTGGTTGCGGCTTCGATCGATAATTTCATTGTTAGTGTTGTATGTATGTAAAAGAAAACAAAAAAAGGAGTCGAACAATGCAGCAGAAACACAAGTGTTGGCTCGCACACAACAGGAATACTAACAGTTACTTTTCCGTATGCATGTGTATGTGTGCGCTTGCTTTTATGCTACCGATTTGTAATAGCATATTTGCGTTATTGATTGACCTGAAAACATGCGCTGCATGCCAATGAAGCAACTGCAATCCCTCTAAATCCTCACGTGCTTTCTGGCATACTTTCGAGCTTTGCAAGCGAATTAATTCCAGCTACGTGTTTTAGCGAAGAAGCTCATTAGCACTCAGCTACACCTAAGCGTATATATGTAAGTGCATGTGCACAAATGCAATATTATCCCATTTCAAATTTTCTCTTCTTTACTTTTTTCCAATCTTTTGAATTTTTATATACTACTGTGCCTAAAAAATAAGGTGACATTGTATTTGGCGAAATGATCACGAATTACGAGGGCAGTATGGGATGGTGCATTATCATGGTGTAAAAACCAAGAATTGTCTTTCCATA
Source organism: Bactrocera correcta (assembly GCA_027475135.1). Taxonomy (NCBI): domain Eukaryota; kingdom Metazoa; phylum Arthropoda; class Insecta; order Diptera; family Tephritidae; genus Bactrocera; species Bactrocera correcta. The sequence goes on from CM050327.1 coordinate 39,199,994, forward strand.
ATTCCGGCCTTTTTAGGCGGATAGCGTTACGCAAACGACGCATAACGTTCAAATAATATTCCTTGTTGACTGTTTGACCGGTTGGAAGGAATTCATAATGCACAACACCACGATAATCGAAGAAAACAGTCAACATGACCTTGATTTTTGAGTGACTTTGACGCGATTTTTTTGGTCTCGGCTCTCTTTTGGCACGATATTCGCTCGATTGATCGGTTATTTCGGGGTCGTAAGCATAGATCCAAGTCTCATCGCCAGTTATAATGCGTTTCATGAAACCCTGGTAGTCGGAAAGCATCGTGTCACACACTTCAACGCGACGCCTTTTTTCCAAAAAATTCAATGTTTTCGGTTCCAGTCGAGATTTGACGCGCTTGAGGCCCAAAACATCCTTCAAAATGGTTGGCTGAGCCTTTCGAAATGCCAACTTCATCAGCAAGGTCTCTAATTGTTAATCGACGGTTTTTCAACACCAAATCTTTGATTTGTTGAACGTGAGCTTCGTCGGTTGAGGTTGATGGTCACCCTGGACGCTCTTCGTCTTCGACACGATCACGGCCGGCTTGGAACTCACTATATCACTTGTAAACATTTTTTTTAGGCATAGCCTAATCTCCAAAGGCTTTCTGCACCATCCTCAACGTATCCGCAACAGATGACCGCAAATTGATTCCGTAAACAAAATTTAATGCAAATTCTTTGCTCAACAAATTTCGACATCGCAAAAAACCAAAAACTCACTTTTAGCAGCTCACAAAACGACACATATCTCAAACACTAATTAATATTTTGACATGAAATTTTACATAAATGTGACTGACAGTACTAACGGGTGATTTTTTTGAGGTTAGGATTTTCATGCAGTAGTATTTGACAGATCACGTGGGATGTCAGACATGGTGTCAAAGAGAAAGATGCTCAGTATGCTTTGACATTTCATCATGAATAGACTTACTAACGAGCAACGCTTGCAAATCATTGAATTTTATTACCAAAATCAGTGTTCGGTTCGAAATGTGTTTCGCGTCCGTGTCCGATGAGCGATGAGGCTCATTTCTGGTTGAATGGCTACGTAAATAAGCAAAATTGCCGCATTTGGGGTGAAGAGCAACCAGAAGCCGTTCAAGAACTGCCCATGCATCCCGAAAAATGCACTGTTTGGTGTGGTTTGTACGCTGGTGGAATCATTGGACCGTATTTTTTCAAAGATGCTGTTGGACGCAACGTTACGGTGAATGGCGATCGCTATCGTTCGATGCTAACAAACTTTTTGTTGCCAAAAATGGAAGAACTGAACTTGGTTGACATGTGGTTTCAACAAGATGGCGCTACATGCCACACAGCTCGCGATTCTATTGCCATTTTGAGGGAAAACTTCGGACAACAATTCATCTCAAGAAATGGACCCGTAAGTTGGCCACCAAGATCATGCGATTTAACGCCTTTAGACTATTTTTTGTGGGGCTACGTCAAGTCTAAAGTCTACAGAAATAAGCCAGCAACTATTCCAGCTTTGGAAGACAACATTTCCGAAGAAATTCGGGCTATTCCGGCCGAAATGCTCGAAAAAGTTGCCCAAAATTGGACTTTCCGAATGGACCACCTAAGACGCAGCCGCGGTCAACATTTAAATGAAATTATCTTCAAAAAGTAAATGTCATGAACCAATCTAACGTTTCAAATAAAGAACCGATGAGATTTTGCAAATTTTATGCGTTTTTTTTTTTAAAAAAGTTATCAAGCTCTTAAAAAATCACTCTATATCAACCTAAAAAAAAATAATAATTCTCCAAATCCTTCGACGCGCGCAGTTTAAATTCAAATGTCACCTTATTTTTTAGCACACTTTCCATAACGTCCTCTTTCCCCTTTGAATACAGCATCAATAAGTTTAAATTTTTTACTTTGAATTTTATTGCATTGCATTTCGAGGCGATATTTAAAAAAAAATTATTTTCGTTCAGAAAATTTTTTTTTTCTATTTTTTTCTTTTAAAACAATTTTTTTTTACAATTGCTGACGATTTATCCACAAATGCTGATGATTTCATTTCATTGATATTATTGGCTTTGTGTCTGTCAATTCGAATAAAATAATTCATTTGGTACGTGATTTTCGCACAATTTCAAACAATAAACATCGCCACACAGATTGCAACCAATTAATTCCATGCAGACGTGTGGGAGCAGGTGGGGCGTATGAGTAACATTTTAATTTATTTTTCAACACATTTTAATTATTGAATACTGAAACAAATACCAGCGTCTATATTTGAGAAAAAAAATTAAACGGAAGTAAATAGTATTTTCTGAGAGGAGTCGTTTTGTTTTATAATAAGCGAATCCAAGATTTTCAAGGTTTCCACAAAATAATCGCTTAAAAATATATTTTTTTCTTTTTGATCATACAAATATAAGGTTGTAACCATGTAAGATACCCCTTCCTCGTTATATATGTATGTTAAAAATTTCTACGAAATATAATAATTGAGAGTTTCCAACTTCAAACTCAGGCTGACAAAGTCAAATAAAAGAAGTAAAGAACGGCTAACTTTGCGTATAACCGAAAATTTCATACTCTTGGAACTTGCCAAGATCACAGCCAGGGAAATACCTTAAAGGGCTATACCAGTGTGATAAATGAAAAAAAAAGCGATTTTCGTGAATTTTTTTAAGAGAAATTACCCAATTGAATATTTCTAACTTCTTTGAATGTAATAAGGTATTTTTTCAACTATATTTTAAGATTTTTTGATTATTTTGAAAAATAATGGAGTTATGGGCTATAAGCTATCGAAAAAGCAAATACATTTTTTTTTTTGAAAGTGTCACACTGGTATAGCTTCTTTCACCTGATTTTATCCATTTTAAGTGCAAATATTAACTGATTTTAGAAAAATAAGCTCCCTCAATTTCATTAAAATAATTCCCACATTGCCGGATATATATTATATAGTATAAAGTCACCTGGAAGTTCGAAAAGCTTCCAGCAAGTCTTCAGAGTGCCCCTAGGCTTTGTGACAATTTCTCATTTGGATGGCGTACTCACACCCATTGCTAAAACCTGAAGAAAACCACCCTATCGGGCCGTTGAGATAAACCGAAAGACAACGATTTTCTGTTAATCAACCGAGTTCGGCATCGACATAGAACTAAAATAACTTTTCTGCGAGTTGAGCTGACAAATTGTAATAAAAACAACAAAATGATATGAAATATCTCGGATCTGATCGGTCAGTTTGTATGGTAGCTGTAAGGTAGGGTGGTCTGATAACAGCGGTTGGAACATATGAGCAGCTTGTTGAGGAGAAAAAATGTGTGCGAAATTTCAGATCGACAGAGGAATTAATTCGAGCACATATAGATTAACTCGGCTATAATCTCGTAAGCGGTGTCTACGCCAGTAAAGAAGAAGAAGGCAGACAGGCAAAATCGACTCCGCAATGTTATGCTACTTATTTATACACATTTTATATACTCTTATTATTATTATTATTGGAATATTTGTATATTTAATAGGGACTCCGAAGTTTCCTTCTAGTTCGTGGCAAATTTAATACACCCTTTTCATGGTAAAAACAGAAGTACTAATTTTTTTCTTAGCGGCTATCTCAGCAAGCGAAATCAACATTATTAGAACAAAATTTCTCAAAAATATTAAACGAGTTAAACTAGAAACGTGATATCAGATGTCGAGAATGTGAAGATCCACACCTGTTTAAATATAAAATTATATCAGTGATACTACAAAGCTGCTTAAAATTTCATATCGCTCAAATCTCCAGTTCATTTCTTCTTTTATTATTCAGTAATACATAAGGAAAGTGAAAAAAAAATAACTTCAACTTACCGCCTTCTTCGTTGGTTTTGACATCGTTCCATTTAGACAACTGCAAAATAAGATAGTAACGATATTAAAATATGCTTAGTCTAAAGAAAAAATCGAATTTCTTTCATATTTCGATAGTTTAAATATTCAAAAATCTTTACCTAAAATGATTTTTTAAATTCTTTCGAGCTGTGGATGAAGCTTAAAACATTATTATAAATGCTAATCCATTTCTAGGTTCCCTACTTTCTGTTAAAGAAAAAATACAAAAAAAATTTTAAATTTAATGGAGAATTTTTATTTTGATTCGAAAGAACATTCTTTGGCATTCATTTTTAAAGATTATCTCTTCCAAAGGTTGGCTGCGTATACGTCTCAGATAGTTCATCCCTTGAGTCCAAATTTCGATGACTGGTAATTGGCGAATGACATGCATGCTATTTTGCTGCAAGGCCTGAATCGCAGCGGGATTGCACGCATAGACCTTAGGCTTTACATATCCCTACTAGAAGAAGTCTAACGGTGTGATATCAAACGATTTTGATTTGGCCCAAAATGTGAAATTAAATGCTTATCGAAGTGTTCCCTTAATAAATCCATTGATTGATGCGATGTGTGGGAAGAGTCGCCGTCTTGTTGAAACTAAATATCGCCAAGATGACGAGCTTCAATTTCAGACATCAAATAGTCGGTTTTCATGGCGCGAAAACAAACGCTATTGGCATCATTTTTGAAGAAATATGTACCTAAAATTACACCGGCCTACAAACCACATCAGACCGTTGTTTATTCTGAATTAAGTGGCAGCTCTAGAATCTCTGCAGGTTACTCTTCGTCCCAAATTCGGCTATTTTCCTTGCTTACATACCCATTGAGCCAGAAGTAGATCTCATCGGTTAACAAGATTTGGCTCGAAAACGTCGGATCTTATTGGAACTTTTCAAGATCCCATAGAGTGGAGCGATGTCGCTAGAGAAGGTTGAGCAGCTTCAGTTCTTGCACCAGCTGTATTTTGTATGCTTTCAATTTAAGATCTCGACGTAAAATGCAGTCCTAGTTGCTCTCCCTTGTCTTCGTGTCACTCTCAACTACGGCTGCTATATTTTCTGCACTGCGAGCTGGGTGTGGTCTATTCAATCGGTCTCAAGATGGGCGATGGTGTTGCGAATAGTATGCTCAGTAGGCCGATTATGTTGATCATAAGTTGAGCGAACGTGAATTTTCGTAATAAAGTTGAAAGATTTGTAAACGTTCTTCAGCAGTAGGTCTTTCCATGATGAAATGCCAAATAATACAGCACAAAAGTAACATGACAGCTTGGCACGACTCACGCGTGATCTGTCAAAAAATTGCTATTGAGAAAAGTACTTGTACTTAGATCGCCCCTTAAATATAAGTCTACAAAACAGGTATAACCGATTTCCTCTAACAAAAAAATTCTTAGAAATATGCTTCTATTTCTGAAACTATTTCCCAGATCAAATCGAAATTTTCGAAAAGTATTCTCAAGTACATGTAAGTATGTTACATTTGATAAATATGCAAAATCCAAAATGAGAATTTTTTTGAAATTCGAAAGAGTCAAAGGAGGATTTTAAATCTCTTCAGATTTACATTAGATCATACTACTGTGAGCAAAAACAATAGTAAGACTTTTTAATTTAAATTTCGCGGGGAACCCCGATCCCTTTGAAGGGTACGAAATAGATTTTGAAGAATAGATTAAGAATTTTAAAATTATGAACTAAGTCTTACTATTTTTTGCTCACGAGCTCAAACGCAAAGGATATCATCACGCGACCTTGCATATTTGTGTTTATTGAACAAATTTCAAGGAGATAATTAAGTTTACCTCCAATCGAGGTTAGATTAAGATTTTTAAGTGTGTGATCGCGAAAAATGAGTCAAACATAGATAATTTATCAAAATGTGCGAAACGCGATTTCGCCTACTTTTATGCTGTCTAACACATTTAAGTTGCTAGAGCCAACTGAAATTGCATTTAAAACACAAATGACCTTCATGTAACAGCATTTCGTATCAATATGTAGAGTTCACAACGCAGTGTGTCTAAAACGCATAATTCAATTTCGCCGCGTCACGGCAACAGCGAATCTCAACAACATTGCGTGCTTATGTACATGTTTAGGTGTGTGTACGTGTTGGTGAAGAAAAAGTAGGCCAGGCATTGCCTCAGCCACAGGTGCCACAGCACATACGCTTTGTTGTTGAGGCATAATTCACCTTGGTCAAAGGTCAACAGCAGCCAGCATCCGCGTTAACATCCGCTGCCAGCAGCTGGCGGTTTCGCCGTGCAACATTAAAAACTGGCTGACAGAGTGAGGGAGCGCTCGAGGCAGTGTTTTTATAGTGGCTTGTCTTTAGTTATACCCTGAACAGGGTATATGAAGGGCGATCAGCAACTCGGACTGATGTATGGAACGACTTTTTCGGCGCATTTTACGTCGAAATTTTAAATTGAGAACATTCAGCTTGTCCAAGAACTGAAGCTGCTCGACCTTCACAAGCGAAATCGTTTCGCTCTATAGGTTTTTGAAAAGTTCCAAGAAAATCCGTCGTTTCCTAGCCAAATTTTGTTCAGCGATGAGGCCCATTTCTGGCTAAATGGGAATATAAACTAGCAAAATTGATTCATTTGGGACGAAGAGCAAGCTGAAGAGATTTTAGAGCTGCCATATCATCCAGAAAAAAAAACGCTTTAGTGTGGTTTGTGAACCGGTGGAATCATCGATTCATATTTCTTCAAAAATGATGCCGGTGAGAACGTTACCGTCAATGGCGACCGTTAGCGCCATGATAACCGACTATTAGACACTTGAAATTGAAGCTCGTGATCTAGGCTACATTCGGTTTCAACAAGACGGCCATCAAAGAATGGATTTATTGAGAGAACACTTCGGTGAGGAGATAGTTTCACGTTTTGGGCCGGTTTTTTGGGCACAAAATCGTGCGCTATCTTACAGTTTGACTTTTTCCTTTAGGGTTATGTAAAGTCTAAAGTCTATGCGGGCAATCCCGATTTCATTCAGAACTTGGATCAAAACATCAGGCCTGTCATTTGCCAGTTATCAGTCGAAATGATGAAACGAGTTGTCGAAAATTTGACCCAACGGATGGGCCATCTGAGACGTAGCCGTGGACAACATTTGAAAGAGATAATCTTCAACAAATAAATGAGAAAGAATGTTCTTTCGAATGATAATAAACATTTCTCATTAAATTGAAAGTTTCTGTGTTTTTTCTTTAAAAAAGTAGGGATCATCCTTGAGTATTAAGTTTTCCACGAAGTTTGTAAAACCAAACCGTATAACCCATAAATGATCAGTGTAAAGAGGTGAGTCGATTTAGCCGTTATTCAGATCGACCTACTTTAACATACAAGCTGTTCGATTAAAATCAAGCCCTTGTATCGAAAATTTTTTTATGAAGACATCTTCTTGAAATTGTGCACAGATTAATATCTCAGGTAAATCTCGAACTGCACCTGTGTAAGGTATTATGGCTTCGGTGCAGCCGAAGTCAACGTTTTTCTTGTTTTCAAAAGCAATTTCATCAACATTTTGTAGTTGTTGTTGGTGTTGCGGTTAATCCCAATATGCAACATAAACAAGCCGTCCTTGGCAGACATGATTTCACAAACACATATACCATATTTACTTATGTATGCTGTATATTGCTGATGCAGCCCGTGCATGTTGACATGTGCCAGGTGTCGTCCGCAGTCAAATAGCGAGGCGACATACATAGCCTAAGGCATCTCCGCCGATGAGTACACTCCGACACTGGCCAAGGCGCATTCACACTTCATTAATCGCAACAGTTTCGCACTACTCAACTGAATAGCCGACTGACTGGGCGACCTCGATTACCTTGGCTTTATGCTCCAACAGAGTGTATACACGTATGTATGTATATACTAGTTATGTAAGCAAATGCAACTAGACCCAGCATCCTTTACTGTCTGTCCTTGGGGTGCACTTGCATTTAGCAAAAAACTTACACAGTGCAAAAAATAAATATGCAAACCAAAATAGAGGATGTCAATCCTCTACAAGTATAAAGGATATACAGACACCCAGACACATACACATACATAGTTGTTGTCAGTCAAAGTGCAATGTTTCATTCACCGTTTGTGCCACACACATACAAAATTGGTCAAAGACTCTGAGTGTGAGCGCTAAGTGTCTGCGAGGGTCAATGCTAGTTGAACTGAGTTGAGGATGCGTCCAACAGAAGGAAGCTGCAAGGACACAATAGCGTGAGGTAAAGTGTTGCAAAAGTGTAATAACCAAAGTTAAAAGGTGAATGAGTTGACTACTTTTACTTTTGTTGTTGTTGTTGTTGTAGTGTGAATTGTAGTACTTAATTAATCATAACAGTAAAATGTATTCAATTTGTGATAAGGTCAAAGTTCAGATCGACAAGGGTGGGAATATGAATTCAAAAGTGGAAGTATTAGCTGAAAGGTAAAAAACGGAAATTGAATTCTCCAAAACAAAAAAGAAATAATTGTTTGCGGAAGTTTTTTAAATCGGTTTATCCCCAGAGTTATAATCCTGATCAAACAAAATTATAATCGCAGTTAGTTACAGATCAATCCAACGCAGAATAACTTTTGCCAACTTTGTACTCAGTAGGCAATTGAGTAGTAAAGTTCTCTCTCGACGAACAAAGACCAAATTCTACAACTTACTCAATATCCTCGTCCTGCCATATGGTACAGAGTCATGGACGATGACAACGTCCGAAGTCGCCGTTATGAGTATTCGAGAAAAAGTTCCTGCGGAAGATTTATGGTCCTTTGCGCATTGGCAACGGCAAATATCGGAGTAGACGGAAAGGTGATTTGTACGAGATATTCAACTATATGGACATAGTTAAGCAAATTAAGAGACAGCGGCTACTCACAGTACCTGTCAGAGGAAGCAGAAAAAGACCTCCACTCCGTTGGAAAAACAAAATGGTGAGGTATGTACCTGTTTACCTTAGTGTATCCAAAGAGGTTATAAAATAAAATACAAAGTTGCTAAGAAAATATGTTTTTCTACAAACTAAAACTTTTAAGCCTATCTGTTACGAAGGCTGCTATATATATTTCTGGCCTAGGCATAACTAAGTGTTGCCAGGTGCAATCTGACATTTCCATTGGAAAGTTTGACATTTTTGGCATAACATCACTCAGAACGTGTCGTAATTTAATCGTAAATTGTTTTATTTACTTGGAATTAAAAAATTCATCTCGGCCAAAAAATGGAATTAACTCGTGAACATTTTCGTGCGATCATTTTTCACAACTTTCGACGTGGATTATCACGACAAGAGTGCATCGATGAACTAAAATCTTTGTATGGCTATGAAGCACCATCCTATAGCACTGTGAAAAACTGGTGCAACGAATTCAATCGTGGCCGACGCTCGCTCAAAGACGAATTCCGTGAAGGTCGTCCAAAAACAGCCGTTGTGCCAGAAAACATCGATGCCGTACGTGAACTGATAATGCAAGACCGTCATGTAACATACCATCAGATAGAGGCATGCCTATGCATTTCTCCCACCAGCATATTGCATGAACACCTGGCCGTAAAAAAGGTTTGTTCTTGTTGGATCCCGCACAATTTGACAATCGCTCAAAAAAGCTCGTGTGGATTGGTGCAAAGAAATGCTGAAAAAATACGATCGCGGTGCTTCAAAAGACGTTTATAAGATCGTCACAGGTGACGAATCATGGATCTATGCGTATGAGCCCGAAACAAAACAGCAATCGACCGTGTGGGTCTTCCACGACGAGCCAAATCCAACGAAAGTTGTTCGTGGAAGAAGCACTTCGGAGCAAATGGTCGCCTGTTTCTTCGGCAAAACTGGTAATGTGGCGACTGTTCCGCTTGAGCGACGTAGGACGGTCAATTCGGAGAAATTCGAAAAACGAACAAGAGAGGACGAATCATTGTGCACCATGACAATGCGAGCTCTCACACATCGGCTCAAAACAGCGCCTTTTTGACCGGCCAAAACGTCGAATTGATGGGTCATCCGCCGTACAGCCCTGACTTGGCACCCAATGACTTCTTCCTTCCCACAAATCAAGAAAATAATGCGTGGTCAACGATTTTCGTCGCCAGAAGATGCTGTTGAAGCATTCAAAAACCATGTTTTGGAGGTGTCTCAATCGGAGTGAAAAAAGTGCTTCGAAAATTGGTTTGAGCGCATGCAAAAGGGTATAAATATTGATGGAGAATATTTTGAAAAACAATAAAACCATTTTCGTTGATAAATATTCCTATTTTAATTATCAGGCCAGAAATATATATAGTACTAATGCTATAAATGAAAAAGTCAAAAGTGTGAAAATCGAAATCGAATCTTATCGCACTAGAAAGATAGCAGAAGCGCCCTCAACTTATTTTTCATAATTTTCCACGAAGAGTGGTATTTGAAACCCGATCTCTGTACTACCCAGTTGCTTGATAATCTATTTCTCTCGAGATCTATTGTTTAAGGTTAGCCGCTGAAATTGCGTCGATTCCGATCTACGAACGAAAATATAATTTAACACGTTATCTAGGGCTTTTGTCGAATATGTATAAGTACTTTTTGTGGACGACATATTTTTTAACGGAAGAAGTACGCTAGGTCATCAGAACACTTTAACAACTGCAGCAAAATCTTGCTGCTTTATAAATACTCTATTTGTATAAGAATAATATCAGCGAGCCCAATGCAAGTATACTATAGGAGCATAATAATAATATATACCATAAAAAATAGCTCGTAAACGGTAATTGTCCTTCGTTGGTGTATATTCCTTTGATTTTTTGAACTTTCACTTACAAATAAATCAAAAACTACATTACAAATACAAATAAACTATTTTATTACAATGTAAAGGCAACCACATTGACACAAGTTACTATTTTGTGCTGCACAAAATGCAACAACAATGAAAAAGGAAAGTAAGGACGCGCTAAGTGCACCCGCAACAGAGCAATTGCTACACACGTTCGGCTTGAGCTGCTTAAAAATTCAAAATAGTAAAATTAAGGGGATATATGGGTTTACGGGTTTCAAAATTCGATTTTTATTGTCTTATTAAATTCTACAACACCTCTAGAATATTGTCCTAAATTTTCAAGTTGATCCGAGTATTTGTTTCGGAGATACAACCTTGAGAACTTGTGCGCTCGAGGCTATCTGGCTATTATTGTAGCAATAAAAAATTCTAAAAAATATTAAATTTTCTATATAGAGGATCTCCATGGAAAAAGTTTTTACTGTTACTCCTGCAGTAAAGACATAAAACTGCGATGGACCTATAATCATTTAATAAAACAAAGATGCGTAATACTAGATTGGCTGTGAGTATTACGCCAACATTAAAAGAACGATTTTTGTATGAAAATATAGTTATAAACTTCGATAAAGTCTCAATCTAGATGTTGGTTGGTTTAGCTTCATAATCTGAATATTTAACTCAAATTAGTAGCTTAACGGGAAAATTAACGCCTATGTTCCACGATGACCTAATTTGAGTTCAATCTTTTTCAAATAAACCACTTTTTTTATGTGGCAAACAAACAACTCGCTGGAAACCAAGTCTGACGATGACCTTCAGTGTCTTCAACGGAAGGACTTGCATAAAGCAAATTTGCGTTCATCCAAAGGACGGGGAACCGACATACTGATTCCGGACATACCTTCGTGGATAGATAGAGAACTGGAGTTCCAATTGACCCAAATACTCAGTGGCCATTGGTGCTCTATCTATACAAATATCGTCATGATTTTAGTCCATATTGTCCGGCGTGTACAGAGTGTATAGAAGACTCTGAAAACGTACTTTATCATTGCCCTCCGTTTTCAAATATAAGGGAAAAGCTGAAAACTATTCTTGGAGGTAGTCTTACGGTGGAAAATTTGATTGCACTTATGTGCGAGTCCTCCGTAAAATGGCAGCTGAAAGACGCAGCTCTAATTATGACAGGATTGAGACATTTACAACATATTAGGTGTTAGTCAGTGCGTACAATAGAGGAGACTTCTTCTCTCCCATGAAGTAATACTTTGTCCAGTGGTCCCATAGGAGACACATGAGATCAGAGTAGGTTAAGTTTAACGGATTAAAGTTCCGCACTCCGGATTTCGATGCTTCCTCCTACTTGAAAAAAAAAAACAAGAAAAAATGTTAACTTCGGCTGCACACCTCACAGGTGCATTTCTTTTAGTAACTATGTGTTCAGTTTGTATGGTAGCTATATGCTATAGTTAACCGATCTGAACAATTTCTTCGGAGATGACATTTTTGCCTAAGAAAATAAGCTGTGCCAGCTTTTGTGAAGATACATTGTCAAATGTGAAAGTTTTCCATACAAGAATTGATTCCGATCGTTCAGTTTGTAGGCAGCTATATGTTATAGTAGTACGATATCGGCAGTTCCAACAAATGAGCAGCTTCTTGAAGAGAAAATGAGGTTTACAAAGTTTCAAAACGATATCTTAAAAACTGAGGGATTAGTTCATATATATACAGACGGACGGTAGGACAGACGGACAGACAGCAGACGGACATGGCTAAATCGACTCAGTTCAACATACTGATTATTTATATATGTATATACTTTATAGGGTCTCCGACGCTTCCTTCTGGGTGTTACAAACTTCGTGACAAACTTAATATACCCTGTTCAGGGTATAAAAAACAAAGGCGGACAGACATGGCTTAGTCAATTAATCTGCAATAGCTCATTTATTTTCGGCACTTACAAATAATCAGTAGCAACACAAAAGCAAATTGCTTTAGTTGCAACAAGTTACGCTTGGATATAAAACTTAACAATTGTTGCAATGAAAGTCAAAAGCGCAAAGGCTTAAAGCAAATGGCAAAAGCTGGTTGAGTGATTGCGCGAAACTGAGTGGGTGAGGCAACGCTGTGGAGTTCGTGTGTGTGGGTGCGTAATGGTTGATGTGAATGGGGCCGGCAATGCTAGCAGCTCTTAATTTGTATGCATACGTGTATGTGTGTGCGTATATATGTGTTTGTGTATTCAAAAGTATATAAATGCACTTTGGCAGTCGATGTCCTTGCGATTGTACTGAGGGCACTGCACTTCCATTCAATGCAATTTGCTTATGTATGCATACAGTTATATGACATACATATGCAAAAACTCGTAAACATGGAAACAAGTTAACGGATGGGCTGTGTGTAGGTGTGTCTGTGATATGCTTGTTTGTAGTTTTATTGCTTCGAAATAAGAATGAAACATATGCTGGTGTTGGTGTTGCCTGGCGAGCCTTTGGACAACAAATTATGTCTGCTTGTGTTTATATATACATATGGATGTGTGTGTCGGGTAGATGCTATAACAAAACTTATAACAAATCTACTACTTCTACAGCGCACATTTCAGTTGCAAGTGTGTGTGTGTACGGCGTATATGTGTAGGCATGGCTGTGTGCTGCTTTAGCAAAGACCAAAGAAAGCGTAAAAGCCACTTCCAAAAAGTAGGTTAACATTTCACGGCTTTGCACGTAAAATGCTAAAGCAAAGAGCCAAAGAAATTTAATTTTTAAGAAATGTAATTGAGAGTGCATTTCACATCCGTTTCAACGTTCACGAAATTTGACGTTTACGCGTACCCGCCCACATAAAATGCAAATAGGTTAATGAAATTCCATGAAAAATATGCAAAGTGAAATTAATATATTTTGATTGATGCAAATTTGTGCGAAAAATAAAAAAATGAGACATTTGGCTGAAATTTATTCCAAATTTTAAAAATAAATATTATTTATCAAGTATTTCATATTTATGCTTTTCTTTAAGATCTTCAAACGCAAATGTTTCTTGAAAGTATTTTGGAAGATAATTTAATTATGATTTCTGAAGAATTTTTTTTAATTTCCTGAAGATATTTTGTCAAAGAATTTTTTTTCATACTAAGTCTTGATTTTGAACATTAAGTTTTGATGGCAGCTGTAATATAGCAATAGTGATCCATCATCGGTGGTGTCGACAAATGGATAGCTTCTTGGAATGAACATTTTAGATCCATATCTTCAAAACTGAGAGGCTAGCTCGTGTACATATAGATGGACAGACAGACAGACATGACTAAACATCGTGGAAAACTAGACAAACTCTGTTCGGGGTATGAAAAACTGACATATGTACATTACATAATGGTTCGTGGAAAACTGGATATACTCTGTTCGGGGTAGAAAAAACTGACATACATTTCATAATGGTTAAGTAGATTTCGCGATATGGTCTTGATCTTTCATCAAATTTTCGAAATAGCTGAATATTTTCTATTACTTTACAAGTTAGCGTATAATATTGGGCAGTCGAAAAAGTCTTTTCGTATTTCTAATCAAACTTCAACTTATTTTTTTTATTTATAGTAATAAATAAATAATCAAATATGAACCATTTTGGTCGACCACTTTTTGCAAATTTTC
>CM050327.1:39214800-39232467 GCA_027475135.1 Bactrocera correcta
CCCTTTTAACCATATTTTCGTTATTTTATTGCCAGAAATATGTAATATAAACCAATGTCAAGTGCTGAAATTAGGGCTAATTTCAATATGAAATGTTCTTTGTAATCCAATGACAAGTTGACACTTTTAATTGTGGATTTAGATGTGCAATTCTTTTGTCCGCATTTTTACTAAAAAAATTTAATCTACATAATATGTATGTTTAAATAGAATTTTGTCTATTATTGCTGTTATTTCACTTTCAATTTTCATTTTAAAAACCACGTAAGTATGTACAGTAGCGGACAAAAAACGGGTTACATGGTTGTAGTGACTGTAGTGTTAACAAATCAAACTATATTATAAAAGTATTTATTAAAGTAAGTACATTATTCATATTCCTGAGTCTACACATGGCTGCAAATAAAATAAAATGTGAAAAAAGTTCAAAATTGACTGAAGTTGATAAAGCCACAGTTTTTGCTTTTCAATTGCGAAACTTAAGTATACGCAAAATTAGAGATAAAATAAATTTTAGCAAAACTTCTATCGGTACTTTCCTACAGAAATAAGCAAAGACTAAGTCTTGAAAACGCAAAACTGGTTTCGGAGGATACAAAAATGACCACCATATTAAGCGAATTAATATTTAAAACATCTGTAGACATCAGAAGCGAAGTTCAAGAATTAAACGACGCCTCCAAGAAACCGGACTAACTGCCTGTCAACATGCAAAAATACCGCTTTTGATAGGAAAAATGCGACAAAAACGCCTCCAATGGGCGAAACTTACACAATACCTGGACCAAGGAAGATTGGAGAAAAGTTATATTTTCAGATGAGGTTAAAGTAAACATCTTCGGTTCAGACGAAATGTCGTACGTTCGCAGAAGAGTTGTTGAACATTTCAAGACTAAGTGAGTCAAACATAAGGTTAGGCAGGGGGGGGCGTCGAATAATCTGGGGTGTTTTTTCTCCGTAACCAAAGATGTTCTTGAGAAACCAACTTTTTTTTTGTAACGTAAAATAACAATTTTATTGTTGGTAAGGTAAGGTCAGTATAATTCCCAAAACTTTCTTTCTTTTCAAATGTTGTAAAATAATGAATTTAAAATGAAAATAATTTTTGTGGGTTCGCCACTTTTACGTTGTCATGTTTTGGTCGGCATTGGTGAACGTCCTCTCGAATCACCATGATCGTGCTGGTGGGATAATCGAGGATATAGGGTGGAACTATTTACGCAAAAAGCGATTAGCAGACAACACCGAAACAAATAGAACTGTAATGAACCAAACAGTCACAATCATTGTTATAATGTCCAGCAAAGTCTTGTAGCAACAGCATTGAAATGTTAAAATTTGCCAGCAGGTGTATTGGCGTGACATGTTGGGATGTTGTTGTTGGCCGGCGACAGTGAAAATTTAAATGATTTTCAGTTTGCGTTTATTGTTATTATATTAGACAGAATTGCAAGAAAATATTAATAACATTCTGATTTTCCAAGCAGACCAGAACCACATAATAAATTGTTGTTGTTTTTTGCAAACGGTAGAAGATCAAGTTTCTTCTTTTCGCTACGTGGCGCCCATTGGATATTCCAAGCGAGGCCAGGTCCTTCTCCACCTGGTTCATCTAACGGAGTGCAGGTATTCCTCTTCCTCTACTTCCCCCGGCGGGTACTGCGTTGGATACTTTAAGAGATGGAGTGTTATCGTCCATTCGGACAACATGATCTAGCCAGCGTAACCGCTGTCTTTTAATTCATCGAATGCGATATTCGCCGTGGCCAACGCGCAAAAGACCATACATCTATCGCAGAACTTTTCTTTAGAAAACTCGCAACGTCGACTGATCGGTTGTTGTCATCGCCTCAAGCCTCTCAACGTTTAATGCTGCAGAAGAGTGTTTTTTTTTGACTTATGACACTTTAGTTCAACATAACTGTTAATTTAGAAACATAGTGGGTTTTTATCCGTTTTCATCCATTTTCATACTTCCGGAGAAGGTATCGAAAGGATGATATATAAGTAGTTCCATATTCCAAAATTATTAGTTTAATACTTAAAAGCATAATCAAGTTTAAAGCAATTATTTTAGATATTCCAATGAAGGACGATTTAATTCTTATATTTTGAATTATAAAAATTTAAAGAAAATTTTGGTACTTATATGCGATCGCAACTTTATAAATGAGGGCTAGTCATGGAGTGTCTGGGCGCACTAGGAATAGCATTAAGTTTCCTCGTGTCAAACGTGTTAGCAAAAGTGGTCATAGTGGAAACTGGTATGATAATACAAGAGAAGGTAGACATACTTTACGAGTTTCTAGAGTTAGACCTGTGGTTTTCGTGTGGGCTCCTTCCGACTCAGAGAGGTTCATAGATTGGTGGCCAACAACTAAAACTTTTATGCGGCTGCGAGATGCTTTAGGATCAAAATAAAACTCAGGAGGCCCTTTAACTACCTGCTCTTAGCAATCAATCTCTCCGCAATTGTAGGTGTTCAGAATGGTTACTGTCCAAAAGGCTCACACCCGTCGCGGTTAAATATGTTAAAAAAGGTGAGTTGGAATAATTTAAATTTTCTTTTCTACTTTCCAGCTTTTGCCTGACTGAGACTAAAATATCTCAATAGACATACAACATAAGAAATATGTGGTCAACTCAAAATACTTCCTTGTTCTACGAGGATCCAGTGATTAATATTTAGGAGTCTTGAATACCACAAGAGAGTGAGATCTAGCAGTATCGTTTGCACGAAGATCATTTCGACGACCTACCTTAATTTAACCTAATCAATACAATGAAAATAAGTTTTTGGTAGTCGCAAATTAGCGACCTTTGTATAAAGGAAAGTGCAACAATTGTTGATTTGTAATGGTTTTTTTGATGATATTCCCTCATAATGAAAGCGCGAAAAATCAAAAAAGAAGTTTTTAAAGTTAAAACTAAGAGTCAAAATTTTCAGGGATTTTATTCCATAATAAAAAAGAATACTTCCATTTTTCCTCGAAGAAAAAAAAAAATAAAGTTTTAAATGATACATCCTAATATACATATTCCTCTGTCTTGAATTTTAAACCTAAAGAATTTTGATAATATAACTTATAGCGTACTCACCCACAACATCCAAATAACCAACTTGACTCTTCATCGGATTCTATTAATCTGACACATATACCAGCCTTTGTCCGCTTCATTGACGTCACGTACTCTCAATATCCAAGCACACTTCTCAGCAAAAGTTATGATTATTCGGTTGTTTTTCGTTATAACATGATTGTTCGGAGCAGCTCCTTTCACAATGGAACTACCAATAATATTAAGTTATTATTTATACTTAAGTTAACTAAACTAATAAGCACACATATATTCCTGTGGTGAGAAAACATTGTAAATATTTAATATTAATTGTTATCTGGTAACTCTTATTTTGCATATCCACCACAGCATTACTCGTTATTCAAATTTTTTCATTTCCCTTTATCCTTTAATATTTTTATACATACATACATGCAAGAACAATTAAGCTTAGCTTTGCCTAAGCCTAGCATCATAGCTTTACTTCGCTTGTTACATTCGATACCTGCGCACGCATTATTTTGGTAGTTCTTATATTCGCAATTCACCTGATAAACCACCAGCCACGTAACTTTCTATTCGTTGTTTTATATATATTTATATTAATAAATATTTTGTAAATATATATCGTCGCTGTTTATTTCGCGATTCGAAGCTATCAAAAAGCTTGGTAGCTCAACATTTTGGTGACCCCGACGTGATCGCTGCGTGTGTTTATTGGTGACATAATTATGCTTAACATTAAATATCAAACTTAGTTCGTGCGCTACCGTGCTAGTGTGACATAGTGGACATATTTTATAGTGAACAATCGAAAAATCAAACTCGGGGTTTAAAACCTATTTGATTTGTGGCAAAATTGTGTCGTGATTTCTAGAAAGCGCTACTACGGTAAATTTGGATATTTAAGCGAAAACATTTCTAACGTTACTCAAAACCGTAAGCACCGTTTATCGGGTGCCGCTACTTTCTTCAACGGTTCAGTACGGTTATCCGCTAAACATTACCGCGCTGATCATCTAACCTCGTTAAATTTTTAATTGGTTACATTTTTTGGGATATGTCGTTAAACCAATCAATCGGTGGTACTCCAGCTGGAGACATTCCTGCGAATGAGAGTCCCATAAGTCAGCATTCGCCAATGGGCAGGGTGACATTTTTGAAGTTGAGGACACAGGCCCTGTATAAACGCCTTGAATGCATAAGTGCTGATATGGACTCGGAGCGGTTGCAAAGCATGGACGAATATGCTTTAGCGGCAATAATTGATTCAGTAAACGAACTGAAATCAAACTTCTTTGCTGCACACACGAGTTTGGAGGAGCATAACTTTGAATCTATTGGAAGTGATTTACTTATCCAATTTGATACGAATTTGGTTCAGTTGAAGGCTACTTTACAACGTAAAATTTGGGAAAAGCGTAGCGCTTCTCAACATTGTTCTACATTCAAGATGAACAGCAATGAATCCCAGCCTATTATTGTTAATACTAATCGTTCTCGTTTGCCTCAATTAACGTTGCCTAAATTCAGTGGATCCTATACAGAGTGGACAAATTTCTATTCGATGTTCACATCAGTCATCGATAAGGACAGCGACCTAAGCGATGTGGACAAATTGCAACATTTGCGTTCCTGCTTGAGTGGTGCTGCTCTTAACACCATAAGATCGTTGGAAATAAATGAGGCTAATTATAAAATCGCATTAGATCTCCTCATTAAACGATTTGATAATAAACCTCTTATTTTTCAGGCACATATCAGGGCGATTTTCGGGATGGACAAAGCAGATGGTACTGTCGGCAAGCTGCGAGCGTTGTCGGACAAGGTCAACTCGCATATATGTGCGTTGCAGTCATTTGGGTTTCCCAAAAGAGCAAATAGCGGACTGCATACTGGTACAATTTTTAACTCAAAAGTTGGACAAAGTAACTTAAGCAAATGGGAAGAAAGTTGGTCAATAAACGAGTTACCATCGTGGGAATCATTAGCTGCATTTTTAGAACATCGATGTCGTACCCTCGAGAATGTAGAGCATACATTACAAACACAAGCTGAAAAATTTGGTAAAACCGGAAAAACCGTGAGTACACATCAAAGAAAATCCTTTGTTGCTTCAAATAGCTTACTGGGTATTTGTGTAGTTTGTGGAAATGCTGAACATTTGATTTATAATTGCCAACGGTTTTTAAATCTTTCGCCTAATATTCGTCAAAAATGAAGTTAAGAAACTTTCATTATGTCTAAACTGGCCATCAGATGCGAGACTGCAAATCTAGTTCTTGTCGAAAATGTCATTCAAAGCATCACACGCTTTTACATTTTAATCGTTTACCATCAGCTAATAGTAACGATTTACCATTAATATCAAACTCTGTCCAAGCTAATGCCATGACTGCAACGCTGCCAACGCTGGCTGACATCTCTGCTTCCCGATCTCCATCTGATGTTGTGCTTTTAGCTACTGCAATCGTTTTAGTAAAGAATCGTGCCGGAACTTTCGTACCTTGTCGCTCACTTTTGGACTCTGGCTCACAGATTCACTTCGTCACAAGTCGCTTCGCAAACCAACTTCAACTGCCAAAATCTAAATCCTTCACTTCGGTTTCTGGAATTGGGGATGAAAATTTTTCCAACAGATGGTTACTCAGTTAATCTCGTATTAAAGTCGCGGACTTCAGATTACTCAACAAACATTACTGCTCTTGTCGCTCAAACGATTACTGATAATCAACCGGGAACTTCAGTCATGACCGATGATTGGAATGTTCCTTCGAATATCCAACTAGCTGATCCTGCTTTCAACATACCACAACGCATCGACATGCTCATCGGCGCAGGACTTTTCTTCGAACTCATTTGTGTGGGGCAGATAAATTTGGCACCTGGGTTACCCGTTCTTCAAAAAACTCGACTGGGATGGGTTTTATCTGGTGGCTGGCAGCAAACCCCTCAACTATCGACATTTATTGTAAGCAAAAGATCATCTAGTGGAATTGATAACGATATCCAGTTAGACAAATTAGTTCGCCGCTTTTGGGAAATTGAACATGTTCATGAACCAAAAACCCAAAAACTTCTAAAGAAGACCTCGAGTGTGGGGAACATTTCAAAAATAATTATTCACGTTTATCAACGGGCGAATATTCGGTTCGCTTGCCCATTAAGTGCAGCTTAGATTCACTTGGTGATTCCTATTTAGCTGCTAGACGCAGATTCGAGAATATTGAACGCAAACTTAGTAGAAATCCTAATTTAAAGGCGAAATATAGCTCATTCATGAAGGAATATGAGCACCTTGGTCATATGTCGTTAGTTTCTGAAAGAATGATTTCTAAGTGCAGGTACTTTCTACCTCATCATTGCGTTATTAAGGATGATAGTACGTCAACCAAGTTGCGAGTTGTTTTTGACGGTTCTGCGGGTACAACTTCAGGGGTTTTCACTAAATGATATACTTATGACTGGTCCTACCATTCAACCCAAACTTTTCAACATTCTCGTTCGTTTTCGTACCTTTCCAATTGCACTCACTGGGGACATTTGCAAGATGTATCGATTCGCGTAACACCTCCAGATAATATGCTTCAGTGCATACTATGGCGAGATTCCCCAGAAGAAAAACTACGTATATACAAGTTAGACACGGTCACATACGGCACCAAGCCTGCTGCATTCTTGGCTATACGGACTATGCATCAGCTAGCATTAGATAAATCCTCATCCTATCCACTTGGTTCAGAAATCATTCTTCGCGATTTCTATGTAGATGATCTTATCTCTGGGGGAAGTTCAGTGGAGGAAGTACAACAAATCAGGCAACAAACCACAAATCTACTCTCTAAAGGTCGTTTTCAGTTAAGAAAGTGGTGCTCTAATAACTCAGATATTCTCAGCGAAATTCCTGTTGCTGATAGAGAAAGTCTTCTTAGTTTCGATGAATCCAGCGATATTGTCAAAACTGTCGTACTTGTTTGGAATCCATCGAAGGACGTCTTTTTGTTTAAGTATAAACCTCAGCTAACATCGGAAAAATGTTCCAAGCGTACCGTATTGTCTACCATAGCACGTTTCTACGACCCATTAGGTCTGATTGGGCCCACACTTACTAGAGCTAAAATACTGTTGCAAAGGATGTGGAGAGACAAACTCGATTGGGATGAAAGTTTACCACTTTCCATATGCACAGCATGGTTAGCATTTTTTAACGATTTTGTTGATCTTCAACACTCATCATTTCCGCGCTATGTTCTTCAGCCTGGCGCTACGGTTCAAATACATGCATTTTGTGATGCCAGCCTGGAAGCATACGGCGCTTGTGTTTACGTTCGCTCAATTAAAGGGTAAGGACACTAAAGTCAACTTGTTGTCCTCCAAGGCTCGTGTCGCTCCTCTGAAAACGTTAACAGTACCCAAATTAGAGCTTTGTGCGGCCGCGTTACTGGCGCAATTATTATCTGAATTAAGAACAATGAATATATTTGATTGTTCTTATTATTGCTGGTCGGATTCGTCAGTAGTTCTCTCATGGCTTCGAGAGGAACCCTCAAGGTTTAACGTATTTGTTGCCAATCGGATTTGTGCTATACAACAACTAACTGAAGGCATGCAGTGGCATTACGTTCCCACCTCCATGAATTCAGCTGACATCCTATCAAAGGGCGCTACACCAAAGGAGCTCCTAAAATAAAGGCTTTGGACGTATGGGCCACAATTTTCAGAAAACGTCGAGTCTTCGTGGCCACAACCATGCGCACCCCACATATCTCTACCAGAAACTCGTCAAAAGGTCGTGCACATCTCATCTGATAGACCCGATATAACTTTTTCGTTCAAATATATAAACTCATTCAGAACAATACAGCGTATCTTTGGATACATATACAAATTTATAAAATCGAAAAGATCACAGCTCACAACTACAGATATCCATCGTGGGACTCAATTGCTCATACACCTAGTCCAAAGAGCGCAGTTGTGGTCAGAAATCGTCGCCCTGAAGAGGAACAACTTTGTACACACATCAAGTAAAATCGCTTCGTTATCGCCATTTTTGGATGACTTTGGAATTATACGAGTTGGAGGTCGTTTAAAGAACTCAACATTAGACTTCGAAGCACGTCATCCAATGATTTTACCAAAGGATCACCCACTGACGTCGTCAATAATCACTCATTTTCATCGAAGGTATCACCACGCCGGTCCTCAGTCTCTACTTGCCTCCATTCGTATGCAATTTTGGCCTATAGGTGGAAGAAAGACTATTGTGAGTGCTCTACGAAAATGTATCATTTGTTGCAGATCGAAACCTCGCCTCGTTGAGCACATCATGGCTGACTTGCCTAAGGAACGCATCCTTGCATCACGGCCCTTTATCGTTACGGGGATAGACTACTGTGGACCATTTTATTTCAAACCCGAAACGCGTAAGAAAGCACCTCAAAAGTGCTATGTTAGCGTATTCATTTGCTTCGCCACAAAGGCTGTGTGGATGGAACTGGTGGAAGATCTTTCAACAGGCTCTTTTCTTAATGCACTTAAGCGCTTTGTAGCTACTCGTGGCATACCAAGTTGCATTTGGTCAGACAATGCTACAAATTTTGTTGGCGCCAAGAACGAGCTCAAGGATTTACGCGAGCTATTCCTTAATGAAAATCATCGCAACCAAGTTCACGCTTACTGTCTTAATAATGGGGTAGATTGGCGTTTTATACCTCCTCGATTACCACATTTTGGTGGTCTGTGGGAAGCAGCAGTAAAAATGGCAAAAAGGCACTTCTATCGCTCTGTTGGTTCATCACTTCTCGGTTTTTAAGAATTACGTACCTTAGTATGTCAAATCTCAGCAGTAATTAATTCAAGACCTCTTGTGCCACTTTCAGAAAATCCAGAAGATCTCGATGTGCTGACGCCCGGACATTTTCTTATTGGTGGTCCTCTTATCGCTATTCCCGAGCCGAACCTCACGCATCTAAACTACAATCGTTTAGATCGCTGGCAGCAGGTTACCTACATACAACAGATATTTTGGAAGCGATGGAGTGAAGAAAAACTTACTATTCTACAACAACGAGCGAAGTGGCGTAAGCCACACCCCAAAAATTGAAGTCAATGACATCGTATGCATCAAAGACGAAAATTCAGCTCTCTCTTAAATGGCCCTTGGCTCGTGTTACAGAAGTTGTCACTGGAAGAGACGGGGTAGCAAGAGTAGCCGTTCTTCGTACGTCTACCGGGATGACGCGTCGAGCCATCAGCAAACTGTGCGTTTTACCTGTCAATGATTCTTTTGAAAGTTAGACCTTTCAACGGGTGGAGGATGTTCGGAGCAGCTCCTTTCACAATGGAATTACCAATAATATTAAGTTATTATTTATACTTAAGTTAACTAAACTAATAAGCACACATATATTCCTGTGGTGAGAAAACATTGTAAATATTTAATATTAATTGTTATTTGGTAACTCTTATTTTGCATATCCACCACAGCATTACTCGTTATTCTAAGTCTTCATTTCCCTTAATCCTTTAATATTTTTATACATACATACATGTAAGAAGAATTAAGCTTAGCTTTGCCTAGGCCTAGCATCATAGCTTTACTTCGCTTTTTACATTCGATACCTGCGCACGCATTATTTTGTAGTTCTTATATTCGCAATTCACCTGGTAAACCACCAGCCACGTAACTTTCATTTCGTTGTTTTATATATATTTATATTAATAAATATTTTGTAAATATATATCGTCGTTGTTTATTTCGCGATTCGAAGCTATCAAAAAAGCTTGGTAGCTCAACAATGATTTTGTATGGTCAGTATTGTTTATGTGTCGACGCGTAGCCACGCAATCTAGGCGATGGCTCAAAATAATCATATAACACACAGGAAAGCGAAAGGGTATGTTTGCGAAAGGGTATGTTTGCGTATGGGTAAAGCATTATAAAGGGCGTGTCAACCCGTTCGACATAACCCATTTGTTTTTATATTTGCAGATGAGAAATAGACCGCAAGACGCACGCATTCATATGTACGAGGTATGACCATTAAGTAATGAGACTGAATCCATAAAAACCGTATATTTGAAATTTATGCTACAACTCTGCCATTCTTTTCAAGGTAGTCTTGGGCAGCTATATTCCAGCGCGTTTTCCATGCTTCGTAATATTTCTGGAACGCTTCGACTGGGATGTCCGCAAGTACCCTCGTCACGGCCGCCAGGATATCCGTAATCGACTCAAAATGGATTCCTTTCATCACCTATTTTGTTTTAGGAAACAAAAATAGTCATAGGGTGACATGTCGGGGCGGCTTTTGCAGCATGGCGATCGCTTTAGGGGCAAATACTGGGACACGCTGAGGGCGTTGTGGCACGGCGCGTTGTCGTGATGAAGGATCCAGTTATGGGCGATGTCTGGGCGCACCCTGTTGACTCGTTTTCGCAATCTTTCGAGTACTTGGCAATAGTAGACTTGATCCACAGTTTTCCCCGATGGAACGAATTCTTTGTGGACGATTCCACGACTATCGAAAAAGGCAATAATCATCGTTTTCACCTTCGACTTGCTCATGCGAGCTTTCTTCGGGCGCTCACCATTGTGGCACTCTCACAATTTTAGCGTACGTAACCAAAGCTGTTTCCCCCAATCTGGCGCAAAGTTTTATCGCGACGCGTTGCCCTTGATTTCGTTTTTCCATTTTTGTGACGAGCACTACAAACACACGTCTACTCAACTTGACTAAACAAGCTAGAGCGAGAAAGGATTTCAAGGTCACAGGCTTACCACAAGCACGGCAATAAAATCAGTCTCATTACTTAATTGTCAAACCTCGTACGTTCGATCACTACTTTATTTTCGTTAATTTGTATTTGCGTATTTTAATTTTTACAGGTGCATATTGGTGGGCCGCGTGTGACGGTTTGTTTATTTGTCCATTGAACGTGCAAGTGTTGTTGTGAATTTTCCACGGAGTTCCACAGGATGTTGGACACATTTACACATATGTGAAGTTATATGTGTAGTTAAGTATCAGTAAAGAGGGAAAAAAGAAAGAAGAAAATGTATGTGAAAATTGTTTGTTTAGCTTTAGTTTAGTTCAACTATTAATTTTTGTTAGGCAGTACTTCGTAGTGTTTATATATGCATATTGAAGCTTTGGTGATGTACATATAAAAATATATTTTTATCATTAAGGACATATCCTAATAAATATATAGTATATGTACTGTGTATTGCCTTTCGGCCGTTATGCGTCTGTCAATGAATGAGCTAAGGTAATGTGTGACAACCTTTCTTTGAGGTTAAAGACCATAAACGAGTTAAACAAGTTCATTGGGACGAATGGCTTACTTTCAGCGGTCAAATTCTTGGACAATCGTATGTAAAAACAGACATGCAATATTGTTATCGATTTACGAACGTATATTTATTTAGTATTCTTTTTACCCTATTAATAAATCAAGAAAAGCTGTTTGATTAAGGGGTACATATAGTTTGGTCGGTTGTTGATTTACCAGGTCTAAAGCCACACTGATAAGGTCCAATCAGTTTGTTGACAGTGGGCTTTAATCTTTAACACAATACGCTCGATAGGACCTTATACGCGATGTTGAGGAAGATTATCCCACGGATTGGGCATAGCACACTTAAATTCCAATCGTTGGCCATGCTTTCGTTCGACCATACTTTACAAAGAAGCTGATGCATGCTCCTTATCAGCTCTTCGCCGCCGTGTTTGAATAGCTCGGCCGGCAATCCGTCGGCCCCCGCCGCTTTGTTGTTCTTCAGGCGGGTAATTGCTATTCGAACTTCATTATAGTCGGGCATGATTTGGTTATCCAAGTAAAAAAGGGAGACTGCCGAATAAAATATGTCGATGAGCAAATAATTGCAGAAGATACTTATAACTACCACTACGCACATTTGCTTCTTATCGCTGAATGCTTATTCGTCTAGAGATGAAATATGCAAAATTTCGGAACTCAGTCAAATAATGTGGTAATATGAACATAAAAAGATAACTTTTTGTATTTAGTTTCATGGTTAAACATATAAAACGCACGCCATTTTTGAAATTAATGTCAGACATTAATAATAAAGGAATTTTAGCTTAACAGCACAATAGTAGTTCAAGCATATTTCGCACTATCTGTGTAGCATGTCGACATAATGGAGAGTTTTTAATGTTAGCAAGAGCTCTTAGTTGTAACGGAAAGTTCTTACACTTTTCTATTTTTTCTTATTATCGGATACAAGAATCTATATCACGCTTACGACTACCTCAAAAATTTTCCCATTTCATAGATTTTGTATAAAATTTAATGCTCAATTAAATAGATTTCTATAAAATTTTGTATACTTATTCGTTTAGAAGAAATTAACAGTTAAAATAAGATTATTTTAACTCAATTGATTTTTTTATAGTTGCAAAACTGATGTTTTTTTTTTAATTTCTGTTTGAAAAATATTGCTTGATATCAGATAACCGTACCAGTTAAAGCTGGTCTCCAATAATAGCATGATTTCCGTAGTAGTGGCCAAATATTACACTGCAAGTTAATCATATGCAATTTTATTGAAAATTTGTGTCTAAAAAGAACCCTGGAGGTGTAAATAAAATTCAAAATAAGTAATTATTACACTAGTGCCATTTCTTATTTTCTAGTCCGCGAAACATTCTTCATAAACACTTTTTGGGATGGCTTTCAGCTCCTTCAGCGAATTTTGTTTTATCTCTTCTATCGACTGAAAACGATTTTACCAAGCAGCAATTTCGGTTTGGGAAACAATAAAATATCACACGAAGCCAAATCTAGTGAATGCTATGGTTGATCGATAGTAGTCATTGCGTTTCTGGCTTTAAATTCGGTCACAATCGTACTCTTTTTGAAAAAAGTTCAGCTTTATCGGGACAAGCTCAACTAGAATGCATTTCATACCCAAAATATCCACCAAAATTATTCGAACGGACTCGAGAGATATGTAAATCTCTCCTACCATTTCTCCAAAACTTCTATGATGGTTTTCAATCATCATATCTTTCACTTTTTTAATATTTCTATCAGTTGAAGAATTGAATGTTAGTCCTGCTTGACCGTCTTTGAAAAATGCTAGACTTCTCCGATATTGGTTGAATTTAAAAATTAAAAGTCCATATGTTAGACACAAAACATAAACTTAATTCTTAACCAATATGCTTTAAACAAAAACCATTAGTTTCGGAATATAGGGTTTCCCAAAACGCAAGATTTTAACTGCTAACGTGTTAGCAACCTTCAAAAAAAAAGAAACAAATCGACAGCAGTCAGTTGAGCTTTGTAAAATGCAGCGTTACAGGTCGTATACTTTCTTTTGTGGGTGATCACTATCGGTACCCTAGATCATGTGGTATAATACCAACAGATTGCAAAAAGCCCAGAGCCACTCTTGCTTTGAAAAAGGAAATTCAAGGTTGCATCAGTGAAGCCAGATTTATGCAGAATAATCTTGCAGAATTTTGTAACACAAGTGCGTAGGTGTATGGAAAACCGTGGATGAACAATGCTGCATTATTAGTTTTGGATAATATTTTCCTCTATGGATGCGTTGCAAGTGTACGTGGCGTCTTATAATTGAATATCACATAATTTACAAACAGTTTGTTGGTGTATTGGGTGTGATGGGAAAATATCAAAGAAGGCGCATGAGTGCACCGAATTATGAGAATTAGCGACAGTCATGACACGTCACTAGGCCCTACGATTATACTCAAGTTTGAAGCAAAAGTATGAAGATTTACTGACAGCTAAAAGTAGATACTTTACAACTCTGCAAGGCTTTTAACTCAAAAATTAAAAAAAAATAAAACTAAATATTTATACTTCGGTAGTTTTGCTGGCGTGAGTGCCTGTTAATGCGTTCGTAGTTCTAGTTATCTCACATGCAACGTCACGCACTAGGAGCAGCTCGGTAAGTCCAACGCATACAAAGCGCAGCGTTTCACGCCCAAATGGAATACACACATCAAATATAATGATACAAGTATGTAAAATGTTTCTTAGCTCTCTAAGCAAATAACGAAAGGGAATTTTATTAATTCTGGAATACCTTTAGAACATGTAGTCTGGTTGTGGTAAGTATGTACGAGTATATGCATATTTATGCAAGAAGTGAACTTTTTTAGTATTTGGTAATATATTTATATGAGTCTATATATATATATCTATATATATACATATATACGAACTATGTAAATACAGTTGTCCACAAAAAAATAGGAGTGACCAAATGGGAAAAACAAAATGTAAATTTTCATTAACAAAAAGGTTTTATTTTTTCAAAATTTTTGCATAATGTAATTTGCTAAAGACCTATTAATATTTCCAGATTCCATTTATTTCAATTAAACATAAACAAAAATTTATATCGCAGTTTATATCAAGTAAACCAAAAAAAAAAAGTTCCACAAAAAAATAGGAGTATTTTATATAATAAGAGGCCGTTCCATAATTTTAATAAATATTGCTTCCAAAGTTTCACAGAATATTAAAATAATTAATATTTCGATGAATAACCTCGATTTTTTAATACAGCATCACATCTCCGAGGCATGGAGTCTATGAGATCCTGGCAACGTTTTATTGGTATTCTTTTCCAAGCCTCTTTTACTACTTGCCACAAATCTCTCGAATTGGTTGGTTTCTCTTCAGCTACTTTCTTGTTGATATCTGTCCATAGGTTTTCAATGGGGCTGAGGTCAGGAGACTGAGCAGGTCACCACATAACCTTAACTCCATTCGCCCTAAACCATTTTTTTGCGCACTTGCTGGTACGTTTAGGGTCATTATTCTATTAATATACCCATATCAATGACACATTCCATGAGGTACCACATACCATTACCTCATCGAATATTTTGACATATACCCTTTGGTCCATGATGCCTTCAATTAAGTGTATTGGACCAACACCACAATGTGAAAAACAACCGCATACCATGATTTAGCATCGTCAAGTATAACGGTTTCTGTGGTACACCGGGGATTATATTCTGAGTTAGGGGGACGTCGAACAAAGTTCCTAGATCATATTCTACCAAATAACCCAACTTTGGATTCGTCTGACCACAATATGTTTCGCCATATAGACGCGGGTCAGGAGCCATGCTCATTTCAAAATTCTATGCGGGCTTCTTTGTGTTTCTTTTTTAATGGGGTCTTTTTCGTGGACTTCTAGTAATAAATTTGATCTGCTCCAAATGTATACGAATAGTTTCAGTATTAACGGACAAATTTAGTTCGTCATGGATACTCCTGGCTGAAGCAAAAGGACCACTAGTACTATACTGCGATCGCCTGCAGTGGATGTTTTGCTCTTTTGTCTACGAGTTTAATTTTTGTTTATATAATTTAAGGCATTTGCTATCATTTGAGAAGAGCATTTTGCGATTTTTTGGATCTCTTTATAAGTTTTTCCTAGTTTTCTTAATTTTTTTGTCGTTTTCCCGCTTTTCCTTTGTACAATGATTTCCTCTACCCACTGGAGAAAAACGCAATGATTAAATAAAATAATAACTAATTTAAATTGCTGCTAGATTATGGAACTATACTTACACCTGCGGCCAAGCGAAACTTACCACTTAATTTTTTTCACTATTTTCAATTTTTTCGTTCTTTTTTTTTTGATATATGTTTGACACAACTTATTTTTTTTTAATATTTTATATTTGTGTAAGTCAAAGATCCCTACGTTAAAACTTAACGGAAAAATCCCATTACCGCAACAAGTACCGTTACAATGAGTGATAAATTTCTTAATGGTAAGTTACGCTTGGCCGCGGGTGTATTTTTCTAGTTTTGTGAATATTTTTTATGTTAAGGACTATTTTGAAAACGAAATATCTAACACTCCTATTATTTTGTGGAAAGCAATAACAAGTATCTCCGAGAACTAGCAAAGCAGAAGCAGAACAACAATCATCAGAATAAAACTTTGTTTTGTATTTTAATGCTAGTATCCCGTAATGTGTACCGTTATTGTTTCGCGTCCTTTACTTGTGAATTAAAAAAGTTATGCAGCTAAACAAATTTTTCATAGTGGCACTCCTATTATTTTGTGGACAACTGTATATAGATATATATATATATAACATAGTTACTTTAGCTAAATAAACAATAATAAATGAAGTAGTTTACCTTTGAGATTAAGAATAATATGCTATGTTACAATTAGTGAACTTAGAGTTCTGTACTTCAATATAAACGAACTATTATAAACTGTTCTTAGTTTTTTAGTTAACACCAATCATTTATACGAGAAAACGGTAATTATAATATTTTTTCTACACGAGGAATGTTGTTCATACGTCATGTTGTACCTATAGCTAACTTAATAAATCTTTTTTGAATGAGATTTGGACACATGTTAGGTTAGGGTAGGTTAGGTGACTTCGGTGTTTTCTGTTCTTGTTCGATAGCCAGATGGATAGCACTATTGATCTCATCAGCTCCTTTGTAGCCTGGAGCCAAGTATACATATGTATACGCAGCCGTTCTCTACTACGTGAGATTATTGCATTAATTGCTGAATGGCTACCGACGTTACGAGGTTTGACAATTAAGTAATGAGACTGATTTTATTGCCGCGCTTGTGGTAAACCTGTGACCCTGAAATTTCCTTTCTCTTTTTCCGGCATCCCTCCATCAAGTTGAGTAAACGTGTGTTTGTATCGTAGTGCTCGTTACGAAAATGAAAAAACGAAATCAAGAGCAACGCGTCAAGATAAGTCGAAGGTGAAAACGATGATTATTAACTTTTTTTATAACCGTGGAATCGTCCACAACGAATTCGTTCCACCGGGGAAAACTGTGAATCAAGTCTACTATAGCCAAGTACTCGAAAGATTGCGAAAACGAGGGTCAAAGGAACCTATTTTGAGTCGATTACGGACATCCAGGCGGCCGTGACAAGGGTTCTCGCGGACATCCCAGTCGAATCTTTCCGGAAATGTTACGAAGCATGGAAAACGCGATGGGATCGCTGTATAGCTGCCCAAGAGGACTACTTTAAAGGGGATGGTAGAGTTGTAGAATAATTTTCAAATATACGGTTTTTATGGAATCAGTCTCATCACTTGATTGTCATCCCTCGTATATTTATCTTCTTTTGTCATTTCCTGCGTACTTAGCTTTCTCGGCCACTTTCATAACCGCAAATACTTCCGTCTAGAAGTGTTTGAAGTAATACGGATGCTCGAAGGATCGCCTGAGATCCGGCTTCAACTCCATTAGAGTCCATCTGAGTAGATTTTGCAAATTCCGCCAGTGTTACGCAGGCTTCCGCAGCATCTATCTTCCTAAGGTATGTCTTGGTTATGTCGTCTAATTTGTCCACTAGCTCCCCGCTTTTTGAACTATTTCCGTGGGTCCTTGGAGAAATTCAGCTAATGCTACCAATTTTGCAGCTCATTTTGCTGCTTGTTGAAGTAGTTTTTAGCGTGGCCGCTTTGCAGATAATAACGAGTCGCTGTATATGTTCCATAGGTTTTCTTTAGGAAATTTTGTTCATAGCACACATAAAGTAAGATTGGCTTGACCACCTCTATGTATCACTGATACATGAACCACGTG
>CM050327.1:39234628-39311394 GCA_027475135.1 Bactrocera correcta
TTGGTCCAGTAGAACCTGAGAAATCGTGGGTATCGTTCCGAAAAGTCAGTTTTCCCTTATGTCCTTTGATCGATTAGTTCCGGCCGAACCAGTTTGGATGCCGGGTCAGAAAAATGCCTATATCTCCGAAAATAATTTGAATTTTGAAAAATTCGCCTGTACGCATATTCTTGAACAGTTAAACTTTGAAAATAAAAAAAAAAAAATCGATTATTTCTAGACTAGAATAGAAAAGTTTAGTTAAAAAATTTAGTCTCAACTGCACCCTCTGAACGTTATCGTCGATATGATCGTTTTATTGA
This sequence comes from Bactrocera correcta, assembly GCA_027475135.1. Taxonomy (NCBI): domain Eukaryota; kingdom Metazoa; phylum Arthropoda; class Insecta; order Diptera; family Tephritidae; genus Bactrocera; species Bactrocera correcta. The sequence continues at coordinate 39,234,931 of CM050327.1, forward strand.
TTGCCTTTTTTGCTAAATAGACTAACTTCTCCCGGTTTACCAATTGGACCAATCAGAATACGCCACGTCAGTTCATGCGTAAGCGAGTAGGACTTAGGATTACGTGGCTTCATGCTGCCAGATCGTTCGTGAAACATGCCGCTCAACAAATTTGTGATATGCTCAAGGCGTTTTGTCGATTTGTAAGGCTCTTATGATCGATTAGCATATATAGGAGGTTTAGAAAGCACAACGGACCGGACCAAGTGAGATCCTTGTTAAGACCGACCTCTTAATTTAACCTTATCTAACCAGAGATGCACACAAGTAATGATGGGAGGATTTGTAAAAATTTTCATTTTAACAAAACAAAAATAGATTTTATGAAATTCTCAAGTAATAGAAATCAATAGAAAAATTAAAAGGAAACGTTGCCTACATTTTGGCGCTTTTAACAAATATTTGATGACTATGATTACTAAAACAAAAGCTAGTTAGTTATGACTAATATTTTTCTACAGTTTTTTTTTTTTTAATTTTAACTTTTACTTTCCTCCAAAATGAATTCATAATTGTTATTGTGATATTATCAGTTATGCCCCCATATACACTTGTGTACACAAGTTAATGCATTTTCCCCATTCGCAGAACGCTCGCAGCACTTGAACCTCTTAACCCTCCACATTTGCTAAATAAAGCAGCTTCTACTAAATAGGGATAAGACATGAACGTTATTGCGAGACTTAAGCAAGGCATGTACAAATAATATACATATGTAAACACGAGCGCTTATGCCAATATTTATGCTAATATGCTTAGGAGGAGCAGGTCTTGCAAGCGCCAGCTAAGCGGCTCAGCAAGCGTAACTGTATAAAAAGCATTAGAGACGAGATATTATCGCATTGTTTTTGTTGGCAGCAGCAGCTAAGAGAACTAAGCCTCCAGCAGCAGTAAATACACTAACACTTACTTCCATATGTACATATGTGTGTCTATGCGCTTCTTGTGTGTTTGTGCTTCTTATGATATGCAATAAGCGCTCACGTATACATACACACACTCACTCACAGGCATACAATGCAGTTGTGTGCTTAAACATGAAATTAATGTGCGCATTGTTTTGCAATTTCTAACTGCTTAAATAATGCAAATACTCTCAGTTTCCTTTCACAAATATAACTCAGCAGATTTCAAGGCATTCTCAGTAATGGAGACTTCCAAGTATTGCTATTGTATGTATTTAATAACTACTCATGCGAGTTTATGATTTTAGTTAGTTCTACTGAGATACATATATACACACACAACAGTGCTTACTTGGTTGCTGTATTTGTTGTCACTTAGATGAGTCAACACAATTACAACTGCGCAAACAAAAACGGTAATTTTAATATGCACAATAACATTGGTATGCAATTTGAGGTTATGTGCTTCTCTATAAATTGAATTTACGCGGAACATAATTTTATCAATTAAAACTCCATATGAATTCATGGAAATATTAGTTGCAGCAATGCAAGAATTACAGATTCAAGATTTTAAGATTTTCAGAAACCATTCCATTACATAAAAAAACTATATAATTATTGATCAAATAGGTTTTATCTAATAGTGATCACTGCAAGATATACAAAATAGTCCAAGTTCTCCCTTTGTACTCAAAAATAAAAGCTATTTAGCTCTTAGTCCTTTTATAATAAGACCTTACCATTTAACAAAGATTTCTGTTTATGTACCAGCTGATCAAATTTGACTCAGATTTCGTCTAAAACTTGTTCATCAATTAATGGGTGTTTGGTTACTGTTTGTCTAAAGAGTGAAGTTTTTCACCGTTCAAAAAACTCTAACAACGACGTTGCTTGAAAATATGTGCTTCCGATGGCATCACGACTACGGAATCGTAAAAATGTATCAGAATGGTTCAAGAATTTCATTGACACAAAACATACTGAGAAGGTCGTGAGATCAATGAGAACATACATAATGCAAGTCGTCCATCCATCTCTGTTAATTTAACTAACATTGAAAATGTTAAAGCAACAGTGCCTGAGAATGAACGTGTTGGCATCAGAAAGATAGCAAAGTACGAGAATCTCAGTATCTCTCAATTCATCAAAATCGTCATTACTTGGGATGAGACGAGATTTATAAGATTAAGTTAGGTTAGACGACTGATCTTTCAGCATGAGGCGGATTATTTTTAGACTGTTATACCCAGTCCTAGTCGGACAAGTTCTAGTTGTTGACCGATGCTTGCTGAACTTACTGAAGATTCAAGCGTCGAACGCCAGAATGCAAGACATAATCGGAAAATAGACTCGCTTCCAATCGTATGAAATTGGGGAAGGATGCCCTTTGAGGTTTTCGGCGATTCAGGCGATTCTAAAGAAGAATCTTGAAGCTATTGTCAATTTGCTCATGCATTCCTTGGCTAATTTTAAGCGTACAGACAGCGTGCTCTAGCTAGTATAGCTGCCTGACTATCAATTTAAATGTACACCTCTCTGAAGGAAGCTGCACCTCGGTGTCTTGCTGGTATCCACCTTCGCATGAATGCGCCACAGTGGTCGGATAGGCTGAAGCTAGAGAATACAGAGAACTCTCAACAGAAGTAATCGCTTCTACTCTCCTTCGTAACTTTGATCCATTCATAAAAGTATTGACTGCATGATTTCTCCAATGACATGACCCCGTCTCGCAGAGATTTAGTTGCTTTTCTTGAATTTATAAAGTTCAACAAGCATTTATGGCAATTCTTGTCTGATTTTAACCGATTTTGGTTATCTTCATTTACAACTTTTTGAGTTTCTTATATTCACTGTTAATTTAAAACAGAAATTGGTCCAACTGTTTTATGCTGATTCCGATATCTGTATCACTTCTTTATTACAATAACCCTAAAAATCTATACTCTAAAGCATTCTGCCGTCTATAGATTTGTTTATAATAATATTTAAAAAGTATTCATTTTGCACAATTGATTCATTAAAATAATTACATAAGTTTATTTAATATCAATACTATCTTTAGTTGAAATTAACTATTAAAAACTTGCTCATTTGAAAAATCAACCTGCCTTCTTACTTTCAGTCACAATTACTTAATCATAAATACTTAATTGGCCAGGAAACAGCTGTGACACCTCACATCCATATGGCATGCCAGCGTGGCTACCTGGATGTCGATGCATCAACTGATTGACACCGAAGTGCAGTGGAATGCAACGGAAGGCTGTTAAGCAGCGAAGCATTCAAGCATATTTCAAGTGACAGCTGTTGCATGCTGGCTGATGAATGGCAGCGTAGCAGGACTGTAAATGATTAGAGGATCAAGGTGACCAAATGCTGCCAAGGAAGTGCCGAGAAACATAATTGATTCCGTAAATGGACGCATGAGATCGCTTAAGAGGCAATGGCCGAAAGGTGAGTGCCAAGCACACAGTGTTTCACTTTACTATGATTATTATGTAGCAGCGAAATACTTGTATATTTAGCCAAATTCTGTTATTTCTACAAATTTCTGAATTTCTCAAGTAAGACCAGTTTGTAAATTTTATTCATAGGACCGCTAGTTTCGTCGATATAAACCTTTATTTTACCCTTAAAAATTCAACCACGCCCGATTTCTGCCACTTCTCGACCTCACAAAGCCCGTAAATTTTATACCTTTCATTTTAGTTATCTCATCATTATTTTTCAATGTTTTCCATTTTTTTGTTAATTTTTTTTTTTACCCTGTGCTAGTAAAATATTTTAAGATTTATTCACACAATTTACACAATTATTTAATCAAATTAGTAAAACAACAAAAAAAGGATTTGAATGTTTTCTCTTTTTCTGCTTGTTGACTTTCCCTTCTGGTATTTACTTTACATGTATGCCATCTTAGCTTGCCCTAATGAGAAATAATATCTTAATACTAGCAGTAATATCAAAAGTAACACAAGCAGGGCAAATATGAAACTAAAGCTTCAGACCGAAGTGGGAAAACTTTTACTGACCCACTGAGATACTTAGCTCGTAGTGCAGAAACATGTGTATGTCGTGTTTCTGTTAACGCAAGTGCTTGTGTCATGGCAGTTAAAAATTACTACTTGCCACTACATAACTGTTCTTGTAGTGTAAAAATGTCAAAACTTTGAAAGATACATACCCACCACCCATAGCTGAAAGGTAAAGTTTTCCAAGAAACATGAAGTCTGTAGTCTGAATAAAACTTAATAATCAATAACAGAAAATTTTCCGTATAAACAATGTCAGTAGTGTAATGGAAGCCTTTAGCATCCGCTAGGCTATGAAATTTGACCAATTTAGCTTGCACACTTCGACCGTTAGATGTCGCCAAAGGATGGAAAAACACCTTTGCCGTGGCAATATCGACCATTGTGAACTTTACCTGATTGCCACAATCCTGGTGGTGATAGCCGGGCAGTTGATAGTGATAATGGAAGCCCACAGTGCCCTCTAGCTGATGCAATTTGTTTAACCCCCCAAAACCCTCTTAGCTGGCCTGAAAAAACGGAAATTGGCAGATATTTTTAATTGCCTTCGCCCTCTTTACTGATCTTCAGAAATGGTCAATAAACTTGTTTAAAGTCAGAACTCCCCGTCGTATTACCTTTAGAACCCTATATTTGAAAACTATAAGATAATCATTCAAAAAATTAAAAATAAGCGGGTACAAATACGTGGTTATATCAGAAGCATCTTCTCAAATACAAGTATACTCTTTCCTCGCAGTTTCTAGCTTTCTCTTTGGTATTTTAACAAGAGCTACTACGAGTATAAATTTTCTGGTGTCAGAAAGAAAATCTTGATACGTATGTATCTTAATTAGTTTTGCTTTTATATAAAAGCATATAAATAAAGATCAGGCACCCTCGACTTCAATTAAGCTAAATTTCTTTCACCGATATACCTAAGTATATGATAATCCAGATGTATGTAAAACAGATGAAGTATTATCAGTGTTGACTCTACATGCTGAATATTAAGACCTTAATATTTTTGTCTGATGACAATAAAACATTATGCTAAAAACTTTTCCCCAGCCTACAGGTATCTAACAAATCTATGGAACAGTATATTGAAATCAAAGAAAACCCAGACTGACGTCGAAGCCGATTATATGGGTTACCCAGAATTAAACTAGAATATGTGGTTATTCGTTTAAATTTTTTTCACTCTATAAATAATCAGAACCCCCTTAAACCGAATATGTGGGCCTCAGTACCCAAAATATCGCTCCTTCTGTGGTATATATTAATGAAATTCAGAGATAAACTTTTACCGACAATGATGTGACATTGTTCTAGAAAATGGATAAAATTAGGAGATTTATACTAAGTAAAGTGATGGATTTATTACTCCACCGTTGCAAAAGAAAATTACCATTTATTTCATGACTTAAAATCTACTAACTATTAACTTGAACTCGAATAAATATCTAGCGAAGAGGTCAATGGCCCTTTTGTTTACATTTAGCCAAGACAGCAACCTTCCGAGGTCACTCTCTTTTGCTGAGGTCAATAACCCATTTGTTTATTTTTAGCGAATTCAGCAACACTTACTTTAGCAGGTAAAAAACTCTTCTGAATTCAAAGACCTTGGGGGAAATCAATTAACCATTTGTTTACTTTTAGCGAAGGCTATAACTTTTCTCGAGTACAGCGACCTTTTCTGAGTTCATTGAACTCTTTGTTTACTTTACCTTTCTTGCTGTCAACGACCCTTTAATGTACCCTTAGCGAATACAACAACCCTTATGGAAGTCACTCACGGTTTCTGATTCAAGACACACTTTTACATACATTTTGCGAATACAACAACCCTAGGTCTATAGGCCTTGCGGTTGTTGACTTTGCTAAATGTTATTAAGAATGGCGGCAAAGTTTAAACATTTTGAATACACTTTTCATTCAGCTCTATAATTCATCTCAGATGTTTTCGAAGGTAAATATAACCGAGGCCAGTTTTAATAATACCTCTTTATATAATTTAATTAACTCAATATCTTCAAATAGTGAAAAGTAAACAGAATAAATTGAATTAATATTTCTGTTTATATCATACTATCACGATTAATTTCAGGTGGTACAAAAACAAAAACTATTATAAGCTTAGAGAATATAACAATTCACCATTTTCCTTGTCTTCTCCCTATCTTCTATTCGATCTTCTATTATGAAGCCCACCTGGAAAAATAATATCTTACTTAAATACCTTTACCTACAAAGCCCCACTAAATGCATACTATTTTTAGAGTACTGTTGAAAGTCATTGAAATATTAATATGCTTCCGTTTTAGCTGTTGACTTATCACACTTGTAGTAAGCACTCACACAACCGAGCTCTAAACTGAAAACTAAATAATATGTTATTTCACCAGCACTGTGCATGTACATATGTATGTATGTACTTGAATATGTTTATTACCAAAAATGTCTTACTTACACAGGATGCCAGTCCTGCAAAGTTTTTCCTCTGAGGCAATTTAGTTTTCCCTACTCTCTACACATTCACCTCACCACAGTACTCGAAATGCTTTAAAATCTCTGCTGTTCACTCTCTGGAAAACTGCAGGGTTGTAAATGTGATATTAAAATTTAAAATTTACAGAATGCATTTTAGGTAACCGCCAGCAGCTGGCAAAGTTAAAGGAAATACTTCGAGTATACCATACATACCATATATGTAATTTTATTAAGGTATGCACACGTGCTACTAAATAGTTGTGCGAATATGTAAGCATTTGCCTTAAAGACACGTTAGTAGTCCAACAAATTAAAGATGCTGCAAAGCAACGATTATTGTGGGAATAATTAGAAAACGTTTACCATGCTATTTCATGCATGCATGTAAATATTTAAGACGGAAAACAAAGCAGTTCCACTTATGCCTACCGGGCTAAAAATATTTTTATCAATTTATTGTTTTAACAAATTTAATAAATTTTCAATTTGAATATTCACTTATTTACTAAAAGTAAAGTAAAAATGTCTTATTGTCTTGAAGAGTTAGGTTCTGTTAAATCCTTAAACATTGAGTGGGCATAACATTTATTCTGTAATTTACCGTCTTTTGTGATACCAAATGAAGAACTCCTGTAGTTGATTATCAGCTATCGGCAAAACGTTCCGAACCTATCACAAATTTCTGCTTGGGTATCTTGTTTTATATATTCGCTATTTCACCAGAATGTCTAAACGTATGAAAACCGAAGTAGTTTTGCCTTGATCTGGCAAAAGCCCGACATGCAAGAGGAAGTGTTAAGATCATACTTTCCCATCTTTTCAAAACAGCTGAAGAAGCTGCCATCCGGCAAGTTCTTCAATCTTACTATATGAATTCAGATCGAACAGTGTCCATTTAAAACTTGTACAAACATTGAGCATGTTTACTGAAAATCAAAAGTTCTCAGGACCTCTTACGATTTAACCTGGGCTATAAGGACCTTGGTACTGCACAACTGCTGGTAGTTGACCTTCATTGGCTGATTTGACCCAACGACCACCAATTTCGTAGTGAATCGCAAAACCCAAAGAAGCTCCTACACGTTCATCCCGCAAGAGATCACTAATCCTTGTTAAATTCCATTACGATACCTCGTCATATAAACAAGTTTTCCATGCAAGGACTTGACTTTGATCAGTTAGTATGACGATAAAATATAAGTAATCTGATATGGAAGGTTCCAACAAATAAGTCTAAAATAGCTCACATTGCCAAACCTTACACCATGATAGATTTTAAAGCATGCTTTTTGCCTTGATGTTGGTTTTGAGAGGGACGATTGAAAAATTTTCAAAATTGGCACTTCCTAAAATAACGACATTTCAAGCCTATTTTATGTATTTATGTATAGGACTTTGATAAAGAACTTATTCGATATATCCTTCTGTTATGCCAGACATGGCAAACTATATTGCAACATACAACTGGTACAAACAAACTAAACTGGCATAATTAGTGGTTAATCGAACATAAAACCGGTATAAATATAGTAAATTGCCATAAGAAGTGGGTAAACGAAAATATAATTTGTATAAATATACTAAACTGGCATAATTAGTAGTGAATCGAACATACAATTGGTATAAGTGTACTAAAGTGGCATAATTAGTAGTGAATAGAGTATAAAACTAGTATAAATACACTGAAATGACATAATTAGTGGGGAATCGAACATACAATTGATATAAGTATAGTAAACTGGCATAATTAGCGGTGAGTAGAATATGAAACTGGTATAAATATGGTAAATTGCCATAAGAAGTGGTAAAACGAAAATATAACTTGAATAAATATACTAAACTGGCATATTTAGTAGCGAATCGAACTTACAATTGGTATAAATGTACTAAAGTGGCATAATTTGTAGTGAATAGAGAATATAACAGTATAAATACACTGAAATGACATAATTAGTGGTGAATAGAACATATAATTAGTATAAATGAACTAAACTGGAATAATTAGGGGGGAATCGAACATACAACTGATATAAATTTAGTAAACTGGCATAATCAGTGGTGAGTCGAATATGCAAGTGGTATGAATATAGTAAGCTGGCATTATTAACGGTGAATAAATAGTTGGAGTGGTGTACAAGTTGTAAGGCAGTTGGATAAAGTTGTTACTTTGACATATATGTAAATTATTTTGCAAGAGAGCTGAGCACAAAATTAGCAAGTAGAGATATTTCAAAAGGAAGACAACTACACTTTGCTCACTTTAAGAGATCCGCTCGTCATAATATTTAAAATTTTATTTATTTTTCAATTGCAAAAATTTGTCAATATTACTTAAAATTTCTGAATCAAATTTTCAATTTCCCGCATAAGAATTAACATTAACGTGGCAACCACGTGTATGCTTAAAAACTTCCGCTCCCAGCTGCCATTAATTACCGCCATTGCGGGAATACGAATATTCGGAAAAAAGTTGAAAACTCGGTTAATCACGTTTGCCAAATGAGCGATTGGAGAAAATCTGCAGTCATTTGCTAATTCCTTCACCGCCAACCTGAAAATCTCCTGCTCGTGTTTAACTGACAGCCAACCTGTCTCTGTCCGTTTGCCAATCACTGCTGTTACACAAATTTCTAAATAATTCAATCAAATTTGTGGTTGCTGCTAAGAGAAATGCGCAGAAAATGTATATATATGTATGGGTGTGCGGCAGGAAGACATCCTGACATTATACAGGCAACACGGTGGGTACATATGTATGTAATGGGTTATATATTGAGGTTATGTGTGCTGCTGTGTGTGGGGGGGGCGCCGTCAGTTGACATTTCATAGCCAGCGTTGCCGCAGTCATTTGCAATTAGATTGACTGCAATAATTTTATCATAATGCCAACTGATTTCCACCATCGCTCAATGCGAATACACGAAAGATAAGATTGAAGGGAGGAGCGCACAAATACACACATACATACATACATAAAAACTTAGCCTGCTATTGTATGAATGAGTAAACTTTTGCTGGGATTTCTGTGATTTAACTGGTAAATGAAATGCTATTAGCCGCGATTCTGGTTTGCAGCTAAACTGTATGTCTGAAAATATATTTATGTGTATGTGTTTGGCATAGTTGACATACAAGTACATGCGATGTTTTTTGGATTTTGTATTATTGTACTTGGTCCTCGCACTCCAACCACATAGTTGCAGATCTGTTGATTTTCGAATTTTTTCTCATTTGTCATTTGCGAAACGTGTGTTGTTTGACATATTTGCTTTGTGCATGTATTTTTGTATATATGTATATTTGAAACTTAATATACACATGCACATAAGGTCTTTGTGATACTTTTCTGTTTGTAAATATGAATTATTGAGCCATACATACATATGTAGAAATATATATTTCTTGCTAGTTTGGCCTGGTCAGCAGGCAGTTTAGACGAACTAAGTATTACTCACCTCAATCAACATTCTTTTGTCTTTTGTGCTTTGTTTTTTTTTTTTTATGTTTTCACGTAGTCTAAACCTTCACCACAAATCCATAGCCAAGAACTACAGAAAATTTAAAAAAATATGATATAAAAAGATCTTTATCCAAATTTTGATCAGTCAGTTTGTATACATTGTTGTCTAATCTAAATGATTTCTGTATACCTTGCCGAGTACCTTGTCAAATACAAAAGTTTTCCTTAAGGCTTGACCTCCCAAACGCCGGACGGTAAAGAAGGAAGTGTTGAGTTGTTTCCACCTCATGTTCTGGTAAGATCCCCATCTTTAGCCTCACAACTAGAGAGCGGCTAGCCTTAATAAGAGCAAAGAGATCACTAGATCTCTTACGATCGATCTTGGGCCAAAAGACTTTTACGACAGCGCATGTACCAATGGTTGCCCAGCGCTAATCAAGATCCAGCGAAGCCCAGATATCTAATAGTAGAACACAAGAAGATACGTGAACACCGACCCGTTCCCAATCTGCTGAAAGTATTATCACTTAGACACTTGATGCTATTGATTGCAAGTTTATGCACTTCTTGACCAACCCTGGCTGTACTGTTAATGAGTTCAGTTCCTAGTATTGCCACCCTGCTTTCTGAATGGATAGTCGCTTTTCTGAAGGACTACAACCTCGGCTTTGAAAACATTACTATAGTCAGGAGGCCTGAAGCTGGACCTGATAGAGAGGTCCTGATAAAGTAGCTCACTGTCCCTCTCTTCCAATAGCTTCTTCTCACCCATAACTCCCTCGCTGGCATATGAGCAAAGAAGGAGCCAACCAGAGTTCGGTTTGGCGGCCCCATGATCCAAGTAATCCAGTATGAAGTCAAAGTGCTTGATGATTTCCGAGTATTTAGACACGTGCTATTTTAGGAACCCAGATTCTCTGAGTCTGGTAGCAAATTTCGCAACCGTACACCTTCCATACATGCTAATGAGCGTCGCCGCTTGAACACTCTCGAGCTTCTTTGCAAGTGTAGTCGTTTCTAGCGCCCCCCACCACATAAATATTCCAGAGAACATAATGGGCTTGACTATGGTGTCGTAGAGCCAAAGGACTACTTTCGGTGAGAGACCCCACCTATTGCCAATGGATTTTCTACAGCAGTATAAGGCAACCGATACCTTTTTTATTCTCTCTTCGATATTCGACTTCCATGAAACCTTCCTATCCAGGATGAGCCCTAAATATTCCACTGCATCCGCCGGTTGAAGACGGATTTCTCCCATTTTGTGGCAGTATTTTTATTTAAAAATATATATTTGTAGGGAGTTCACACGCTGAATAACTCGTCTAAGTATGTTCCACTTTGGTGCGGATCCCAATTGAGTCTTTCATCATTACCGTCCAATAATACGGTGCTGAACATGGACGCTGACGGCCCAAAATTAGTAAGCATATGAGATGTTGAAGAAAACTATTCTCCGCTAGTTCTTTGGAGCTGTCCGCATTAGCAAGGATTATCAAAAAAGATGGAACCAGGAATATTATAAGCTCCACAACGACAAAGATTTGGTAAAAATAACAAAACTAAAAGGAATACGCTGGTACGGCCATGCCATTTGCGTGGCAAGTGATTCTCCAGCGAAAGGCTCTTTTGATTCAAGACCCGTGGGTGAATAGCGGAAGCCAGGGCGACCTCATATCCTATGGAAGAACCAAGTGCATAGGGACCTGTCCGCACTTGGGATGTACAAATGGCGTAACCTCGTAAGGATAGGTGGAGAAGTTTTGTGTTCTCGATCCAAACTAACCCTTGGTTGTAATACAATAAAAGAAGAAAGAAGAAGATTGTAACGAAATTTTTTTTTGAATTTATATCCAAAGCAACTTCGAAAAAATTGTTCAGATCGGACCACTATATCATATAGCTGCTATAAATAGCGACCAATCAAAATCAAATTCTTGTACAGAAATTTGTACCACTTGGTGGTTTTAGAGTGCACATATGCTAGCACACAACAACAGCAACATAAATTTGGCTAATGATGTTGACAACATCGTCGGCAACTTCCTGCAGGATATTATTGCACGCTAACGTAGTTTAGTTGCGGTTGGCGACCACAAATGTATGCTCTCAGTATGTTCACATACACATCCATCATTTACAAACATATTTCATCGCAGTTCTCCACTCTTCATTAGTATGCGTGTAGTGTTTCAGATTGAAATGGAATGCTCACGGAATTAAATATTCATTTCCCTGTTTAGGTATATATGTTAATACTTACATGTATGCAATTATGTATATGTTTGCGAAAAAAATATTCGGTTATTAGTGGCTTCTTAGGTGGTGAGTGACGATGTTCTGAATCAAAAGGGAACTTGAAAGAATGAAAAAATTTATATGTAGTAGGAAAATGCGGATGTATTAATATTTTTGAACTCTGATTTTGCTGTGATATTTTTGTACTCTTTAGAGGCAAAAATATGTTCTTAGCATGAAAGTATATAATAATCGTTTGCGCTTAAACTAAAAAGTATTAATTAAATATTTATTAATTAATTTTATACTTACTTAAATGGCACAGTATATGTATATGCTTGTAAATTCCACTCAAACATAACATAACAAAATATAGAGGTATACTTACGTATGTATGTATACATACATATGTATATAGAACTTCGTTTTGCTCAGTTCTCTGCCAACGAAATTTTTTCTGCGTTGTCACACACGAAACGTTCGCATTCAAGGATTTCCGCTGCCGCCAGAACTTTTCTCCGGAAGTGTCAATTTGCTGCTTTTGTTCAACTAACTGTATATATATATACATATCTACTTGTATAACACTGAAAAACTGCGTTATTATTTCAGCTTTTTGTTTTCGAAAGTTTCAGAAGATCAAAGTTTATTATTATTTTAGTAGTATTTATAAATTGAAAATGAACATCCAGGTTAGCAAGGTCCTGGGGATACAAATACAGAGCTGTAAATGTTAGCTTAGATTTTATAATGAATCGCTAGACAAATTAGTTCCTTTTAAAAGGCTGCCTTTATGTAAAAAAAACCGCGATTTTTATGAAATTCTAGATTTTATGTAATTAATGAAGAAGGGGATGTATATTTCAAGCATTTAATAAAGTTTTTTATACCATTGATCCCTTTGCCGATCTCCAGGGGTCCTCCGAGGAGGGTTATATCGATGAGAAGAGAATGATTTTCCTACTTCAAATATTCTCAGAATTTACTAAAGGGCGATCCATTTCAAGGTTCCTTCTTTTTTAAAGAAAAAACTAGGATTCTTCAAATTTAATAAAGAATAATTAATTATAATTCGAAAGAACAGTCTCTGGCGTTTAAATTTTGAAGATTAACTGTTTCACATTTTGGTCCACCCATTGAGTCAAATTTTCAATGTCTCGTTTCGATAATGTCTAGTAACTGTCGAATTACACTCATGATATTTAGCTCCAAGATCTGAATCGAAAGAGAACTGTCCGCATAGACTTCAAACTTTATATATACACACATGATAAGTCTAGCGGTGTGATATCACAAGATCTTGGTGGCCAATCGACCGGCTCAAAACGTCGAATTATCTGCTCATCAGAGTATTCACCCAATAAAGCCATTGATTGATGCGATTGAGCCAGAGACGGGCCTCAGTACTGAACAAAATTTGTCTCGAAAACGTCAGATCTTCTTGGAAGTTTTCAATAGCCTATAGAGGGAGCGATGCCGCTTAGGAAGGTCGAGGGGCTTCAGTTCTTACACAAGCTGTTGTTTGCATGCCCACAATTTAAGATATCGACATAAACTGCGCCAAGTCGTTAAATACGTGAGTCTGACTGGCTGCCAACAGCGCCGTATCCACTCTCCACGGTCTTCGTTTACACTTCCAGCTTCGAATGCGACATTCTCTTCACAGCGTGATGATTGTGTTACGAATAGTACGCTCAGTAGACCGATTATGTTGACCGTAAGTTGAGCGAAGCGCGCGAAACACATTCTTTACAGAAGGTGTATTTTCATAATAAAGTTGAGCGATTTGTAAGCATTCAGGCGTAAGTCTTTCCACGATGAAATGCCAAATAATACTGAGCAAAAATTATATGACAGCTTGAAACGACTCACGCGTGGTCTGTGAAGTACCTCTACTTGGATCATTTGCTAGAAGAATAGTAGAAGAATAGAAGAAAAATTGTAATTTACAGATTACACTCAACAACTCACGCTTTTGAAATACCACCTTTAGATTAATTTACTCTCTTAAACCATAGCATTACAAAAAATTATTTGAATAATTGTGTTCTATTCGCCAAATCTTGGAGACTATCGAATCGAACAAACAAGTAGCATAAAACTAACAGACTAACACAATTAAATCTAATTAGAAAGAGAGAAATTGTAGCACTTTAAAGAGTAAGACATGGAATACAGCTGGTTCACATTATACTGGCTTTCATATGAAAATTATTCGACAAGGTAGCAGTGGGATAGAGAATTAAAGTAAGAGCAGGAGAGCGGAAAAAACAATCTCCGAACACTTTTTCTTTTACGACAAATGTATTGAGACGCAATAAACTATGATGACATTGTCATATGTCACTTGACAGTCAGTTATGTGTATACTTTACACTAAAAGTTTCCAAGACATCTGTTGAAAACTAAAACATAACTGTTTACCAAAGCGCCCAACAGACGGCATGTAATAAAGCAGTAAAAGCATTAAAAAAAATTTGTACTGCAAATATAAATTAAAAAAGAAAGACAAAATGCAACTCTACACTTTCAACTTTAAAGCTTGTATGCATTGAGTTTCGCTGGCACATTGATGTTATTGTTATTATTGTGACACAATATTTAGTTTGATGGTAGATGTCATACATTTTGTTGTTATTATTGTTATCGCTGTTGTGCACTGCTGTTGCTGATGCTCTATTACGCTGACTGATGTCCAATAAAAATGTCCAAGCAAAATTTATACCAAGAAAGAGCAGACATTTCGTTAAAACCATGTCCTGCTTGTTGCAACAGCGACACAGGATATTTACTTGGCGCAGATGACATATTTAATATGAGCACGTTGAAGACAAACAGGAAGTTGCTGACAAAATGCAAGCGAAACAAACAAATGTGTGTCTATATAGTATAGTAAATATAGTACATATATATACAAAGTAAAGTAAATATGAGTGAGGCACTACGTATATATACATATAATAGCACTATTTATATATATACCTTAATCAAAGTCCTTGCATTAGTTGACGAATTTGTGGCGTAGTTCAAAGGCTCTCCAATTTCCCAATATTTGAACAATATCATTTGCCATCGAATTCCTCGTTCTCTTTCTTTGAACTTCACCCTCATTGTGTTGAGCTAATTTAGCATTAATTATGTTAGGAAATAAGTTTGTGTTTATTTTCCTTGCCTCACACACCGTTATTTACTGCTGACCAGCATATTTATTTACAAACATAATTACATATTTACATACAAAGCATTTATTGTTGTTGATGTATGTTCATTGTCACATATTTATGGATCTGCTTTGAGGTAATTGAGTAAAGTGTCGCCAGAATTTGTGTTAATTAACCACATTGTGTTCTGGGTTAAGTTCTCAATTCAGTTTTCTTATGTGTAGTGAATAGGTATATGAAATTTATTCATCTTCAGATAAATATGGTCAGTATTCGCCGATATTAGACAATATAGACTAGAGCGGAATGATTTACATGAAGCTAAATAAAATGAAAAAATCGCATATGAGGAAAATGTTCTGCGGATCATTCTGAACAACTTTATATAAGACAATATGGGTCTAAAACCTGTTTCGAGCTAACGATTTTTAAGTCGCAGTTTAAAGAATCAAAATAATCGGTTGTGTGGGAAGTATGTGATATATTTATAAGGATCAATTCCGCTAAATGTTCAATAGAATATTTAATTTTATTCGGATATCTCAAAAACTGGGCACAAATTTTTATAATTCCTTTGTACTCTATCACTGCTTTCAGTCTTTTATTCATAGAATGCACAAAATTTTGTGTAAGTTCTCCGGGTATGTTTGCCCCATAAGTTAGTATATTTCATAAAAAGCAGCTTTAACCTCACTTTTTTTTTAATTGTTTTTTAATATTGCCTAGTTGTCCCTTCTTCCCTTCTTTCTTATCACCAGTGCACCCATTATGCTTCCATTGCACCACATAATGCAGCCTACTCTGTGCTGACAATTTTACGTAGTGAAATCAAATTTCATTTTGGTATACTCTGATCAAATTTACCGCATTCACTGTGTGCAACCAAACATCCAAATAACAACAAATCAGCTAGAATTCATATTATTAGCCAAAGCTTATGTGTGCCTGCATTGAAATATGGGAATTTATATTCAAATGCAAATATAATTATTGTTAAAACAAACCAGTTTAAGCTTCACAGAGTTAACTGTAAACCAGTATTAGGATATATAGTATATTACAACTGAACGAATTTCTATATTCGACTGTGACTCGATACACAAATTCTGAAAAATATGTATATATACATATATTATAAGTATCATCGTTTTAATTATATTTAGCTCTCATATAATCCAACACCTCTTAATTTCACCAAATGTAAAGAAAAATTATAAAAAAAATATTAAAAAATTATTGAAACCAAAATTTTTTGCCATTACTGTAAAGCTACTTCCATAAAATGCTATATAATTACAAAATTTGTTAATTAAGTTTCATGTTTCAATTTGCAACACATAATCAACCTCAATTTCAAAACCATTTATTCCACTTCCTCCTAAAATCCACTCAAATTTCCATTCAATACACAACTTGGCTCCAAATACAGCGTTAAATACTCGCCAACGTGCTTCACTTCACCAACGTCACGTTAACTTTTTCATTAACAACACTTTAATTCACTTAAATTTGACAAACAATGTCAAAAAGTTTTAAGCCAAGCGTGCATTAACAGGTTACGCCAGGGATTTTCACACATTAAAAGCTAAACAAAATAAAAGAACGCGCACATAAGCAACAACAAGTCGAGTAAGCAGTAAGCAAAATTGCAACAACCACCCTCTCTAGTTATATTTAAATATTTTTATTGTGTATTTTCGACACTCTGGCCTCGCGCAATGCTCGATTCACGCTAAATTCAAGGTGCACCGGGCGTATGAGCAACTTCAATGACAATAGAGGCGAAAAGTGGTGGATTATGAAGGCACTTAGAGTGTTGAGAGTATTCTAAGGAGCCACGTTAGTGCTAGTTAGCTTGATGCTGCTTGACAATTGCGCTGCTAATTCAAGAAAACAAAAAGAAATATTTATAATAATTATTCTTAAAAAAACAATGTTTTAGAAAATAAAGATGTATATGTTCAAAATGAAAGTTTTACGCATTTAGTTTCAGGTTTGGGTATTAATATGATTCTTCAGCTTCATTCTGAACTGAATAAACTTTACTTCTAACTGTTTACAATTGAATTCAAATTCATAAACCGACCACGACGGACCAATACTCATAACGAAAGTCACGCGGATCCTTCTTGAACGGTTGAAAAACCACTTTAATACCAAGGCTTCTTAAGTACGTTTAAAAATACTCGTTTATTTTGATAATATCCTTTAAGCCTATCGCAAACCATCAAAAGCTAATATTGATTCCAGTCAATACGGCCGATTCACCAAATGTATTATTTCAAACTCAGTCTGGTGAAAGCTGAATATTTGAAAAGATAGTGCTTAAATGTTTCAATCTCATTCTTTTTTAGAGTACTTTAGCAAGTGACATTCATCAAGTTATTTAGCCTAACCATAATAATGCCTATTGAATAGTATCCAGTTAAAACTATTACTATTGCTATATGCTGAAATCATCACCTATATGTGGATACCTAGAAAAACGAATAGAACCATAAACCAAGTCCGAGGATGACTAAGGTACCTCAGAGAAAAATCAAATACAGCTTTTCTTGACCTTAATATTGTTAGAGCGAGTAGTTCGTGCATCAGTAGAAAAACGTGGGCGATAAAAAATCATGTGTAGCAGCTTTTGTGTATTCGAAGAAAATCTTCAAAGCTTTTGTATACAGCCTGCTATTTTGGCTGGAAAAAACTCTCAAAAGAATGCAAGTACCTGTGATTTCCTTCTTAAGAGAGCAGCATTCATCTACGACGTTTTTTCCTGATATCAAAGAGGTTTTCTACTGCCATAAGATGAATAGCAATAATTTTTTCTGCTACAAATCCGGCATTATAACTGCATTGTGTTCACTTTTGTAGATATCCAAAAGCAATCTTAGCAGTACTTCAACGCACTTTGCTCTTCATTAGTGCTGATTATGCATATAGAACCCACTATTGTAGAAGCAACAAGCAAAACTCGTTTTCTTATAACTTTTAGGTGGCGGCAGTTAGTATTTTTTTCTTTGCGAAGATCCAGTATTTTACATAGCTTTCCCATTGACTTCATGGGACCACTCAACTCGATTATTATACCATCGGTTAATTTTGCTAAGATATTCACATATTGACGACATAGACGTAGTACCGATCGATTTTATGTAGTTTTGGCATTACTATATATTATTAACACAAGAGTATGCTATCTAAGTTTCATTAAAATACCACTCATACGATTACCAGTACCACTATAAGGAGTTAAGTCAATCGAATGTGAAAAAATTTTGAAGTTAACTAAACATATTTAAACTACACTTTGTTATTATCTATAAGGCCGAGAAGCACATCTTAGATATAAAACTGAATTTCGGGGAGAATCTTTTTCTAATAATAGTATGCCAATAAGTCAAAACCTAGTACCTAGTACCTAATAGAGAGATTCTCGAACTTCCGGCTGACTTTATATAACTCCATTAGAACAGGTTGGCTTGATTCTAAATTTATGAATCTCACTTGGACAATTTTTTTCTTTTTGTTACCCATATACTCTAAAATATTGATCACCAGATCCTCATCGATCGACGAATCGTTTTGTGCTAACCACATTAAAGTGATAAATATCAAACCCAACAACTTCGTTAGGTTTGCCAAAGACATGTCTAGCGAAATATTTAAATTTCAGTCCATCCGCCACACAACTTTTACAAAAAGCGTCCAACAGAATATTTAGCCGCACCTATTGAACAGTGTGCAGTCAAAATACTTACAATTGTGGAGGGATGGTCTTTACTAAGGTTCAGTAGTTCGGATGACGTCTAATGGTCTACTCTAGGCCAAAAGGATCTCGCAATCCCACTAGTGGTGGTAGTTGACCAGCTCCTTCTGAGCTCACTGGAGGTTCAAAAGTTCAACACCAGAACGCCAGCAGGTCAACTCCACTCCAATCGGATGGAAGGGCGGAAAGAGGGCTCTACCTTGCCAGTTCATCGCCTTTGCAGTCTTCTGAGAGAAGAATCCATCCCCTGCTTTCCTCTCAACTTCGATCCATTCTGAAAAAGTTAACTCACCCCTTCTTTGCTCCGCCCACAAAATTCCTAGCATGCATGTGAGCCGAGAAGAAACCGTCAGGAGAAGGTTCTGCCATAAAGTAATTTAGGTCAGAAGGAATGCAGCCGAACTAAAGAAGAATTTCAGTATGCCTTGCCCTACCATGTATGTCAACAAGTGCCGTTAATGTAGCACAGATAAGTAGCCACCTGACAACGATCCGATTAAGTATTATAAGATTAACTATGCTTTCATAGAGTCAAAAAGCACCACTTTAGGTGAAAGGCCGCACCGCTTCTCAGTTGCTCCTCTACAACAGTATAAGCCAGCAAATGCCTTCATCACTCTGTAGTGGATATTTGGCTTAGTTTTATTTGGATTTATACCTAGTCCATTTCACTCTGCCCACTTCTGACGGTATTCAGGAATTTTCCTTTTTGTGTAGGCAATCGCCTGACAGCCTCGTTCCTCTCGTTTTTTCAAAAGATCATTTACCTCTAGGATCCAGGTCAAAAGGAAAAGGACGCCACCTTTTTACGTTCTATTGTTTACTTTGCGATGTGCCCGTGCACTTTCCCACTCTGGCAGAACCGTTCTGTCGCAAATAAGACTATAGATTATTAGAGATTAGCTTCAATCTCAAACTTATCCCGAGCTACATTAATTGCTTCCGGCCGTACGTTGTTGAAGGCACCTTCGATATCAACAAAAGAATTCACATCATATTTATAGGAGCTGTCTTCAACCATGACACACCCGAGTGCAAGACAGTATCGATCGACCTGCCTTTGCTGTAGGCATACCGGGCAGTAGCAGAAGAGAAAAGCTCATGTGCAAAATTTCAGATGGATATTTAAAAATCTGAGGATCTAGTTCGGGTACTGATTAACTGAAGTGGGTAAATCGATAACTTCTATAATCAAATTAATTTTTAATTTATACTTCGCTTGTTTTTCAAATCGGTAATATTTTTCTGTAAGTTGGTAGTACTGTTAGTGACATCTATGCTAAATTTCATGTCAAAATATTTATTAGTATTTGAGATACGCGTCGTTTTGTGAGGCTCTAAAAGTGAATTCTTCGATTTTTACTATGTCTGAATTTTTAAACGTTTTTAAAGTGCTATAATGCACAATCTCATACAGCATTGGTTATTCGTGGTAATTTCGCCACATTTTCAACTAATATCGTGTCACCGCATTCGCCTCATTTACCTTCGTATAACTTCTGGCTGTTCAGCAAATTCACATGACCACTCCGAGGACACCGTTTTGACTCAATCGAGGATATAAAAGCTGAAGCGAAGAAGGCTCTGATGACCATCACGACAGAGGATTTTTCCAAGTGCTATGATGACTGGAAAATTCGTTGGAGATTACTTTGAAGGAGATGAAATGGACAAAATTCACCTTTCAATTTGACAGCATCGCCGACGTTTCCTTCTAGGTATTACAAACTTCGTGTCAAACTTCATATAATCTGTTCTCAATATATAAACTAACTAGTTACAAAAACAATTTATTTCAGTGCACATGATTCAATTGCAACATTTCAATTCGCTACGCAAAGCATTTACTGCAGCGTCATGAATCAGAACCTCACTCTTAACAATGAAATTTTTTTGTAAGAAATATGTTGATAAAGGGAATAAGTGGCAGCCAAAGTATACAATTTAGTATCAATTTCCCAACAAGCTACAACGACTAGGTTTGTGGAAATGAGTTTAGATGCTGCAGAGCCATAGCTAGAAAAGAGAACATGCTACACTTGAAGCAACCCGAGCGCAGAAGCACGCAAACACTTTGATATTTGTTGATTGGGCGCACGAGAAAGGCAAATTTCAAAGGAGAAACTCGTCTTCCTCCTTTACCTTTTGGCACGTTCATTCGGTGCGCCAATTCTTATTACACTTTTTGCTCACATTGCATTCGGCATTTTTTACTGCTTTGCGTGTACACACCACATTCGCAGCTCTAAGCTTGCGTATGAATGTGTGCACTAATGCGTGTGTGTGTTAACATTGACAGCGAAATCTTGTGGCACTTCACGTTTTGCCTCCAAATGGCAAGTGATTGTTGAGCAAATTTTTACATTTCTTGCATATCTCAACTTCGACTCCTTTCTTATTTTGTTGTATTTTGGCTTTTTTGCACGCGCTGCTTGATTCTTTGTGCGCGCCAAGTAAATTTGGTATTTTAACAATATCGCAATAGTAAAATTGAGAATCGAGAATTGAGGACTTCATTGAAACCAATTCGTTTGTGTAACGTATTATTGCGAATATCTTTTTCTTGGCATTTTACTCTTTTGTGTGAAGTTTTTTGTACTTTTGGAAATTACTTTCCTGCTTGCATACAAGTATTTTTTTCAGCTGTCTGCTGGTTTGCTAGTCGCCATAGAGAAGTACTCACGCCTTTATGGAATAAAATGCTGTGATCTCGCTGCTACTTTTGTGTTAATATCAATATTATCATGATGTATAGGATTTTTAGGTACATAAAAGCTGGGTACCAAAGTAAACAGGATTTTTTGAATCTAGCGCCCACCGGTGGCCCATTTAAATGTCGACTGGTGCGTTAGAATCTGTTATCTTTCTTCGGTTGGAAGTGAAGTTATGGCGTTTTAAGTGTCAGTATGTTTGTGTTATCGGCGCGAAAATGAGTTTCGAATAAAGAGCCAACATAAAATTTTGTTTTAAAATTGGTAAAACTTTTACCGAAACGTTTCAATTGATGAATTAAGTTTATGGCGATGATTGCCTATCCCGTAGAAGAGTGCACGAGTGGTTTCGACATTTTCAAAGTGGTCGTGAGGACATAAATCTCCAATCAATCCAATCACAATCCGTAATAACCGGAAATTCCATCCAAACTGCGCGTGAAATTCATGGAAATGGAATTGAACATCTTTAAAACATTGATTTATCACATTTTGACCGAACATTTTGGCTTACGAAAGGTGTGTGCACGGTTTTTTTTCTCACAAATTGACTGAGAACTGAGGAACATTGCTCAGAATACAACATTCGAAGAACGATTATTCCATCAAAAATCACATTTAACCATTAAGCACTCCCCGTTTTCACCTGATATGGCACCATGCGACTTCTTCCTTTTGAAAAGAAAGCGTTATGCAGACGTAGAGGCCATTCAGAAGGCTTGCACCGGCATACGAGCTAAAACACGATCTAAACGACATGCGTTTGGACCGTGCAAAAAGCTGTATTGAAGCAGAAGGAGACTATTTTGAATAAAATAAATTGATTTTGCCGAAAAAAACCATTTGTTCTTTTTGTTTTTAAGTCCTGTTTACTGTGGAACTCACCTTGTACATAAATTGTTTATTTTTATTTTCCCTTCCAAACACAATGTGAAGCTAGTTTCATATTTCCTCATTCACCACAAGGTTGTTTTTAAAGTCTATCTAATAAAAAAATTTTCAAATGTTATTAAATCGGCTGATTTCTCATTACATTACATTCTCAACAAAGGCAAAATGTGCTGCTTACATAAATATAAGTTACTCATACGCCCCAGTGTTAGGCAACTTCACGAAATTTGACTTGGTTTATTGTCAAAAACAATGGTATAATTTTCGAAAAAAAAAATGAGAAGTTCGA
Organism: Bactrocera correcta; assembly: GCA_027475135.1. Taxonomy (NCBI): domain Eukaryota; kingdom Metazoa; phylum Arthropoda; class Insecta; order Diptera; family Tephritidae; genus Bactrocera; species Bactrocera correcta. The sequence goes on from CM050327.1 coordinate 39,257,892, forward strand.
TATAAAGTTTTTGTATAAAAACTTTTTCATGTTTGGTGCAACCAAAGTTAAAATATTTATACTCTTGAAGCACATTGCTACAAAATATAAATACTACGAGACAGATATTAGGTTATGTATATATATATATATATTTATTTATATAAATGATCAGGATGATGAGACGAGTCAAAATCCGCGTGGCAGTCTGTCTGTCAGTCCGTCCGTCTGTAACTTGAGATATTTTGATGAAATTATACATTGGTACATATTTGTCTGTTTCCTGGCAAAACATTAAGGCGAAGTGCGTTGATAGGAATAATCGGACAACTGCCACGCACACAATACATTTGTCATGAAAGAAAATCCTATAAAGTGCCATAACTAAATACGAAACTAAGATACAGAACTGGATTTTGGTGCAAAAATCCTAATAAACCCATCTACCCATTGTGTGAAAATACACGAATAGATGGGCCCACTTTTAGGTGAATTTATAAGTCCCGGGACCGGCTGGACAGATTTCAACCAAATATGTACAAATGTGAAAATTAACGCAATATGAATGCAATCACTCCTACTTTCCATATGACAAAATTTTAAACTCCATGTGATTCTTTCCTTTCCAGTGTACAAATCAAAAAGCACCAGGATAAAACTTTGCACGAATAAATGTATTTAATGTGTGCCACCTTATGACTTAACATTTTTTAAATCCAATAAAAACTATTCAAGACACTAAAGTTGACTTTTAATCGGTCAATGTGAGATATATATAATTGAAATTCAGGGATAATTCTTCCTTGACATTGGTATGTCTGTGTGTCAAAAATGAGTTGAATCGGGTCAATACTTCTCTGAACCCTTATACAATAGCGGATGGTGAAATGTGGACACTAATAAATCATAGTTTTTTCTTATATTTTAGTGGAATGTTTAATTTTTTTTTATTTAAAAACAATAATATATTCATTAGTATTAAGCGTTTCGTTAAGCGTTCAGCAGTTTTGAAGCGATCCCTCAAACTGTTACAACTGATACCTTCTATCACAAGAGATCTTAAGAGACCTGGTTTTATCGAAATTTTTTAGAAATTCTCCGATAGAAGACTTGCTGAAGCCAACTCTATTACAAATTTCCCGAATAATTCCATTTCCTTTTCGCAAAATTAAAATATTACTTTTTTGTTATTCGGAAATATTTTTTTAATTTGGCATATTTAAGCTTTAACGAAGCACGAGCACGAAATAAATGTGTACAGAGCACAAATTTATGTTAAGGAATAGGCCTTTCGGCAGAAAATTACAATTGTCGGTTACAAGCGTGCTTTAAATACAAACCGGCGGGTTGTCCGGATTCACTGTCCGCTACTGTACGGGTATACCTAATGTAAAGATTTTAGAACTTCCGGGTTACTTTACACTGCAAATATCGGTCATGATGTAGGTAATTTCAATAAAAATGAGAGAACTTGAACTATATTAATGAAACTCAGGGAACATATTCTTATTATAATATAGTATGTCTTGTATTATTGACAAAAATGAATAAAATCGGGTCGGCGCCACTCTATAATTGCTTGGATTGACATTTTGCACCTTAAAGTATTTCGCTGGCTTTGATTCCTGCAAGTTGCAGGAGTTTAAAATGTTCGATTGAACTTAGCCCTTCCTTACTTGTTTTTTATTAAATTCAGTTGAAACAATCTAGTTTATAAAAATAGCAGTGCTATAAACATAACTAATCCGAATGGTCTGTCTTAGTTATTGAAATTAACTTACCATTAACCAATAATGAGAAACTTGTAGTAGCCAGAACTTGGAATTGCCTATGCGAAATATAATATAATATGTTCGGTAACGGTTTTTTCCTTCAGATTCATAATATGTTCAAATTCTCCAAAGTCAGTTATTTTAGTAAAGATGTTTATTTATAAATCGATGATTTAAAATTAATAGCAAAAATTGCTGGTATTGTACTAGAACAAGAGAATGAAAACTCTTCAACTCCTTTTAATTACGCTACTCAACAAATTTGAAGACGGAATTTCCGACTGATGTGCCAAAAGGTCCGTGGGGTATTTGAGGTTTCCTAATTACAAATTTGAGTTCCAAAATGTTCCGTCACGAACAGCTTTTTTTATAATTTTAATAAAAGCTGGTGGTTTGTCGCCTAATATCCCTTCACAAAAATCGTACGTGTGAAAATCTTAACAACAAACAGCCTCCAACATCAGAGTCGCAAAATGACTGTAAACTAATGTTATATTATACCCATCCACATAAAAAAGTAACCACTTTTCAATTAAAAGTAAAAATCTTTAATAAAAGCATACTTAAATTTAAATATCATATAAATAGCATTAATCCAATTACTTGCAAACGTATTTTCACAAAAACTTATTCAAGCAAAATCAAATCCTCATAAATATATGAAAACCAACATTAGCAGCCGTTATGCAACCGCATAATAGTGCAAATAAACAAATGTCAACGAGGAAATGAAATCAAAAATATATGCAACTATCATATAACTCAAAGCTAACGGTCAAAATAGAACACACGGTCATCACCATTACTACGAATAAATGGACCTACATATGTATGGTTGAATGCGATTCTATGCAAGTAACCCAGTAAGGTCTGGTATATTTCGAAAACTAACCTCTGCAAAAATAGGGAAGCCAGCACTTAACGAGTATAGAAATGGATTATGCGCGTAATTATCAATACCTCTGCTAGTGTCTCATTCCATGGGGACCGCAAAAGTTTGAAGCGTTGCCTTTCTAGTTTAGGACAATTGCACATTGTTTCCCTGATGCCTTGCTCTTGACAAGACATCCTGCAGTCCTCTTGATCTGTCAATCCCATTCTGCAGTCGGCACTAGACTATGAATAGTAAGTATTCCAATCATGTTTCTGCAGTTTTACTGTTTTGCTTCCCGATAGATCATTCCATCGAATTTAAAGGTTCCCTGACAAGCTCTTTTCCCAATCGTAAAGACAGTGCTTTGGTTTACCAATGTTGGATTTATAATTGGATGACAGCCATACATCATTTTTGACCTGCATTTTCCAGCCATCGATATAAATGTTTAATATGTTGCGCGCTACTAACCTACCTTTATGCCAACAATTTTTTTATGTTTACTCTGAACCTTCTTTCACAATTGAAAGTTGGGATAGTCGGTGCTTGCCAAACCGTCATTACCCACCGTGCTTATATAGTATGTAAAATCTCTTGCAACCAGTAGTCGCCCCGCCGATTTTTCTGCGCAGTTTTCAACACGAGATCAAGTTCTTAGTGCTGCCGTTATGAACAGCACAGCGAGTCGCTGAACCCCTCCTATTGGCTTCTAGTAGGTAGATTTCGATACACTTGTCACCACAATTCAGCGCCATACAGCAGAATTAGTCTCACAATAACAGTGTAGTACCAGTGCGTGAGAGCGGAGAAAGTCCCCACCTTGTACCGATTACCTACCTACATGCATATAACGCATTGTTGGCCTTTCTCACTCTTTCCACATTCTGCTTCCACCGCAGTTCTCTGTCAAAGGTTACCCAGAGGTACTCGTTGCGGTCCTTGAGAGAGTGTTGTGTACCATTTGTCGAATGAAACCTCCATGTAAGGATTTTTTGTATTTTCCGTTTTTTCTTTTAAACACAAGCAGATCTGTTTTCTCCGAATTCAACCCCAGACCCGATTGAGGGTGGTGTCATAATGCTGCTAAAAGTATTTAGATACTTTTCCGTTGTGAAGATCCCAACATCGTCTGCATATGGGACTATATTAAGCGCTTCTCCGTCTAAGTTTCTTCATAGTTTGTTCACCGGTAATGTCCATAGGACCGGAGATGGCACTCCACCCTGCAAATTTGCTTGGTTATTCATATATAATGTGTTAGTAAAAGTATTAGTTTCTTAGAATTTTAAATGATAAAGTTGACGCCTTTGTTAGAAGCTTATAATATGAGTTGATACTGTTTAGACCCCGATCGAAGCCTCAAAGTAACTTTTTTGGAACTTATATAACCTCTAACCTGAAAAATTTTCAGACATTTTGAAATTTTGAAGTTATTTTCTGCATTTTACTTTTGCGCTCTATGTGAATCTCAATTCAGAATATTATCATTATTTCTGAAAGACATTTAAAAAAGTCGGTCCTAACCCTACAAGGATAACGATCTATGATCTCCAGTAACAAACTTTATCGCCTTAGTTAGTGGATTGAAAAATAATTTATGATGAAGAGACTCATTCACTCTGCATACACTTTTTACTGGACCCCGCTTTAAAAGGTTCAAACTAAAAATCATTTGTAATTCCAATAAAATTTTTGCATTTGCCTTTTAAAAGGAATAAACTAACTTAATATAGGAAAAAATATTTTTTTTAATATGATACTAGCTGCATCTTTACTCACATTGAACTCACAATAATTGTTCAAACAACGAACTTTTAATTAAGGACGACAACTCCCAGTAGGGAAGGCGAGCTTGTGCTGTAGCCGCGCACCCACGTGTCTACAAATGTACATTTTAAAATTTATTAATATTATTACTCAGCTTTTGACGCTTTTGAACTCTGTGCCCGTGTAAATAAACATGTGTTTGCATTTATTTGTACACATACTCACACATACATGCATTTGTATGAGCGTGAGTGAAGCTATTGCGGATATTGGCGTCAGTTTGCGCTTTTGCCAGCGCGAATTGCTGATAATATTGGTCACATGTGCACTTTGGCGTGTTTGTTCGCGCTATACGAATATGCATTTATACAGTTATTTATGTTTTATACACACACACATACGTATGTATGCATTTGTAGGCGTATGTTGTCACGTGGTCATATTATTGCATCTGTGCAAATTTATTTAAGGCAAATATTTTCATTAAACTCCATTACAGAAATTTATTATGCAACTGTGATTTTTATATTAATTAAATTATGCCATTAAATTACAAGAAATTACATCGCTGAAGTGGGAAATATTAAAAATAAAAACTATAAAAGCACCATTTGCAGCAACATATTAAATACATGTTGTCAACGGAAAAGGAGGAGAAAAGAAAAGTGTGGATAAAACCAGATCAGACGATAACTTAAACAATTTTTCACGTGACTATAGTAATGCTTTCTTCAAATGCTTTTTTTCTTAAACATTTTCAGTTTATTGACCATACTATTAGAATACTCATCTCCATTGTAACAATATTTGCCTTAAGATAATTTCCTTTAATTAAATTTGCCTTAAATTCTGTTCTGTAAGTTTATAATGTATACAGCGAGAACAAAATCACCAAGAAAAGGGAAGTAGGATCTCTTAGAAGGCGTGGTAAAGTAGTAAAGCAACACTCTCCTCGATGGAGAACATTGGAGCATCCAGTAAGAGACTGCTTCAACGCACAAAACACTTCAGAATGTAAAGCAAAATTTTTAATTTCATAGCTACAGATGATTGGCCGTCTCGAATTCCAGATTTGAATCTATTAAACTACAGTTTATATCCAGAGTTGGTGAATATGGCCTGTCGAATACCCGACAAAAAAAAATTTGAGTAGTCTCAGCGGAGTCAATACCCGATCTTGTTTGAAAGGAAAATAAATAAATTGTGTAAGCCGTCTCAAAGAAATTACCTCTTAGTTTCATACCGAGAAGTTAAAAATTCACTTGTAGGACTTTGCAAGTTCGAGAAGTGTAAAGATTTGAATCTTTTTAAAAATACTAAAACATCATTGGTTTTCGGATATGTTGAAAGAACATAAGAACGGTCGTGTCAGAGTAGAGAGAAAGCAGACAGCCTCACGAACGGATTGGGATAGATGCTGAGAGAGGCCGAGATGCATATGAAGAGCTTAAAAAGCTGGCCGAGAGGGGGAATGCTCGAAAATTATACGAAAAGATGCGGCGACTAGCTCAAAGTTTAAAAACCGAAACATGCTCTTTTAGGACCCAAAGAGGGAATCTAGTAGCTGATGTTCAGACTATACAGAAGTTATGGAGGGAACACTTCTCCAGCCTGCTGAATGGCAGTGAAGGCATTACGCCAGGAGAAGATGAACCTGATTTCCCAGTCGCTGACGATGGAGCAGACGTTCCGTTGCCCGATTCCGGCCAAGCTCTTCAAATACGGTAACACAGAACTGACAAAGTGGATGAATCAATTTTTTTGCAAGATATGGTCGGAAAACAGCATGCCCGACGACTGGAACCTTAGTGTGCTTTATAATAACAACAAGAAGGGCGACCCATTTCCGTGGGATAAGCCTGCTTAATATCGTATATAAGGTCTTAACGAGCAGAGTGTGTGAAAGACTGAAACTGATTTTACGATATTAGTGTGGCTTGAGACATGGAAAATATACTATAGAGTATACTTTCCCTTTGCCCCAGATCTTGGCAAAGACCTGTGAAACAGTGTTGACAGTCATTTAGAGAAAGCCTTTCATAAGAGTCACAAAAATCTTATGAACATTTCTAAACTCGTTGATTTTAGAGTTCCACCCGTGCATCTTTCTTAAAATATTGTCAAAAGTGGGCGGTCGAAAATATGGAATATTGATAATTAAACCCAGCTAGCCGTTCTCGGATTATTGGCAAACAAATTCGTGCGGAAGTCATCGCTATGCCGCCTAATGCTCGAAAAAGTAATGGAAGGCCCAATGAAATAAGTCTTATTACTGTGGGCAAGGAAGGCGAATACTTGATTGAATTTGTACAGGGGCAGGTTGTTGTAAAGGACCAAAGAAAAAAAAAACGTTTTTCAATCATTATATACCGGCAAAAATCTAGTAAAGCCTGTATTTCTTCAAATATATGTTTTCCTTTTCCGACTCCTTTTGCTTTAATTTTATCAGACGACTTTCTTCAGTTGCTTAAAGAAACACTTGGTGTGGAGTGCCTGAAGCGTCTTACTTCTGCATGCAAATCCCTCTAGCATACACCTAAACATACAAGTATAACGAACCTGTCTCTAAATCCAATAGCCAAAGGTCAATTGTATTGTCTAATTAACTGGAACTTCATGTGATACACCCACATATTATATATCAAACAATATGGCAATATGCGTGTATGTAGTGGCTTGGTGTCAAATTCTCCGTATTGAATAATTAATATCTGCGTGTGTTCTATTGTTGTGCTCAGCCTTAAAAGGATATCTCCTTTAACTTTCTGTACAACAAACGCTGCAAATTACGGACTAAAGCCAGGCTGAACAAAGGCTTCGAGCACTTCATTAGCATATCAAATTAGCACTCGATTCGTTGTTTTCTAATTAAACTCAAAGGAGATGATAATAAACTAGTTTCGCGGTATGTGCTATTATTTAGGAATATTAATGCATGTGTTACCGTTTGGGGCCTGAAGTTAAATAGATACGTAAGTTATAACACTTAACATTTCAGCTTAAGGTATCTATAATTTAATGTATTATTTATAAAGATACTCCGGGAAATTGTTACTAACACGCCATAGAATATAACTCCAATTAGAACAAAATAATGAACGTTTTCGTAATGTGTGGTCCCAACTCAGAAAAATATATATTAAAAAGTTCGCGTCAAAAAGAGAGATTTAAAATAGTTAGTGTTTTCAAAAGTGAATAACATAGATGTATCAAAAATATTCACCAAAAATTTAATTTAAATTATTTCATGAAGATATAGCCCACTTCAAAATCAAAAAAGCATTTTTTAAGTGGGTGCGGCGAAGAGGAAAATTCTTCTGGTTAATACTACCTTAAATCCTGAATACAAGTGAATTCTATTATTAAATACAATAGGTGAATGCAGGTTATGACGAAGGAAGAATAAATCAAATTGTAGTATTTGACAAAATACTACCTACAAATACACCCATATCTCCGAAACAATTTTTTTTTTTTTTTGTTGTACGTAGGTACTCAAGTAAAAAAAAAACGATTTTATGCATTCAAAAATGAACATAACTCCTTAAAGCGAATAAACAAGTAACAGATCAATTGGAAAGTCCCCGGCCTACCGTAATGAAACACATTTTGTTGACGAAATTCTTTTTTTAATCAACATAATTCCTTGCAACTCCCACTTTTGCAGCACGATTTGTCCTTTGCTTCAAAAAAGTCCTCAGTTTTGGCGATCACCTCTTCATTTAACGAAAATTTCGTCTGTGCGAGCATTAGACGTTGGGACCAAATCTGGAAAATAAGGTGGACGTGAAAGCAATTCGAACCGCTTCTCATGGAGTTTTGACATCATTTTCACAGAGTTGTGACTCTGCGCGTTGCCTTGATGAAACAGAATTTTCCTTTTCTTCAAATGCGTCCGTTTTTCGGCTATGTAATAGTCGCCCATGATGGGCCTTCCTTTTTTAAGACAGCCAATAAAAATTTTTCCAAGCGCGTTCCGAAATACCCGCCATAATCCAGCCAGCTACTTATTACATTTTCCCTCTCTTTGGAGTGAGTTAATCGTGTGCAGTCCGCTCGGATGAATATAGATCGGAGTGAATTGATGGAGCCATGTATCACTCACTTTCACATAAACTTGAGTCATTCAAAATTATTTTGTAGACTTTTTTGATGTTTTCGTCGCTAACACCGTTTTTGGCACTATTCCACCATATCTACACTTATCATATCTATCCTTTATGGTTGATTTTCCTGGGGCAGTGTTCGGCATCATCGGTAAGAAGTCAACTAATGATTCGACAGGTTTCAAATTTATTCGCGCAATTACTGAAGGCTAGGACTAGCTAAAAATCATATGGATTTAACTCTGTAAGCGCTATCCATCACCATCACCAGGTCGGGGACTTTTCAATTGATCCAAACTATTACATGCACATATTTAGTTTATAATAGGAACAGATTTGGGATCAAAACGGAACTAGTTGTGAAACATGTAGTTCAGAGTTAGTCGCTAAATATGCGGCGCTGGACATTAAAACAATTCTTTACTGTTATAATTGTACAGACATTGTCTAAAATATAGAATGGTACAAAATGTAGTTCTATAATGAACTAAAGGACGCTTCAGAATATGTACATTGATTTCGTAGCGGGGAAGTATGCAACTGAGTTTTATAGAACGTAACAGATTGACAACGCGTACTCTACTGAAGAAGCATCCGGTAGACCAACTCTCAACTTATGCATACTCAATTGACATTTGTTGGAGGTTATGAAGAACAGCTGATTTTTGTTTACTTATGCAGAAAATTCGTTGTGGCTTCCCTATGCGATACGTACGCCACTTCATTAGCATACTTATCCTTCTTTAACATGCAAGTACCGAATCTGACGTGGTCTTAAGAAACTAACAAAAATAAGAAAATTTACGAGTAATATTCATTTGATTATAAAAGTCACGAATTTCTAATTGAACTTGAATGAGTAAAAAGTCGTAAATAAATAAATCGTTTAGTAACATACTTTTAGGCGCATATTTAGTTAATAGAAATCAGTGTATAGCGTCACCTGCCTACTGTAAAAGAACTTCTGCATAAACTATTTTCGAATTTCTAAACTTATATTATACTTATTTAAAAAAAAAAATATTTATAAAAAAAAACACATATATTTAATAATACGAAAATGTTGCATTTAAATTTTAGTTATCAAAAAGCCCGAAGCACTTGACGAGTAGCACAATTTATTAGAAAATTCATATATTAGCATATGTTTTACGCATTATGCACACATACATAAGTATATAAAAAAAAAACTAAAATATATGTTAAAGCGCCTCCAGCAAAATATTTTATCTCAAATACCAGTTTTTTGACATCTCTGTTTTGAATTTTTTCTACGCATTATTAAATGATTGTTTAAAAAAAGGTAATTCACACGTGTTTAATAGATTGTGGTCAGTTTAATGTTCCAAACTGTTACAATAAAAATAAATATAATTAATGAATAATTTGCAAACCGCAAAATTTTTCGTTTTTGTTAACGAAAATTATCAATTTTGCAACTAAATTGCCATTTTGTTTGATATAAATATTATTTTCTAAATAAATTTGCACAGATAGAGCAGTTCGCAGGCGATTAAGCGCGAGCAAATAAATTATGTAATATTTAGCTAATAATGTTGTTCCGTACTTATTTTTTTTTTCTTTTTGTGTTTTTGGTTAATGCAACAGCATTTAATTGAAAAATTTTGTAGTGCGAATATTTGCTCTCAAGTGTTGAGTAGTTTTTAATATTTCGCATATAAAATTAAGGCCACTAAAGCGTGTTGAAGTGGAAAGCGAATTGAATTTATTAAATTTTGGAAACTAAAGTGGCTTTCAAAATTAGTTTTAATGCAATTTGTGGTTTTGAGCGATTTTTGTAAACTAATTAGTGGAGCTGAACTCAGGTAGAATGTAAACTTCAGCTGACTTTTCTATTGTCCATTTGGAAATAAAATACGAGTTTGTATGGATATTAAAACAATAAATTTTATGGTTTCATGCGTTGGAATCTTCAAAAATGGAAAATTTTCCATTTCCCTAAGTTACGGTGCCATCATACCTGCGCAACTTCAGCAGAAGGTAAAGGTGTCATTACGTTGGCTGGCCCCCATCTATGCGGACTCCGTTAGATCAGGCCATATTCGCAGAGCTTAGAGACAGGCAATGGTGTCGTTCATTTAAAAGGTCGGGGAAAGCTCTCATGTGAAAGAAAATGATTTCATAGTCATTAATGAACCTGTACATGTCGAGAGACATGGTACCTACAACAAATGCAGGTCGATAGACACTGCTCTGCAGACAGTTTTGTCATGACTGGAGGAAGCCCTTCCCAACATTGAGAGAGCATTCAACAATATTCGGCCAGGGGTGGTCATTAGTGCTCTGGATGGATTTGAGGTTGAAACGTACCTCAGGCATCTCATATATTGTCTTCTCTGTGACAGACCAATCGTGGTGAAGGCAATAAAGGTGGGATTCTATCTTCTTTACTCTAGATCTTAGTAGTAAATTACCAATTGACAGAACTCGAGCAACGATGCTGTCGAGTGATAACCTAAGAGGATGATGTAGTCCTCATGGTCAAAGTAAAATTCTTGGTATCCGCTTCTGAGTTAATATAAAGGTATCTCAATGTGGTAGCTGGCTGGTCGGAAATAGGCGGCTTCACTGTCGATCCAAATAAAACTGAACTGGTTTTATTTACAAGGAGGTCTAAAATACCGAAAGCACCCCTTCACAAATGGGGGGCTCTCGACTTCAGCTTGGAACTTATTCTTATTGGAAGTCTGGAAGTCTCTCATGGAAGCCCTGTGTAGAGGAGAGGATGAGGGAGACACTGGTTGCCCTATATCGCTGTAAAAGAGCGATGGGAAGCGGTAGTGTCTCTCAACAAAAGTTGTGCTTTGGTTTTACGAAACCGTAGTTAAGTCAATATTGTTCTATGGGACATTTGTCTGGTGGAGTGGAGCATTAGTGGTGCACTACACAGAACAGCAACGATGGTACTTAACGCCTTTCTACATATAGTACACGTGATAGACGTCTTAACTGGATACTATCCCATTATCACTCATGAGGTGAAGCTAAAGATTTTGCAGGATATATTTTATGAAAGTTGAATGAGAAAGACATTTTCTCCTCCACTTTCTAGCTTTCTCCTGACTATGCCTAAAGCAATTTGATTACCATACTTTTTATGAACCTGACGAATTGACTGGAATAGATATAAACCATCTCAATAGATTTATCGCAGGCTCTCGGCAATTCCACGATATGTGACGGTCTTTTCGATCCATACCTAGAAGTTAGCAAACACAACTTACAAACGTCGTTAGCTGCCGAAGCGAAACTACATACTCATGAACTTACGAATCAGCCTATTTACCTAACCTAATTTACGATCAATAAAGTATATTGAAGTCCGAGATTTTTTTTGACAGACAGATGGATAGATGGCCAGACAGACGAACATGGCTAAATCGCCTTTTATGGGTTTCCTCGAAAAAAATATTTTAAACTTGGTCATTGCGACGGCATTTCCAATGACCCCACCTGCGTTGACAGAATAACTCTTTAGAGGATCATCTAAAGTAAAAAAATACGTGTTTGAGTTAAAACCGTAACTTCGAATTGGGACGAAAGAAAAAAAATTGGATTTTTGGCAGACATTTTTACAAAATTATTAAAATTTCAGTAAAAATTTCACGATTTTTTTTTTTTTTTTTGAATAGTTGTAAATGAAAAAACTCCTTCGTCCAAGTCTTTAAAAATTGTTTCTCAAAGACCTGTGTAAAATTTCATGAAGATCAGTTGAGTATTTTTCTAGAAATCTTGCCAACTTACTTCGAAAGCAAAGTTTCGAGAAAAACGCATTTAAAGACGGCACACTTAGTTTGGCTAGCCTCGAGCGCATACGTTCTCACAGCTGTACCTCCGAAACTATTACTCGCATCAACAAAAAAAACATCGATATTGTGTGGCCTCCGATGTTTCTTTTTAGGTGTAACATACCCTTTGCATGGAATAAATATAAAATAAACTTCACTTACAATTACAATAAAAATTCAAAAATGTAGCAAAGTAAAATAAAACAAATTAAATTATTCGGCAAACATTCTATCCATAATAATGTTTTATATTATTTATACATTTTATTTATTCCCCTTACAGAAAATCTTTGTTCCGCCTCTGCACTAATAATTAAAATAAGAAACATATACACATATATTTTCGTTTATTTAGTTAAAATTGTACATAAACTGCAATTAAATTTGGCAAACCCGCTATAAAAGCTCATGAAAACAAAATGTTCACCGCAATAAACAAAACAACTTTTGCATTCTCTCACTTTTCCGCTGATTCTCACATATTTGTGCAATTTTTTTTTATACGTAAAGCTCAAGAGTTCAATTTTATCAGCTATGCTATATTGCATATATAAAAACTTGTTTGTAGCACCGCATATTAGATTAAGCACCTACCGTTATGTTCATTTATTTGTGCACTACAACTCACATACTTACATACGTATTGAGTTGATTGACTGCGATCTCCCATGCGCTCATGCGCTCTCACTTTTGCTCTGCTATCTCGCACGACGTTCGCACTTAGCAAAGTCTCTTTATCTTGCAGTTCTACATACTCTGATAAGCCTCAACCAGCGATAAGTTATTTAAAGCGCCCAGTAGGAATGATATGAGATGAACAGTGATTTCAAGAGCTGAAATAAAAACCATTTTTGACTTGTGTTAGTATTAGTTTCATAATGCTGGTTTGCTATGAGAGAATTTATTATGAGAATAATGATATTTTATGTTATTAAATAATAACAATATTTTATCACAGTTTTGTATGGACAATCGGCTAGTAGTAAATTTTTGTGTAATGCACGGAAAGCTCCGAAATCACTAAAGCAGTGGAAGAGCTTTTTGTGGCGCCGTCGGGAATCGGATGTAATTTTAAAGTTTTTTTTTCATTAAAATTGTATTGTGTTTACTTAAAATATGTATAAATATCTTTCAAACTTTAAAAGAATTGATAAAATACTTTTTTTATTCCCAAAAATCGTCCGAAAGTATTTTAAGGTTAAAAAATCTACTGTGGGCAAAAAATAGTAAGACTTTTTAATTTAAACCGCGTTAAAAATAATTTAATTTTAGTCACAATCTTATTGTTTTTTACCTGCCAAAATTTGATTTTTCAACGGACAAAAAACTGATGTATCATTGTATTGAGAAATACGTAAAAAACGCGTGGAAAAATTTAATAGTGCTCGAAACTTTGGTCTTCAAAGCTAAACAGACAGATCTTATTGGACTGAGCGACTATGCATAATTTGTAAGGCTGTAACTCAAAAAGTATTTGAGATAACAATTTAAATTTTTAGTATGTTGTTATGAAAGGTATAACAAGTCAAGTGAAAAATCCCCGGCCTACCATAGTGAAACACATTTTTTGGCAAAATCCATTTTTTTATTCAACATAGTTCCCTTCAAGGGTGATACACTGATTTTTTGATACCATTTATGTAGTTCCATTTGTCTTTTGCTTCAAAATAGGGCTCAGTTTCGGGGATCACCTCTTCATTAGACAAAGTTTTCTTTCCAGCGAGCATTTATTGGAGATCTGAGAGCAGGAAACAGTCGCCGGGCCAGGAGTATAGACCCGGAATCAATTTCAAGCCCAATTCATGAATTTTTGCTTCACTCAAGATGACATAGTCCACAAACTAATGAACTGACAGGTTTCGAGGCTTAGGACAAACTAAAAATCATACGGATTTAATTCTAGTAGCGCCATCTATGTGTCAGGCCGAAAACTTTTCAATTGAGCTGTTAGCCTATTTTAATGCAAAAAAATAATATTTTTTTTATTTCACACTAGCTGGTCCTCTTAATGCAAAAAAATGCCTTTTCAATTTTCTCCGCAACTCTTCCCTCCGATTCACACCCACCACTTTTATTTCGCAATTGTCTACTATTTTTTTCTACAGGGTGCTTTAGCTGCATATACATACGTATTGACTTTTCACACATTGTTCACTTCAACGCAAGTTTATTTAAAATTTTTCAGTTATTTCTCATTGCACAATAAAAATTCGTATTTTTTGCCATTATGACATAGCGGAATAAATAACCAAAAAAAAACTTTCTCGAGTTAGTTGCTCTGCAAGTGCCTCTCCCAATCTTCTCACCGATGCACTCAAGTGCTCACATGCTGGCATACATAAGTATATACATATGTAGACACTTTTGGCCTCTCGCTGACACTATTGACACTTCAAACAAATAACAGATTCGCTTGGTTCGCTATTTGTTGTGTACGTCCATTCGCGTCACTGTGCTTTCGGCTTGGGTACTGTTAGCCGGCAAAATTTATAAATTTATTTAATTATACTTTCGAAGTGCTCACCGCAGCGTTTAATTATTAAAAACAAATAGAAAAAAATTTACAAAAAAGAAAATTCCCAGCAAGCAGCAAAAATGATTCACGTTTCGCAGGATATGATTAGCAGTGTGACGGACCCAATTACGGGGGAGCTCGCCCATATACACCGTTTTACTTTGGTGAACGATGCCACGAATACGTATGTGCAGGTAAGTGGTTATTGACACATTTTTGAAGTGTTTCGTTAGGTAGCTGGCACTTATGTCGGTATAAATGTATGTTTGTTTAGTACATACATATGTACATATGAGCGCTCTCGTGCCACTTGTTGAATTTGCGATTTTGCTTGGAAAATTACTTTGAAGCAATGATAAGCGCACAAGTGCTGCCGCACACTTGGTACATATCTTAGTGATCGCCTTCTCGTTTGACCTTGACATTGGCAACTCTACAAATTCGAGTTTAAGGTTTCTCATTTAATATTATTGGCAGAATATTTGGTCAAAGATGACTACTTCAATTCTCTAAAACTAATCTTCCTGCAGTACACACTGTGTTGGTTGTCCAGTTATAAACTTTATATACTTATGATTTGATCTTCTTCAAAGGACACACTCAGCTTAAAGGAGGGTTTAGTGTAATTTTTACTTTGCTTGGTTCTCATGAAAAATAATTTCTTAGACAACCCTAAGAAAATCTGTCCAAATATGAGCCGCTTTTGTAACGAGAAGATCCTTTACCTTATAATTTTCTATTTTTTCTTATTAGAGAGAAAAAAATCTCACTTCCAACTACTTGAAAAAATATCGTTTCATAGATTTCATGGACCATTTTTGTACAGAACTATGAGTTTTCGCATTTATAACGATTTTTTTTTTTTTTGTTGAGTTTTGAAATTTATCAGAAATTCATCAGAAAAAAATGGCCTTAAATATTTTACATATTATAATATAGGAACAGCTAGTAAACATTTTTCTGAAAAAAAATAAATATTTTTCGTGTTACATAGGGCGCCCGTCAGCCTTAAAAAATGTTCTCCACTGCGGTAGAGTAGCTTTTCCGTGGATGAAACCTAAAAAATTGATTTGCGGCGGAAAAAATTGAAAGTTTATAAAAAAAGAGCCATCCTCTTTCAAAAAAATTTCAATTTTACCAAAAAAGTTGGATAAAATTTTATTTTTTCCGGTTTTTGATCAAAATCATTTAATGGAAACTATAGCATATTTTGGCTCTACGTAATCACTCAAGCAAATTTGAAAAATATTATTTTGAGAAAAATGCGTTTAAAAATGAACAGTTAGAGGTGATTAAACTGAGCGTTTAAACTCCAGCAGGCTGTACCTCAAAAACTTTTTGACGTATCGATTTCAAATTTTAGCATGACGATTTTCCCAATTCTCGAAACAATTCTTATAAGAACTTTTTAGGATAACCTTCAGCTCTTTCATCGAATTTTGTTTTATCTCTTCAATCGACTGAAAACGAGTTTCACGGAGCGGTAATTCCAGTTTGGGGAACAAGAAAAAATCACACGGAACCAAATCTGGTGAATACGGTGGTTACTCGATGGTATTCATTGCGTTTTTGGCTTTAAATTCGGTCACAATTGTGGCTCGATGCGAAAATTCAGCTTTATCGGGACGATATCCACCAAAATTATTTCCTGTCATCTTTCTAACAATTTCCAGTCGATTTTCAAGCACCTTCACCCTTCTAATACTTTCATCAGTTGAAGAGGTCGAAGGTCGTCTAAAACAAGGTATGTCTTCAACGATCGCTCACCCACCTTCGAAGGCTTTTTAGTACTTGTAGGTTTGTGTTTTTGATATAACTGAATCACGGTTAGCCCTTTCCAATATTCGGAACGATTCCGCACACGAATTTTAATTAGAAATAGAAACTCTTCATTTAAAACTTTTATCTATTGTAAAAATTGTCAATTTCCGATTGCTTGTTTTTGCGCATGTATCTGGAAATATTACATGGTTTGGCGAAACAATCGGAAATTTCCATTATGATGACTACACAATTTCTGAAAACTATTTTCTACACATCTCTCACATTTCTACCACTTTTTATTGAGTTTCGACGTCTTTAACGCAGTAAGTCTTCTCGCTCGTGGAGAACTATTGTAGTACAGTGCCACTACTTTAAGTGTCTTAAGTCATTTTGATTTCTTTCTTTTTTAAGTTGTAGATTCATTATTTTTTTTTTTTTTTGTTATTTGGCGACCCCCGCGGTGTAATGACTAAAGCACTTACTTCCATTTTCAAATCTTTTTCACTAAATTCGATTTCCGGTTTTCATTTCTTATACAAACGCTTATTTAGGAAATCCATAAGCCTTGACGACGGAAATCCACGAATACCATAAAAATATTGACAAAATACCTAACTAATACCAATAAATTTAAAAATAATTTGAATTTAGATACCGTTTTTTATACCTCAATGTCTTGGTTCTTGACAAGCCATAAGTGATTATTTGTATAACATCATCCAGCCAATAACGAAATTATTAATTTATATTGATTTCTGTAATCCGATTAATTTAAGATGAGATGGGAATTAGGCTTCTGCAACCCAGCTTAAATTCGTGGCTGCCGGTGCCTCCTGGCTAGCAGGGAACAGGAGTTTATTCCGCTCTGCTGATAAGGTTATACCACCTTTACTCTATCTACAGATCGTATTAAATAGAGGGTATCATGTAAAGGTGAGGTTGACATTTGGGAGTAATAGACTATATGTTCGAATCACCAACCCCGTTTGACTAGAATAGATGTTAACGAATAGGCCCCTTCCTTCCGGCAAATATGACGTCGTAAAAATATGTGTAGAATCCACGAATGTGAACCGGTACAGTCGAAGTAAGAGAAATTTGTATATGATTGTCAATATTTTTCAATTTAAATCAAAAGATATGCATAACCACACTTCTCAAAACTTAAGGCAATGAGCCCGCCAATACCACTTTTTCATATTAATAAAATCCGAACCCTAAATTTATTTATTTGCCAACCGGCTTACTTATCTATTCAATCTGCATCCATATCAACAGTTGTTATGCCTTAATCCATCAAAAATATACACAGTTTCATATATTAGTAACTGTCATTCGCCGCTTTTATGGTAAGCCCCAAGCCCAAAATATCCATAACCTCAAATATTAACAATGAACACACATATACATATGCTGTCTTTGCAATAATGCGACGAATATTAACATGTTGCAGCCTCGGCAATTTCAAGCAAACATTTATTGGACAATTGAGTATTAGAAACATGTAAGCAAAAGTAGAGCAAGCGATGGGTTTATGGGTCGATCGACCGACCAACCAACCGACTCTAACTGCCGCTTGTCGAGGTAGTTAAAAGAGACATAACACAAAATGCCATTTCCGTATCACGAGCCAACTATTATCACAATGCAAACCCAAACTCCCCAAACCCCAAACCGA
Source organism: Bactrocera correcta (assembly GCA_027475135.1). Lineage (NCBI taxonomy): Eukaryota > Metazoa > Arthropoda > Insecta > Diptera > Tephritidae > Bactrocera > Bactrocera correcta. The sequence goes on from CM050327.1 coordinate 39,276,156, forward strand.
CAGCGCAACAAATACCAGCTATCAATGACAACAAACGAACCGAAGACAGGCATAAGACATCAAACAATCCTTTTTCCTAAGCCTAGCGTACACACATGTGCCTCCATCCACGACAGCGCAACACTCTATAATTTTGTCATGCCATAAAACGCCAAAGCAGCCATTCAAACCACATGGCCGAGACAATGCCTGGACGTACATACCTACATGGCAGCAATAACATTAATGTATCAAGGTCCAATGACCTCTTAATAGCAACAGCGACAATTGAGGCGTGTTAAGGGAGATGTTAAAACGGTTTTCGAAGAAGTGACAACGTCAAAGGCAAAAGTGAATGGGCCGTTTTCGGTTGTGAATTGTGAAAGTGTGGGTTGTGGGCTGTGACGTGAATTGAGAACCCAAAAATTATATTGACACTATTAGTAGGGTTAATCGGCGAAAGTAACCCAAAAGCGCTTTAAGTTTGCCAGCACAGCAAACAAAGCAATAAATATTCAAAGAAAAAAAGGAAATCCGTTTAAAGTCAAAAGGAGTGCAGCGAAATCAATACTTATTGAAAATATGGTATTGGCGAAAGCAGAGGAAAAAAACCCATTGCTGAGAAGGGTTGCGCAATTATCGAATTCAGTTTTTATATACTATTCCATTGGTGGTAATAATGACTGCGAGGACAGCAACGCATTAACGAGTTGAAGTCGTATAATACTGGAAAGGGTGAATTATGTGTAAGCCTCTTACATCTACGAAATAAGTATTAAGCGCGAACACTGGAAATAAAAAGATGTGTCGGATTTATAAACAATATTTTATTTTTAGGAAATATAAAAATACATTTTTTATCGATTTAGCTACATTTAAAATATAAGATTTAATGATTATTAAATTTCTGGTGACAAGATAATCGAAGTTTAGAAACTCTTGTAATATTCATCGCCTTATCGTTTGGACCGGTCACTACCCATACTAATATTTATGAAAATGAGAGCGTTGCTTACTATGTAAGTCATAATAATGAAGTCCGTCTAATCACGAATAAAAGTCTACCGCGTCCTAAATTCCGGTTAAGTTTTTGAGGGCAAAAAACGATTAATCTCGATTTCGGCATTACTGCAAATCCCTAATAATTTTCCCAAAGGAAATATTTTTCCCATCGAAATAACTTTTCATTGGGTCTGTCCATAGTCTTCTTATTAGCACTTTTTTCACATAACCTCAAAATTAATGTGAAATATTGGAATAACAATGCTTTTGTTTCCAGTTCTCTAACATTACATCTCTACTGGTATATGGCGTAATGCCTGGAATGTATCTGAAAGTGGGTTTTTATACGTAGGATCCAGACCCCGATTGGCTGTCGCTTTATTTCTTCGTAGCGAAATGAAGTTGAAGCTCTCCTCTCCGATTGTTGTCCGAACTGTCCCAAATCGTATTATGTTAATTGACCAAATCCTGCTTCCTTCTGATGGACGTATCCGCTAGCCTTTGGAGCTCCGTTGTTGGTGTATAGCAGATATAACACGATGCATGGAGAATACCCTTAGCCCTGGCACCTTTTGCTGCCCCCACCGTAAAGTCGACTATGAAAAGTCTAAAGTCAATTTTTATTCCTTAGCATTGCCGTTCCCATCTTGTTAATCACGCTCCGTGTATATCTACTGTTCCCCTCATATACCGGTATCGAATGCTCAGAATAGTAAAGAAAGTGAATCTCTTCTTTGCTGAGTTGCTTCTCCACTTCACCTTTCTCCAGCATTTTTTTTTTCTGTCGACGGAGTGGCGTTGCCTAAGGCTAAGTAACTTGCTTCTAAAGCGCTAGCCATCTTCTCAAACCTTGCGTTGAGAATGTCGTCTACCTTCTTATTAATCTGGGGGATGTAGATTTGGCCTCCATTTTTGTTTAAAGATTTCGCCGCCCGGTCCACAACTTCCAGCTTTGCGTTTTCCCACACAATTGGAGGCGTTTGACACCTTTTCTCATCCATGTCAGCGACAGGTCATCCTTGTAGTTCAGAATTTTGCCTTCACTAAACCATCCTGCTCTATCAAATGAAGGCATTGATATATTTGGCTCCGAGCTCATCTTCGCGAAGAAGGTTTTCAATAACTCCAACTCCACTATTTTTCCCTATTTTAGCGGGTTACTGCGGAGATGTTATTTCGCACGATAAGATGCCATTTCGGAATCTCGCTGGCTACATTGGTTGGTTATTCGTCCGCGAGCTTGACGTTCAGCTTTTCGGCTATATCCCTACAATTTTTCTTTGTCGAGCACAGGCACAGGCCAACAACAAGCCACGATACTTATATGGTGCAAACAGCACGTCGTCCATGGCCGCAGTCACTCCAAAAATGCGTCGTACTTTGAAATACGATTGCCTGCAGACGCTCCTTCATATTCGCCAAGTGTGGAGTGAAATACATTGGTGTCATAGTACAATCGAAATTATGGTGACATTTCCATACAAACATTATCATCAACATTGGACTGAGCTAAAAATCGGAGTATTTCAAGGGATAAGCTCTAATCAGTTTCTAGCCTTTTTCAACTTAAAGAAGTTATTCCGTCCACAAGCCATACATAAGGTGAGACTCAAATTTTTGTCGGACAGAAGCCTCTTCATCTTAACACTTCCTTCTGACTGTCAATAAGAGAAGACACAGATTGAAACTTATTGAATCTCACACCTTTAGTAATGGGTATTAGATTCAAGTAGAATTTTTTTAAGGAAAACAATTAGGAGTAAAATATCTGCACTTGGCTTTATTACACAGTAACCTGTCTGTATAATATCTCTACCAAAAAGTTTCTCCCGGGTCTCATAACGGGTGATTTTTTAAGAGCTTGATAACTTTTTTAAAAAAAAAAACGCATAAAATTTGCAAAATCTCATCGGTTCTTTATTTGAAACGTTAGATTGGTTCATGACATTTACTTTTTGAAGATAATTTCATTTAAATGTTGACCGCGGCTGCGTCTTAGGTGGTCCATTCGGAAAGTCCAATTTTGGGCAACTTTTTCGAGCATTTGGGCCCGGGAATAGCCCGAATTTCTTCGGAAATGTTGTCTTCCAAAGCTGGAATAGTTGCTGGCTTATTTCTGTAGACTTTAGACTTGACGTAGCCCCACAAAAAATAGTCTAAAGGCGTTAAATCGCATGATCTTGGTGGCCAACTTACGGGTCCATTTCTTGAGATGAATTGTTGTCCGAAGTTTTCCCTCAAAATGGCCATAGAATCGCGAGCTGTGTGGCATGTAGCGCCATCTTGTTGAAACCACATGTCAACCAAGTTCAGTTCTTCCATTTTTGGCAACAAAAAGTTTGTTAGCATCGAACGATAGCGATCGCCATTCACCGTAACGTTGCGTCCAACAGCATCTTTGAAAAAATACGGTCCAATGATTCCACCAGCGTACAAACCACACCAAACAGTGCATTTTTCGGGATGCATGGGCAGTTCTTGAACGGCTTCTGGTTGCTCTTCACCCCAAATGCGGCAATTTTGCTTATTTACGTAGCCATTCAACCAGAAAAGAGCCTCATCGCTCATCGGACACGGACGCGAAACACATTTCGAACCGAACACTGATTTTGGGAATAAAATTCAATGATTTGCAAGCGTTGCTCGTTAGTAAGTCTATTCATGATGAAATGTCAAAGCATACTGAGCATCTTTCTCTTTGACACCATGTCTGACATCCCCCGTGATCTGTCAAATACTACTGCATGAAAATCCTAACCTCAAAAAAATCACCCGTTATTCCTTACTTTTTTTGAATGATCTAAAAACTTAGTTCCAAACTTTTAATCTTCCAGTGTAATATTGCAAAATCCTTCTTAAGCACAATCGGCGAAATCCACAGAAATCCACAAAATGTAAAAATATATAAAGTTTTTCTTATCCCACCACACGAATCCTTATTTCTGCACTACCAAATTGATGTGTGTCAGTTGATGCCACCTCTCACGAGCACTACAAGAAACCATGCAGATGCAGCACGTGCAACACACAGCCTTCCGCCGCCAGACAAGGGTCTTAAGTTGGTACACATTCGATATGGCTCTTTTCCGCTGCAATGCATTAAGATCTGAATGTTTTCATTAAGTCTTTTCAGGATTTTCGCAACATTTATCCGAAATGTATCCTCTGATAATATACATATGTGTGTATGCGACTGTGTGTATGCATGAGGTAGAGATATGGGCAGCGGTCATTTGTGAAGAAAGAATGTCGAAAGCGTTCAAATAAATTAATATTGCGAATCTGCGGAAGTTTTCGGATGTGTTAATCTGGTGTGTGTGGGCAAAATATGACACAACAATTAACATGGTGCTCATAAATATACATACATACATATATATACTTTATGCAGCAGAGAGTATGGTTCATTATATAACTGTTTCGTCGTGTGTTTATCAAATTTCTTTGCTCGTTGCAAATTGTTTCTTTGCCATAATTTCTTTCGTAAGGTTATGCTTTTTGCCGTTATATTTCAATAATTAATACTATTAACACATTTAATTGTTTATACTTTTTTCTTTCTTTTATGCTCTAAATATTTCATTTATTTATTTATTTTGCTTTTGTTTTTGCATGTTGCCTTATCATCGCTTTACTGTTCTGGGAATCGCATATGGAAATGCAAACAACTTGCTAATTACCGTTATGTCAATTAAAAATACGCAAAATGCTTTCAAAATTACTAAATATAATAAACTGGCGTTGAAATTGCCGACGACTTTTCCCGAAAACCAAATCTTAATAAAACGAATCCAAATTTCTATTATTTTACGAAAATGAAGGTCATATCTTATGGTGCCGCCATCTTTTCTCTCCGAATTCCAGATGAATCCGGCAAATTACAAGACGTTGTTCTGGGCTTCGATTTAATACAAGGTAAGTGCTTACGTATATATAATTTTATGCAGATTCATTGGCCATATAAAGCAAGAAAAAACGATCACATCGGTTGCACCGAAGCTATAATATCTATCACAAATACAAAATATTCCTTACACGAACTTGATTTTAATCGGCAAATGTATATAGCAGCTATATGCTATAGGCGTACGATCAGAAAAATTTCTTCGGAGATTAAGCTGTTGTCTTAAAGATATCTCATTGGCTTGCGGCTCAAAGTGATGTCGAGCATCTCTCTCTTACTTATTGTAACGAAAGTGGATTCACAACCCACATTTTCTATATTTAAGTATGCTTTACTCTAAGAGAGACTCACCTCGTGCGTTGAGGTCGTTCTTTCCCCATTCCGAGTGATGGGCGTTGGCTTCACATCCCAGGATCAGGGGCAGCTTATGTCGCCTGCTGTAACTCTCCAGTCTATCCACAGCCTCTGGGGGCGTGCTGTGGATGCCTTTCGCGGGAAACAGGCTCCAAGCAGGACGAAGGCCGTTCCTTCCCTGTCCTTGCACAGCAACTAGGTATTGTGTCAAGATCTCTGAAATACGTCCATCCGGTAGTTGAGAGGCATCGCAGCAATTTGGATTCCCATTTTTTGGATTGGTCCCCCCTCAAACCGATGGGGATTTCGTGCTTCTCAGTATTTTAGAGCTGGGAGGCTCTCGAGGCGTTATTTGCCCGCTTTTCCATTTCATGGTTTAGGTAGTCAAAGGCGTTGCCTCTTCGCTTCCTCGCCTGATGATCGGGATTTCTTTAACCAGGCAACGGCTCCGAGCCTCGCTACCTCGAACGCGGATTTGCCATCTTTGTGCTTCTTCGATATATGGAAAACACTACTTCCTCTTACCTTTTTAGCGCTAATACATCTGTTACGTGAGGAGTCTCCCCTTCCGGAGGTGCCGCAGGTACCACTTCAGACTGGCACCGCGCATGTCCTTCCTGTGAGGATCATCAAGCACGCCGGAGTTATCGCCCGATGGTAGAACATACAATCGGTCCACTTTTTCTTTTCCTCTTCAATTTACGAGCACTTCCGGTATTCGCCCAACGCGACTGCCAAATTTAAGCTGCTAAGCTTGTTAGGAGGAACTTTGGTGGTGCTCGCTACAGTCGCAGCGGAGGCAGGGTCCTGAGCGCCGCTGCATGAGGGCATGTCATCACCGTCATCGTTGGCACGCTCTTCAAACAGCGCCCGCTCTTTTGGCTAAAACATCTCCTGGGAGTTAAACTTCCGTTTAGCCCTGCATTTCCCTCAAATAAAAAAGTTTCTCATACAAGGACATGAATTTAATCGTTCAGTTAGCTATATTATTTAGTTGTAAGCAATTTCCTCAAGAAGGCGTTGTTAATTTTTCGGTCTAATGGATGTCTATGGGCAAAGAATAGTAAGCCTTTATACGATAATCGAAGAAAACTGTGAACAGAGCCTTGAGTTTTTTCCAGTTTTAACGTGGTTGTTCCAGCTTCGGCTCACCTTTGCTACGATATTCGGCCGACTGATCGTCTGATCTTGGCGGCAGAGATCCAAGACTTATTGTCAATAATAATACGTTTAATAACATCCGCTTATTGTTTCACAGCCGTTAATACGACCTGCTTTCAAAAAAATTTAGTGTTTTTGGAACCAATCGTTCTTTCACTTTTCTTAGGCCCAACTGATCTTTCAAATGATTTGCACTGATCCGTATGATATTCCAATGATGCCAGTATGATCTCTGACTGTTAATCGATGATCCCCAAACACCAATTGTAAGATGAACGATTTCTTTCACTATCTTTAACGAAACATTAGGATAATTTAGTGACTTGAAGGCCGCTTTTATGCTCCCAGTTAAGGGGCATTATTAACTTCTCTCCAAGCAATTCTTGCTGAGATGCTTTCGCGAAAATCATCATTGCTATCACCTGCTTGGAACGAAACCGCCTCCTAGGAACATCAAGAGGTCGTTCCTCAACTAAGTCGGTGACATCAGACAAAATCCTACCAGACTTCGGACGCAACTCATTTCCGACAAGCACTGACCGCCATACACAGTGGAGGCATAAACACCGACTCCCTTTTAGTAGATGACTCCATCCTTGGAGTCAAACCACCACCCATTGCAGACGAAGAGCTCGAGTTGCCGCGAGAAACGTTATTGACCTTTGCGCAGCTTCGTTATGTATATTGCAGCAGGTTAAACTCCTACCTATCCAGAATAGACCCTGACATATCCAATATAACTCCTGCGTGCAATGAGTCTCCGCATAACACTGGCCACCTCTTTGTATGCCCCACCACCTCACTCATCTGACATCCCTCTCTCTTTAGTCCGACCCCGTCGATACAGCATGTTTCTTGGGCCTTCCGTTGGATGACGTCGACGATAACTTTGGTGGGGATTAGGCATCCATTAAAGCAACAACAACGAAAACGAGGCGTCAGTCCCCATTTGTAAAGTGCTGTAGCTATATTTCTTTACCCTATTTATTTTAGGTTTCGACTCAAGCTCTACCATATACAGTAAAACTATTTCTATGAGATGCATTAGACTACTAAGAAAATTATAGTTTTGGGTTTTAGATCTCACCAAGACCAAATTTATCTTTGAGGTTGGCGGTATAGTACTTCCGAAATTTGTGAAGCTAGCGAAATTTTAGTACCTGTCTCAATAAAAGTAGACCTCGTAGACCCGATAGCATCCAAACGAATGCTTTAAATGTTGTTTTGATAATTTTGTTAAAGAAAGAGAGAGGCAAATGTTGTTTGGGGACCATAAACTTGGAAACTAGTATCAAAAAACCTCTCTGAAAATGAAACAAAAATGTTTTAAAGAAAAAACGTCTTCTTGTACAAGGACGACGAGAAAGATGTCTTTCATTTCATTCAAAACATATTTTCAAACGGAGATTGCAGCGGTAATCCATACAACCTGCTATATTCTAAAGGGATATTCATGGAAAGTAGGCACATGTCTTCATGCATGGTCATAAAAAAGTCAGCTTAAACAAGTGTTCCACTTTCAAGCGGACCTAGGACAAATCTCCTAAAAAACCTATAAAACCTAAAATGCCACAATTTCGGAAACTATTAAAAGGTTTTAAGCCAAGGGACAAAAATCTCGCTAGAGGAAGGCATAAAGAAGAAGTGTCAGTATTAGTTACTGTCACGGATGCATGAACGCACATACACACACACACATGTGCATACGTGTTCATATGACGGCATAAGTGTCACAAATATGCGTTGCACCGCACGTGACGTGAACACATTTCCCTTTAACAGCGTGGCAAATATTACACTGACACTGATGGCGAGCAAACAATGACACAAACAGCTTAAACAATGGCTGTGTTAAACTAGCAATGCTCCAAATGGTGGAGCCTTAGGTGGAGGCAGCTGCAAAAGGGTAAACCGGAAAAAATAGAATGTAGAGTCTACAAAAACAGCAGCCGGAAGTACCGGATGCACACAAACACTTGGCCATCTGGAGTGGTCAGCTAAAGCCACGTACGTCCGTCTGTCCGGCGGTACGTTCACATACAAATGCAGCTGACTGTCCGTCGCTCCGGCTGTCTTCCTAAGCATGCGTGTACTTTGCACTAACAGAATTTTTCCCATATGAGCCAGCATACGCAAGCTATTTTTTTCTGTTTTTTTCCTCGGCTTACTCACACTCGCTGTTGAGGGCCAATTTGGTGTTACCACTTGTAACGCTTCGAGGGTAACAAATTTCCCACTTAAGCGGAACTGACGCGTTGCAGCACGGCGAAACGGAAGACAAAAGCAAAAATCGCAATTCACACCCAGGCAAAAAAGCAGAGCGCAAAGCAAACAATGACAACAGCAACTGTGGCCATAAAACAAAAACACTAACAATAGCACCAAAGGCCCGACCGTAGTGGCTCACAACTCGAGTGACCTCAACAAAAGTGCGACCCGTCTGCGACCATAACCAGACAGAGCTGGGATCATATGCCGGATATGGTATGTGTGCGCTGGTCATCGCACTAAGCCACCGAATACTGCATTTTTGGTCACTTCATGTGCTTCGTGCGGCGCTAATACGACGCTGCCAGCAATGAAGACAACTGGCCACCAACGAGGGTAGCAAAACGCACACCTCCTTGCAAACACACACAAAAACCACTTGACCTCAAGCGGTTGTCTAGCGTATGAGTTGAAAAAACGCCCTCTCGGTTGTCACTAATGCCGCCTGGAAGTGGCCCGCCGCGTCTATATGCGAGTATGTGGCAACCGAGGTGACGGCGGATGTCGGATGGCGGATGATTGTAGTGGTACTTGGTATGCAATAGTCACTTCCGGTAAGTCTGTTGCATGCCACAAAAACAGCGACAACAACAAACTCACTCTCGCATGCAGACACACTTCAGCAGCTTTACCAGCTGCCAAACCAAAGTGAGAGCTTATGAGAGCGCCGGACGTCAACCCTGCAATGCTAAGCGAATTAAGCGCACTCTTTCGGATGGAATTTTTTGCGGTCACACTCTTACATATTATTTACGTTAAAGAGCTTATGTTGTTGGTTGTTTGTATGTCTATAGGTGATGAGGTTTATGGGGTTCCTATTAATTTTGAACAACCAGGAATACCAAAGGAATTTGTCTTCTTGACAGCTTAAAAATATTTCAAAATTTCACTCGCAATCATCATCCGAACGGAGAAAACTTTGGAAGGTCTTGGGTCTATTATCGAGCTCAGCAAAAATTTGACTATAAGGAGTAAGTTTCTTATACTTTCTTACTGCCGGTCAGAACATGAAGATTCATGGTTTTAGTGCTTTTGTTCCACTAACTTTCAAACTTGAGAATCATATGTATCTTATTTTAAATTAATTTACATATTCTCCATCTTCTCTTCTCTCCATTCAGATTACGAAGATGAAAGTAATCCGTATTTTGGTGCCACCATTGGACGTGTTTGCAATCGCATTGCAAACGGCCACTTCACGATTTACGACAAAGAAATTCAAGTTAGTCAAAATCACGGCGATCATCACTTGCACGGTGGCTCAATTGGTTTTGATAAAGTGGCATGGAATCTGAAGGAAATTCATGAAAATGGTGTCACTTTCTGTCATCGTTCACCAGACGGTCATGAGGGTTACCCCGGTGAACTATTTGCCACTGTGCGTTATACACTGCACGATGATAATACTTTGCGTATTCATATGACTGCAAAAACAACAGTAACAACCGTGGTCAATATGACAAATCACTCGTACTTCAATTTGGCTGGACATGTGAGTATTGAAAGTATATATGTGTAGGTATTATTGTATTTGTAATAGATTTAGTGTGTGATGATACGAAAAATACATCTTTCGGGCCGAAATCAAAAGCGTTAGTGGGTTGGTCGGTCAAAAATGTCTACTTCGCGAACCATATCCGGGAGAGGGGGAGGTTCTTAAAAGAGAGCTTATCAGTGAACTGTATGATCCAATAGATGACTTTAGTAATTCGCATACCGAAATCTGTAAGTGTGGCTGAAACTTGACTTGATTGGCTCAGTATTATCTGATTACACATCGAAGATGAAGAACTGCAAAGAGAAAAGGCATCATCTTAAAGGCTTTTTCCGATATAGACGAAAACCACATGGCGGCCGGCAATATTGATGTCAAACATATACCTAGAATTTTCGAAAATATTGATAAAACAAAGGATATTGTCGCCTTCAACTAATCACAACATGTTTCGAGATCCCAGGCAGACTAAAAACCATTTAGAACATTTTATATTAGGCTGGATACAACCTGGATCTTATCAGTGTGGTTTCAGGACTGAAAAATCAAAACCTGATCAGATATTCACCAGCCGCGAAATCGTGGAAAAGACACGCGAATAGAAGATTGATACACATCACCTCTTCGTCGATTTCAAATCAGCTTTTGAAAGCCTTTATGCCGATTGTCTGAATTTGATATGCCCACAAAACTAATATGGATGTGTTAACTGATGTTGAGCAAAAGCTCCGTCAGGACCGGGGAAGACCTGTTCGAACAAGGCGTCTATCGGGCGACTTCTTCAATCTATCTCTGAAGAATATAATTCGAGCTGCAGAGCTGAATAGAGACGGTACAATCTTCAGCTGCTGGCATACGCTGATGATATTGATATCATTGGCCTCATCAACCGCGCCGTTAGTTCTGCTTTCTCCATGTTGGACAGGGAAATGAAGCAAAGAGGTGTGATAGTGCCTAGGGCAGGACGAAATATCTCCTGTCATCAAACAAACAGTCGTCGCTTTGGCGACTTGGCTCGCACATCACTGACACTCTGAGACTATTCGACGTCGTACTCGCCGGGGAAAGCAGAAAAAGACCTCATCTTCGTTGGAAAGACCAGAAGAAGAAGTACCTGGCTACACTTGGAACTCAATTGGCGCCAAAAATTTAATTAAAGGAACGACTGCGCTTTTAAACTGGCAAAGAATATTTTACTATGAACTGCTTTCCAATACCTGTAATGTCAAAAATTGGACTATCTGAATGAAAAAATCCCACAGAAGCGCTGAACTGCGGCCAAAAGGAGCATAATTGTGAATTGTGATGAGTACAACACCTGGCCACACAACGGTAGTGGGTTGCCAGAAGTTCCGGGCGCTTGGTTTGAATGTGGGTGATCATTATCTGCTGCTATCTATCGTTATTGATTTTACTGGTGAAAAATATGCTTAAAAAGAATCTTATTAAAATCCACTGTCCTAGATTTTTGCCAATAGGCAATTTCTATAAGTTATCATTATGAAGTATCTTTGAAATTGTGCTAAATTCAATCTATTTATGCTCCGATTAGGTCGAATTTTTTAACTATTATAAATATGTCTGTGTTTATACCTACAAGAACTTTAATTTACGTCAGTGACTTGTTCGTTTCGACACTCTATAATAAAAACTAAAATATCAGAATTTTAGACTTAATAAAATTGAAGCGGGTTTTAGGGTTTCGTAAATCGTTTTCATAAGTATTTTGATTTAGACTTTAACGATTAAAACTGTAACATTAAATAAATTATTTCTTATGCCTTTTTCAGGACGCCGGCAGAGATGCTCTTTACCAGCACACTGTGTCGATATTCGGGCGTGATATAACTCAAACCGATAACTACTGTATTCCAACTGGCATATATCTGCCTGTCGTACACACTGCCTATGACTTTCGTTGCGGCGAAAATCTGGGTCGACGTATAAGACAAATTGAGGATAGAAAATTGGGTTTCGATGACAATTATTGTGTGACACGGGACGGAGTGAGTGAGAATGGGATCGCCAGAGTGGCAAAGTAAGTTTAACAAGAAGATTACTACGCGCTGTACAAAATTAAAAAAATAAATTAATTAAATAAATAAAAATAAATAAAATATTAAATAAAAATTAAAAATAATATATAACTTAATATGTGAGACATTTAAAAATAATTACCTGGATTACAAACTCTCTCGCTTCAGTAAATACCTTTCATAATATTTCTTTCTTCCATCTTCGCAGAGTTGTCCACCAGCCGACTGGCCGTTGGATGGAGGTCTATAGCAATCAACCAGGAGTGCAATTCTACACCGGCAACTTTCTGCCAGATGAGCGAAAGGGCGAGGTAAGTCAATGTTTCTTTAATTGTAAAATAAAAATATTTTCGATCATTGAAGTGCAATATTTCCATATAAAAAGTGGGGATTACATGTATTTAAGAGCTTACAGCTGCATTTATTATTCTCACCACACACCCTTTACATAACTGCCGTAATATTTTGCACTCAGGCAACCAAGTGCGCCAATCAAGCGCAGCGAGCAATTAGCCGTTTTCTCTTTATGTAAGGGGAGAACTTTAAGACGGGGTCGGTTCAAAAAAATAACAATAAATATCATAGTGCTCAAAATACCGTTGCAGTTTTACTGCAAAGTTACTTAGCGGAAAACGGCTTTGCTTGAGCTAAAAGCAATGCAGTGAACTGTGTTGAATTTCTCGTGAAAGTGTGGGCAAGAGTGAAGTGTTGTGTTTTTGAAAGCAGAGAAACATGAGTGCATCAATTTAATTGAATGGAATAACAAAAATAAAAATAACTAACCGATTAGTTGATGTGTTAAGAAACGAGTAGGGAAGTGCTTAATGCGGGTGTGACTGAACATTTTCTTACGCTTACAACTTGCCAAGCTCAAAGGCGGGGACACAAGTATGGATATATGAGAGCTGAGATAATTGTTTAAAGCGATTTCACGCCTTTTCAGTACCAAAAATGATATATCTATGACATTGTCAATTTAATTTAACTTGGATCGATATATGTGATAAAAAGTATAGTAGAAAAAAATCCATTATTTTTGCATTAAATTGAAGGACTTATTAAACATAGTTTGAATGATCCCCCTTTCAGGTCAAATATACACCGAATTACTATTAGTTTGAAGGTAATTTCATTACGCCACTTTATATATGTTGAAAATATGGTCCTTCTTGAGTAAAAAACTGTAGCAATTGATCATCACAAGCTTTCTTTGGGACTTCTCACCAATAACATCATACGCCATAGAAAGGAATATGAATTGCCTTAGCATTGTTATTATGAAAAGAAGCTCAGATTAAACGATTTTCGATCTACCATCAGTTGTAGCTTCCGTGGTCCTCATTTTCGGTATCTTGTAGTTTAATTGTTTGTAATCCGGTTTGAAAAATTTCCGGATGAGGGGTATTAGATTTGACGCGTATCTTTGCGATAAATCTTGTTTCGATATCTTCATTGAGGCATAAATTAAGCCTATTGTACAGTAAAGGTAAAGGTAAAGAGATCTATAATAAAAGAAGACGGAAGACGTAGCCCAATGCATCAGCTGATTATTTTAATCATAAAGCTCTACAGGTATATCAGTTTCAATTAGTTTTAGATATTTTCAAAAAAGCTAACCGTTAGCTGAACAAAACTTTTTTACCTTATGTAAGGTCTTCAGAGGGAATAAAAATGGTAGCGAGTGGCAGTGCTCAGGTGCATACAAACAGAAATTTTAATTGTTTGTGGTGTTTACTATTAAAATGAGGTAACTCCAAATCACATTTTTGTGTTTTATGATGTATAACTTCATCTGAAACTAATACTTATTATTGGTAAGATGATAATTATTTTAGTCAGGGTTAAAATGAATTTTCTTTTTTTTTAACCTTTCTATATAGGTTTTCATATATGTACTTTATGAACATATAAACTGTTTTTGTTTAAGTCAATGTTTAGGCCGACCATTAACCGTCTTTTTAACTAAGTTTACTTTTAATTAAAATTTTAAGAATTTTTATTGTTTGTTTATAATATTAAGAACATTTATTAAATACTTTTCAAACATGTCGTATGGATGCTTTAGGTCAGATCCTTAAGTGTTCAAAACTATAAAGCGTTTTTCAAACAACTAACTTTTTCATAGTCGGTGCTCCCTTATAGCCTCAATACTTCTTCAACAGCCCTTTTGAAATTCCCAAAACTATTTCCGTGCAGAATTTTCGTGATTAAGCCGGAAAGTAAATTCCAAATGTATTAATAATAATAATTCGTATTGATTTTAAAATAACAAAATATCCAATTAAAAAAAATGGCGTTTTTTTCCCTTGAAAGTATTCCAAACAAAAAATTTTAAACCCCTTTCGACGTTACCTTTTAAAAATTAATATTTGTGTATTAGCTACTTTGATACTTCGATAGTTTAAGTTCATGAGCAACTGACTGAGTCGATTTAAAAAAGCTGACTTAACCAATAGTTACAATTCTTTAAACAATTTCAAAATAGGCTCCTAATGCAAATATCCTTGAGAGCCGAGGTGCATTGGATCCCCTCTTTCAAAGTGCTTGCCTTTCATCGGCCGTTTCAGGCAAAGAAACCAAAAAATCAATTGGAGTCAAAAAGTCAAAAAATTAGGGGGGTCACTTTCACACAGTGAGCATTTTTGGAACCATCTCGCACACACCTTCCGCATGATCAAGTCATAAACCACAGATTTTTATAACTCTCAATTAATCTATTGAATGATGCGTTGTGTGAGAAGGGGCGCTAACTTGTTGAAACCAAATGCCGCTGAGGAGACGAGCTTCAATTTCAGGCATCAAATAATCGGTTTTCATGGCGCGATAATGGTCGCCATTGACGGTTACGTTCTCGCCGGTTTCACTTTTGAAGAAATATAGACCGATAGTTCCACTCATGGATGAAATGGCAGCTCTTGAATTTCTTCAGGTTGCTTTTGTCCCAAATGCGGCAATTTCGCTTGTTACAGGTACATACCCATTCGAGCAAAATTAAGCCTCATCGCTGAACAAAATTTTGCTCGAGAAGATTGAATTTCCTTGGAACTGTTCAAGAGCGTGTAGACCGAAGCGATATCGCTTTGGAAAGTCGAACGACATCAGTTCTTGCACAAGCTGTTTGACGTAAAATGCGCTAAGTCGTTCCATACGTCAGTCTGAGTTACTGTGATCCAGTGATTTCATCGTCCATGCTTCATCAACTGCCATTTTTGAAGTCTTTTAAATGTTCATTTTTTCAAAAGTTCTATACTTATTATGTGGACTCATATTTTTTAATATAGATAGTGGAAAATATAAGAATAAATTAGTGATAAATCAGAAAAAAAAATTTAGGTGAGATATCAAGAATATTATATATTATTTTTGAGGTTAGAAGAAATAACAAAGTTTGCCGACATTTCAACTTTAACGAGCTACGCACATGCATTCAAATTTGTAATTATACTCTGTATGGGATATATTGAATTTACACTAAAGTTTCAACACCCAAAAAGAAATGTCAGATACCCTATAAAATAAAGGATGATCCATTTTGAGGTTCCTTAATTTATTTTAAAGGAAAAACGCAGAAATTCAAATTTAATGAGGAACGAATATTCGAAAGAATATTCTTTGACATTTATTTTTTTAAGATTATCTCTTACAAATGTTGGCTGCGGCTACGTTTCAGATATTCCATTTGTTGAGTCCAACTTCCGATGACTCATTCGACCATTTCGACTGGTAACTAGCGAATGACACCGAAATGTTTTGTTGCAGGACTTTAATCGAAATTGACATATTCCCACAGGAAAAACGAGTGACGCGTGATTTGTGAAAAAAGCCTTTTGAATCTAAGCAATTTTTTTGTATATTGCATTATTTCCTAGGATCCATGTCTAATTTCTTAAAGATATCTCGTCAAGTGAAAAAGTTTTCCGTGCAAATATTTGATTCCGAAGTTTGTACAACGGCTTTATGCTATAGTCAACTGATAGCGGCGGTTCCGACAAATGGGCAGCTTCTTGGAGAGAAAATAACGTTGGTCAAATTTAAGATATTTCAAAAACTGAGGAACTTGTTCTAGTATATGGTATACGGGCAGATAGGGATGAGCTCTGATTCAAGTTGATAGCATTCTGCTATTGGCTTGGAGCTTTCCTTCTTCCATTCTTATCGAACTGTTCCCTCGTTAGCTCAAATTAATTAAATACGAGATTCATAGCGTAGAAGTATTAAACCAAGTGATGCCGGCTAATTTTTAAGTTAGTTGCTGCCTTTTTTATTCAGGTGTATGATCCACATAAAGAAAATTAGAGCAGCGTTTTATTAATGCCTAATAATTTAAAATTGAAAAATTTTAACTTAATACCGGCTGCAAATATGAAAAGCTTCCAGGCAGTTAATTGGAGTTACTTCATTATTAAAACGTATAGCACATTCGTAGGAGGCAAAGGAATGTGGAAATCCACAAACCACAATAACAAATGGCGATAAGCCTCAAAATTGTAAAAAAAAAAAAGAAAAATGCAGCAACAACTATTTAAGTACTGTTTTACAGAATTCGCCTGTTTGTTGTTGAAATTTCTACGCATTGTTGTTTGCCTGTTTACTTTGTGTTGCTCCTCCAATTTAGACTTACACATAGATATATGGTATGTATATACCTACACACATACATATACCCGGTCATCACACGCTTTAATGGCGCACTCAATTAGCCAACGATGTGGCAGCAACCGCAATTGAGCAACTTTCAAAGCGCAAAGCAAATTTTCAAATGAGTTGGAGGCAAGCACAACTTTATTGAATGCAACCAAGTGTGTGTGTGTGCGTGTGCTTACGTATGTGCATGTAAATGAGAATAAATGCACATAAGCATTTCATGAGTTTATAAACAAAATGTGTACCAGCTAATAACTGTGTATGTGTGCGTTGGTGTGAGTGCATGGTGTGCGCTCATATAGTGTTGCTTGCTTGTTTGCCGCTGACCACTTCGTTGGCAGCATGAGTGCTGCCAGAAAGTTGAAAACTTCCACAAAGTGTTGTTTGATTTGCGCATTGAGGAACGCACAACAACAATAATAACAATAATTCACGCCAGTGCTGGCAAATAAAAATGCAAACAATAAGCTTTGCTTTGGGGAAAAGCTGTAATAACAACAAAAGCAAACAACAATGGTTAACAGAAGGGGGCAAATGGAATTCACAGTAAAATAAAACTGTTTTGAGCTAATGCTTGCGTTTATATAAAACGAAACCGCAGTGCAATATACGTAAAAAAATAAATGATAAAGCAAAAACAATAAAAGTACGAACTCCGTTAATAATAATTAAGCTGAAAAACTGACAAATACGTTTCAATCAATATGTATAGTAATGTAAACACAAAATTTTAGCGGTTAGCATTGCCATAAAGGAAACACGCATTGCGTATACGCAACTTTTTTTGTAAATGTTGTGCTTTCAAATTCAGGCTGCTATTTTACTCCGTTTCGCTTCCATGAGACAAGTGAATTTCCCTTAAATTGTTTTCTATCGGATGTGATTTTTCACGTCTAACCCTGAGCTGGTCAAAGATATGTTGTCAGCTTGTGTAGAACCCTGTAGGTATATGTATATAAATAAGACTTTCACTAAAGTACTTATGATTTTGAAGGTTAAAATTTTAACCAGAACAAGAAAAAGCGTTAACTTCGGTTGCAACGAAGCTTAAATAATGTTCACAAATACAAAGCATTCCTTACAAGAGCTTGATTTTGATTGGAGTTTGTATGGCAGCTATATCATATAGTAAACCGATCTGAAAAATGTCTTCCAAAATTACACTGTTGTTTTGTACAATAACTTATACCGAATTTGGTAAAGATATCTTGTCATATGAAAACGTTTTTCATACAAAAACTTGATTCTTGTATTCCGTTTGTATGGCAGCTGTTTGTTATTGTGGCCCGATATCATCGCTTTCGTCAAATAAACAGCATCTTAAAGAGAAAAGGATATCTGCAAAATTTCAAATCGATATGGAATCGTGGATCACCTAATATACTCTGTTCAGGGTGATCGTGTATATAGACCTTTTTCTTGTTACAAAAAATGTGAAAATGTACTTAATCCACAAAAATATTTTCCTACACGAATCTAATCTACAAGGCTAGTTTAGAAGATCATTCCTGTAACAAAAGCCTCACGTGGTCCGCCAGAAATATGATTGCCAAACCGTTTCAACTTCCGCCTGGCTAAAACAGGACAATGAAGGAGATACGCCTAGGGATTTCCAACTCACCTTCCTTATACAGCTTTGACAACTTGCGTCCAACAAAACTTTTAACCTAGCCGCATAATTTTTGTTGGGCATAGTCCAGTGAGAACTTCTACGATAACAGTAAGATGAACCTAACAAGTAGTAGTTCAGTGGAATTCCTGGTCCAGGCCAAAAGGAGGTCGCAATAGCACAGAACTTGGTCATTGACCAGTGCTTGCAGGTTCAAGGCGAGATCCTCAGGTCCAGCGGTAGAACGCAAGAGAACTATAGAGGTCAAACTCGTTCCCAATTCGATATAATTGAGACAAGGATGCCTTCTTGCAAGCTCATCGGTTTTGCAACTATAATTGACTTCAAACGAGTCTATTAATTGAGTACTTTGGTTGTTTTTTTTTCGTAAAGACGAACATTCCTTAACTAGTTTTAAGCGCAGCTTGAGCGAGTACAACGTTAGTATTGCTGCTCTGCTGTCGCAGTGAGTTCGGAGCACAGCCAAATCTTCTCGCAGCCATTCTGCTGGAAAAACACTATAGTGGTCCTTACAAAAAACTTCCCCTTCCCTTCTCGCTTGACTCATCCGTGAAAAAGCTCACTGCACTTCTTCTCCAATGATTTGGATGCTTTGGTTTCCAGAAAAATCTTAAAAAGAGTAGCATTTGGGTCACAGCGAACTAAGTTTTCTGAGATGTAATGTAAAGAGGAAAGAATTTCGGAAAATTCCTATTCTAGCTTCCCTTAGTCTTACAGCGGCATTCGCATCTTCCACCAAAATACAATGTTGATATAATCCACGCTGCGCCACAGATACCAATGGACACGTTCAAGCTTGCCAGAATTCGGCTCGGTACTACAAGGAACTGCACACAGAGTGGAGTGCTATTCCCCTTTTATGGAGCCTTGTCCTGGACAAACTACTCGTTTTTCTATCTAATAATGGAATTCGCTGTCAAGGATATGCAAACGATATTGCTATTATAGCTAGACGGAAAGTTTAGGACCCTCTTTGCGATATCGTACAAAGGGGGTTAGGTCTTGCTAAGGGATGGTGAGTTGGACTGTTGAACATTAACCCTTCGAAGACGACCATCGTTGGGTTTACGAGAAACAGGCCCATGTCTGGCCTCAGGATCCTAACCTTTGGTGGCACTTATTTTTTGCAAACGGCTAGCTGGTAAATCCTGGGGCTGCCAGACAAGGATTATCAGGTTTTTGTACAGCATGGTAATGTCACCAATACTCACATATGGAGTGGATTGATGGCTTGGCCTTCGAAAGCATTTCAGACTTCGATAAGACTTCAACTATCGAATTTGCAACGACTCGCCTGCTGTACAATCAAGTGGAATACCGACGGTTCGAAAACGTGGGAGAAAATTGGTGCAGGAATCGCAAGACCCCGCACCAAACTATCCATACCTATGGAAAGTTTACCGATCATTTTCCAAGCCTCTTTGCTATATGTCAATAAGTAAAGATAAACCTCTACTCAACGACAGTCAGGCGGCACTTAAGGCGATTTCTGGCTATTGTTGCAGGAGTATATAAAACAGCTGAACGGTGCACCCTATTTAGGTGCCCGGTCACAAAGACCCGAACCTTTCAATGCGGTTGATCGTCATATCATAAAAGAGTTGCTCGGCAAGGATGAAGGAGTAGGTAGGAGAGAGTATTGGCAACAATTCCAAGGCATGCGCCATGCCATGTTGCTAATGGGTGGTTACAAGGTTTACTTTGGTACACACCTGGCATAATCAACCTAATAAAGAACAAACTCAGGCTAAATATCGTTTTCTACACTGGCCATTAAAAGCTCAAGAACCACTTATTTAGCATGGGCCTAGACTCTTGTGCAATTGCCGGTTCTGCGACATGGAGTCTGAAAATCAAGAAAATCTGCTCATTGACTGCACAGCAGTCTGTAGGCGCAGGAGAAAGATCCCCTACATTCATGTTTCCAAATAAGGATCATTTTGCCTCAATAGCACGTAGCAGTATATTGGAATTTATCAATATGTTGGGGCTAGCTGAGACGTTGTCATTTAGGAGAGGGCACAATAGACCGTCGTGGTGCAATCCTCACTTATTTTTCTGAGAACAGCCTTAATATTTAAAAGGCCTAACCAAAGCCAACCTTTGTCGATGTATTCTCATAAATTCTTCTTAAAATCTTAATAACTCTCATTTATTTGTTTTTAAAGTCAACTCCAGCTCATATACAGCGCATTTCTGTATGCAGCACAACATTCTTAAATGCACACATGTTTACGCCGCTAATTACGCTTAAAATTCAATTAGAACGTGTTTCGGAATTAATTTAATTGAGTGACTGCAAAGTGAATTTCATTGCGCAGAGTAATAGAAATCACATTTAGTGCAGTATTTAGTGTTGTTTTTGTAGCCGAAAGTATACACGGTATTTTGTACGCGTTCACTTCTTGAAGGCCAACAGCGTACTTTATGATTGTAATGGTACAATTTCCGTTTCCGTTGCACTTTATTTCACATTTGTCGCTCGTGCTCGTGTGGCTACTTGTCTTGCCTTTATGCACGCGTATGTGTGTGTGTGTACTCGGGTGTGCGTGCAACAGGATGCCTTGATGCAGTCGAGCAGCAAAACAGTTTTGTTAGCTGAAAAGTGGACATTATTATGACTGGCACGTGCTTATGCTGCAGCGCCGAAACCGCCGCTCACCCAAGCATATTCTTGCCTTCGGTCGCACACAAGCACGCAGAGTATGGTCGAAAAACTAGCCAAATACAATAAAATGCGAAGAAAATTAGAACAATACCGTTACCGAGCAGCACACTTTCAATTGCAGTTGGTCGTTGCTGCAGCTGCAGGAGGAAAAACACTTTCAAGCAAGTCAAGTGTTTGCATCTACTACTATGATTTTTATGCGTGCTCTTATTTTCTATTTTCTGTTGTTGTTTTTTATTTTTAACATTGAACTTACACTGTGCAGATTCGGTAGTTCTCTTTGCCACAAAGTTTGTCATACCCATTGGGAAACGTCGGAGATCTTATAAAGCTGAGCCGATTTTGTTATTTCCGTATGTCTGTCTTGTTATTTTAAATATAAATTTGAAATTTTGTTTACCTTCTATTCTACTCAATAGCCTGCTCATTTGCCGGAGGCAATGATATAGGGCCAAAGTAGCATATATGTAGCTGCCATATAAACTGACCGATCAGAATCAATCCTTTGTATGGTAACCTTTTTTGTTTGGCAAGATATCTTTACGAAATTTGGCTCAAATTATTTTTTAATGTAAGGTTACAATATTTGAAGAAATTGTACAAATCGGACCACTATAGCATATAGCTGTCATACAAACTGAATCATGAAGTACAAATCCTTGTATGAAAAACTTTTTTATTTGACAAGATATCTTCACGAAATTTGGCATGTATTATCTTCCAAGCTTGAGGTATAAAGTCTAAAAAAATTTTACGGATCGAAGCGCTATAGCATAAAGCTGTCATACAAACTGACTGATCAGAATCAATTCCTTGTATGGAAAACTCTTTTATTTTACAAGATATCTTAACAAAATTTGGCATATATTAATTTCCAAATCAGCCTTATAATATTTGAATATATTATTTAGATCGGATCACTATAGCACATAGCCGCCATACAAACTGAACGATCAAAAATATGTCTTTGTATGAAAAACTTTTTTATTTGACAAGATATCTTCACGAAATTTGGCATGTATTATCTTCCAAGGCTGCGGCAAAAATTCTCAAAAAATTTTACGGATCGAAGCACTATAGCATATAGCTACCATACAAACTGACTGAGCAAAATCAAGAAAAAATATTATTTAATACCCTTTCATGCTATAAAAATGCGCATGTGAAGGGTATTATAGTTTTAGTCCAACCGAAGTTAACATTTTTTCTTGACTTTTTTGTTAAAGCTAACGGTTTTCTATTTGCTGTCCGTAAGCACTGTTTTCCGCTGGCCCATTGTTTTTGTACTCGCATGCGTGTTTGCTCGGCTGCAGGGTTATTCATTAGGAAAACATGTGTCTTGCGTAAACAAGAAAACACACACTCATGTGCAAACACAAACATACATACAAAAATACACACACATACAAACTCAAACTCACACACACATATATAAACACACAAATACAGTTTGCGCGTCCAAGCGCCAAGCACATCATACGAAAACAGACAGTTACCGCCTTACACGTACACACATATACATACTCATATAGATTACACATTACAAGCATATTCGCACAAAAACAAATAGTAGCCGCATATGTGACTCATAAAATGGAATATGTGTGCATTTATTAGACAGCTTTACCGCCTGTGGCATGCTGACTAGCCGTACGTGTCGTAAGCTTTCACTCGCGTGCATTACACTACATTTACCGAGCGTAGTGTGCTGTTCCAATCTGTTTTTAGTTTTTGGCCACAGTTTTATTGCTCTGTCTACAAGCACTCCAACATTCAATACAATGAAAATGCATTAGCAGTGCATATTTGTATTGCTGGTACGCCAGGTCGTATGAGTATTACCCGATCACATACTGGCAAACGTGGGATGTGTGAGTAGTAAGTGACTGCGTGAAGTGCAGGTTGGTTTGTGCTTCAGGAAGTCTCATACCCATCAGGCATGGACCCTAGTATTTATCTTAAACTGGACCATACTTCCTTTAGATCCAATATAACTAATATCAAAATTTTCGAACATCCGGCTGACTTTACTCCATACCTTGAGATACCTTGGTGAAACCCACGGAACATTCTTTTAGTATGTAGCATGTCATTAAGGGGCTATACCAGTGAGACACTTTCAAAAAAAATTTCTGTTTTTGTTTTTTTTTTTTTACTTTTTCGATAGTTTATATATTCAAAAATATCCTGTGAAATTGGCAAGGTCGTATCTTGAATAGTTTTTGAATAGCAGCGTTCTGAACAGCGATCGCTCAGAGATGCAAACATACATATATAAGTGAAACTTTAACCGCGTTTTTCTCGAAACGACATTTTTCAAAAATGCTGGCATCATAACTCAACGAGAAATTGACCGATCGACTTCAAATTAAAACTGGGTATAGTTAAATACATTTGCTATACAATGGACTACGATCTTTTTGATTGATTGAAAATTGTCAATTTGGCATAAAAAAACTTGCATTTTTTTCCTAAAAAAACGATTTTTGTTTTTTTTTCAAAATTACGCAATTTTTATAATTTTTGATATTTTTTAAAGATTGTAGTTCACTGCATAGAAAATATATTTAGGTTTAATAAACATTTTGAATTTTTTTGTTTCAGCTATTCATTCAACCAGAATCATGCCAGCAGTTGAGGCACTTTTTTTCGGCACTTCCGCAGACAGCACATAACTCCATTATTTTTCAATATTTTTGTAAAAAAAAAAATTCTAATATAGCTAAAAATATACTTTATTACGTCCATAGAACGTTGAAACATTCAATCTCGCACTTTCTTTTAAAAAAATTCACGAAAATCGCCTAAATTTTCATGCGTCACACTGGTATAGCCCCTTAATATGTGTTACTGACAAAAATAGATAAAATCGTGTCAATGCCACCCCCAACTCCCATATTTTTCTAGAAGAATTTTTCGCACTTTGATTCTTGCAAGTTGCAAGAACTTAAAATATTCGGTTACACCCTGCCCTGCCTTACTTATTTTTAAATAAATTTATATATTTTTATACCACTCCCGAATGGAAGCTACTATAAATGCTTTCCTCCTACAATTTTTAATAAGCGTGTACATTTGAAGTCGCTGCCAGGTAAATGCCAAACACACTTCTCAACTGCTCCGGTATGATTTAATCGTATTTGCGTCAGATTTCATTTTAAATATATCAAAAATCGATTAGTCTATAGAACTTGACTTTTATATTTTTTTACGCTGTGCCTTTTGTATATATATAAATTCGCACGTGTAAAGCTAGATTGCTATTATTTTCATATTAAACCACGTAACCCATGTATTTGTATGGTATGCTACTACTAAATGTGAAATAAGGGGAACAAAATTTGCAATGCTATATTTTATGCAAAATTATATAATAAATATCTGGTATTTATTTCAAATTTATATATTAATTACCATATTGGCAAAAATATTTATTTTCTATGATTGTTGAATGTATTTCGATTATTATCATCAAAAGTGAAGTATTAATCTTCTGTAAACTATCATTCCAAACTTTTATATCTCAATTCTTCATCAAGCTCAGTTGCAAATCTTAAACTCAGATGCATCTATCTTTAGGAATGCTAGCAGGTCAATTGAAAATTATCCGGCCCATTGTAGTAGTTTTAACACAATTTTTTGGCAAAATTTATTTTATTCAATATATTTCCCTTTAAGGCTAATAAATTGATTATAGCGACCCTCCACCTTTTCGATACCATTTATGTAATACAAGCACAATTTTTCCTCTACTTCAATATAGGCTTCAGTTTCAACGATCACCTCTTCATTCGACTAAGATTTCTATTCAAAGAGCTTTCTTTTGAGTTCTGAGAACAGCAAACAACCGCTGAAGCCAAATTTGGAAATAGCAGTGGTTGCTTCCGCAGCCCAAATTTATGATTTTTTGCCATCGTTTCTACTGACTTGTAATACAGTGCACTGTCTTGGTAACAGCACTTTTCTCTTCTTCAAATGCGGCTGTCTATGTTTTTCAAGGAAGTCAATAAAATTCATTCCATGCGCAACCCAAAATACTGACGCCATTAGCTTGCCAGCCGCCTGTTGCGTTTTTCCACGCTTTAGAGCGGATTCATGGTGTGTAGGCCCTCGGATGACTGTCGTTTGGACTTCGGAATAAAATGATGGAGCCATGTTTCATCCATTGTCACATATCGACGCAAAATGATGAGTTTATTGCGCCCGAACATCTTCAAAACGCTGCTCCGAATCATCAACTCGTCGTTGCATTTGGTCAAAAGTGAGCTCGAGCGGCACCCACTTTGCACTGAGCTTACTCATAGCCAACTATTTGTGAAAGACATGATGTATACGTTCAGTTAATATCCTTAGATTGCCTGCTATCTCAAATAACTTCACTTTATGGTCATCCAAAACCTAAAATTTTGTAGGAGCAGGCGTTGAAATCCTATATCTTAGGAAATACTAAAGCAATTTCAGACAAATTAATTGTGTAAGATTACCTAAATAGTCAAATCACACCCTGTAAAATCTGATTCCTTCACTTTACATTGGTCTGGGCCTTCTTCTTTACGGGTAGTTCTTTATCTCACTGGCATGGGAACATTGACTATGAATTGGACGTAGCGCTCTTAAATTTGGTATTTTAGTTTTTTGCAAAGCTCCCAAAGCTCAGTTGTGGTAATTAATATTTATTTTTAAGGCACCATTCACGGAAGCCTTAATTACATATACCATCATATAGCTCATCCAGACGAGTAGTTCATAAGACCGTAAAAATATTGTTGTTTGCACTTTAAGGCTGGAAAACCGATTGTTAATGATTTGCTATCATTAAAGCCTAGTGACTACAGCATGTTACTGTCGTCACAAAAATCCCGATGTTGAATGCCATTAAAGGCGAATGGCTCAATTCATGGCTAATTTTCTTTAATGTCAATATAATATTCCGTTATTAATATTTATATTCCATAGATTGCCTTTATTTGCATCTTCCAATAAATATATGACGATCAAGTCCAAACCGATTAATTAATAAACTACAAAACTTTTCTAATCTATCAATTCATCTCATTTATTTACATAGTAATTAATAATATATTATATACATACACACAAATAAATTCTATAACAATAACATTTACGTATTTCTGGTATTATTTTCATCATACTTTGAATTTTCTTTTCACAGAAACTCCTTAAGGGCAGAGATAAATCCACCTACCACAAGCACGGCGCATTCTGTCTGGAGACACAAAAGTATCCCGACGCACCGAATCATGTGAGTTCAATAGTGGTTACAATTAAACGAACGCATACAATATTCCGCACATATACATATACATATATAAATTTTCTTACATACATATACATATATACTTATGTATGTACATACATCACCCAGCATGCCAGCATTTCGCCATGTCAAAGTAACGGACAGTGACTGACACTGACAACAGCAAAGAAAACGCTTGTAAACAAGCGGCTGGGGACACAGGAAGAATAGTAAGGATGTATATAAGTGAGGGAAAATTAAAAGAAATCCGTATACACAGAAGCTACAGAAGAACAGCTGACAAGACCGACACACAACAATGACAAAAGCAAACGAAACATTGACGGAAAGTCAAAGGAAAGGATAATACGCTAAAGACAGACAGGATATTAAAGGCTATTGAGCAGATCATTGTAACGCAGCTAGACAAGGCGACCGTAAAAGAGAATCGCAGCTAAAGGTTAACAAAGCGGATTACAAGAGGAATGAGCCAAACTGAAATGACATACATGAAAAGGCTTAAATAAAATTGACAAGCAGCAAGACGAAATATATAAACAATCACCGTTTATCGTTACGAGTGTATAAAAATAAGCTTTAAGATGGCAAAATGGCGGGGATTCCAATTTTTTTATTTATTTTAGCATTGTGTTTGTTGTTTTTTATTGAGAGATATGTGTGTCTGTTTTTTAAAAGCGTCTCAATTTAAAAACAAATTTCATAATTTTTAAATATATTTTAAATGTTTCACATACACTTCATTAAATAGGAAACCAATTTCTTATATTTTAACAGAAACACTTCCCATCCATTGTACTAAGACCCGGCGAATTGTATGAGCATGTGGTCCACTATAAATTCGGCACGCTCCGTAGTAAGGCACCATTAACTAGGCTTAGCGAATTGGATGATATTGAATATATTGATGTGAGCGGTGCCGATAATTTAGAAGATGATGTTTATGCAGATATTTCTGCAGAGGTCACAAGCGCATCTAAATCAGATCTGCCTGACGAAGGGAGTCGAGGACCTTCGCTAGAAGGAAGTAACAGAAATCTTCGCGAAGATGACAAACCGCAAAGTTCTGGCGCCAGTAAAGAGCCTGGTGAAGTAACATTAGAAAAAATAGAAGAAAAACCGGGAGAGCACCCAGCAGAGAAAGCAGCAGACCAAACAGCGGATAAAGCAGCAGAGAAGACAACCGAGAAATCAGCAGAGAAGCCAACAGAGCAAACAGCAGAGAAACCAGCCGAACAAGCAGCACAAAAATCACAAGTAGCGGTTCCAGAAAAAATGGATGTTGAAGCAGCCGTTGAGAAAGAGCCCAAAGAGGAGCTCAATAAGGAAACTAAAAAGTACAAAGTAGACGCTGAATGTCAGACTGGCGAAGCAACAGCAACTCCTGCTAAGGTTGAAAAAGAAAAGAAAGAAGCTGAAGTTCAGACAGATGATGATGAGGAACAACAAGGTGCTTGTGGCGGTGCACCCAAGGAAACAGCAAAGAAATAAAGTACCTATCATATCAGTGATTAATTAGCAAAAGAAATAAGTAATCTACAATATCGAGAAATGTTCTAAACATATTTGAATATTTCAAGAATTGTTTAAATAATAATTAGTGCGCGATAAAATATATTAGAACTGCAATTAAATTAAAAAAACTTTATAATTTTCATATATTCATGAATATTGAAATTTACAAAAAAAAAACAGTAAAATATAAATTCATCTCGTGCATTTAAAAAGAGCACATACTCAAATCATCATCAACTCTTCACCTGCATCTGTGTTTGTACTGAAAAACATTGAAATTCATTTTTAGTGATGAAAATAATTTAATAACTTCTACATATGTCAATTTTAAGTCCAAAATTGGCGTTTGCTGCACAAATGGAGGTTCCTGAAAATTTTTTTTAAACACCATCATATGATTGATGGTTTCTTATAGGCGATTATTTCTCGACAACAGCATTAAATGCGGCTGAAAAAAAGATGTAGATGCGCAAAATTCTTCTGTTAACGCCCAAAAGTAAGTATAAAGTCAAAGTATTTAATCCACACCGTAGCTTGACTAATTTTCCGGGTTTCAACTTAAATTTAAACAAAATGTTTCTACTACCTTGTTCAGAATATTAAAAAACTCATTAATATTTTTTCCGCTACCATTTTACATTAGGATACGAGAAATACTCTCGAGCATTACAGAAATTGAATTTATTAGAATTATTCTGGCGAAGAGAGCCTGAGAGAAGCAAGTATATACGTACATAGATAAGGTTAGGTTAAATGGTCGATCCTGAAAGGAGGATCTCATTTGGATCTCCGTTGTATGCTTGGAGCCGTTTACAGATTTGTTGAGGCGATGTCAATGTCAGTTTCGGCGTCCGCTGTTGGTTCGCCAAAGGTATGCCTGTCGAGATGTTTCAGCCTTAGCTTTCCTAAGGCTGGACAATGGAGTAGAAAGTGCCTGGATGTTTACACATATCCTTCTTACATACAACTTTGACAATTTGCGTGCGACTGGCTATTGGATAATATCCGGTAAGAGCTGCAGTATGAAATTTGGTAAGGGAAAGAAGATCGCTTAGGTTCTACTCTAGGCCAAGGGACCTCGCGTTCGCACATAAGCTGGTCGTCGACCAACGCCTGCTCAACGAGCTCGAGATTCATAGGTTCATTGCTAGAGCGCTAGTGAACAACGAAGTGCTCGTTCCCAATCCCATATAATTGAAACAATGGGGCCTTCTTGCGAGCTCATCGATTTGGCAGTTTTCAACGACTCCACTATGACCTGACACCCAAACGAGTATGATGACGAAATAGCGCAATGCTATTTGTAGTGAAGACAGACAATTTGACTAACACAGTTTGCAAGCTCAACATTAATATCGCCGCTCTGCTATCGGAGTGCATGCTAACCTCTCTGAACGAATCTACATTCTGGTCTAGTAGATCTAAGGAGGGTTCCCAGGCCGCTTGGCTAACTACATAAATATATTCGTTGTTGTCAGAACAAGAAGACTTTCTTGAATTGCTGTGATCTCCACTTGAAAGTCGGTCACTGCAGCGATCTGGTAGACGGGAGGAGTTTTTGGTATATACAATAAAATTGCTCAAAAGACCACCTTCCACTTCATTCTCTAGTCTAGGTCCCATCCGTTTAGAAGTCTATCCTTTTTTCACTTTTCACCTCGTCCCTTTCCTACTCTTCTCTTTAAGGGAAGGCAATATTGGGGACCGAATTTAAGTTCGGTTCTAAAGGATTTCGAAAATGCCTGGTATTGTGTAGAAGCGGGAAGTCACGAAGCATTATAGAATACTCCTGATAACAGGCGACTAATAGGGAGGATTCCCTCAATCCAAAGAAAAAAAATACGATAAGAGGTTGACGTAAGGTCTACTTCCGTTTCCTGTGGCTTAAAGCAACTCTAGCTCGTCTGCAGCGCAGCAAAACCAAATTTCACTAAAATTATGCGATTTTTTTCTGTGCTGGGTCTGTAGCCCAGGAGGAAATAAAGATTTTATTTCCGGCCGTGAAATGTATTAGTATGAAACTGTAGCATACCTTTGGGCGCTCAGGAAAAAGCTTTCAAATACTCGTTAGAAGTGGCAATAGTATTTAACTCTAAAATATGCTACGCTTTCTTCAAGATCAAATACGTTTTTTTCTACCAAGTCCCCAAATAACGAAATTTCTATTCCGTCAGAATTTTTAAGTTATTTTTGAATTTAAAAGTGATGTTTTTTTTTTTTATTATTTTATTTTTTTGCACCAGCCATGGCTTACTCCTAGTATGATTTTATAAATTAATTTCGCATTTCAGTCACAATAACCGAACAATTATATGCCTGGAAATCTCATTCTGGCCTTAGACGAAGCTCTGAAAAGTTTTTAGGTAGATCCTCACTTATAAATCAATATTTTATTATATTTGTGAATAATATTTCATCAATCTGTGCTATTACTCCTCAAAGCAAATACAAAGCGACAGCCATTAAGCATAATTAAAACTGCTTTCTATTCGTTATTCATTAACCAAAGTCGCCTTTGTGTGTCAGTATAGTCTCTCTTAACTGACTTTGTTTAACTTTCTTTCATTTGTGATTAACATAAACGTTTTCGATCGTCATCAATGTCAGTCAGTTATACGAAAACAATTGAAATATTTCAAAAGCTGGCAACCGCTGGCCAATATTTAATTTCTTTTGTATTGTTCTCTCCATGCTTGTAGCTATCAGCAGCATATTTCTCTAAGCCTTTGGGAAGTTATGTCATAAAAGTAAAATAAATACGCATTCAACTTGACAGGCAACCAATCAAAGCAGTCTGTAAGTCAATCACAAGAGCAATATCCTTACTCGCAATTGTGGTTCCTTGCACCGGCACATTGCTCACTTTCAATGCCGCTTTACTGCCATAAAGCTGTTTGCTGCTTATCAGGCGTTTCCATTTTCGGATTACTTTACTTAACTGCCGCCACCTTTGCTTGGCTGTCAAATAAGCCTTTTTGTCGTCATTACGCGCGTCCGACGCAGCTGTCAATCATTAATTCAATAAAACTTTTGACACTTATATTTTCATATATTTAAGTCGAACCACTGAACGGCGAACGGATAGAGAGAATAAAACTGTTTTATTGAGCTGCTTGTGGGAGATTTTCATATAATTATTGTGGTTTATTTTTAAGGCTGGCGCGGCGATTTTTATTTTATATGTGAATATGTTGCTTATTGGATTTGTATTTAAGTATTTTGTTAATAAAGTCATGAGTTATATAACAGTATAATCCACCCTGTAATATTTTGGAAACTTACGTAATACGTAAGCCATAATCTATAACTTCAAAGAAACGGGTTTGATACACCTTTCTTTCTAAATCTCTAAAGTATTTTTGCGAGAGCTTCTTAAGCTACTGCAAAGGAAATAAGAATAACAACACTTTAAAGAGAGATTTGCTTCATTTTTAAATAATTTATTTACCATTAATAACATTTTCGTTGACAAATGGCAACTCTAATTAGATGTTTGTTCTTTTCTATAACAGTGTCAATGCTTCCTTATGCAAGAAGTGGGAGAAGAAATGTATTTTCCTTACAAGAAATATTGAAAATTTGAGCAAC
Source organism: Bactrocera correcta (assembly GCA_027475135.1). NCBI lineage: Eukaryota > Metazoa > Arthropoda > Insecta > Diptera > Tephritidae > Bactrocera > Bactrocera correcta. The sequence goes on from CM050327.1 coordinate 39,307,675, forward strand.
TTGGCGTAGTCCAGAGCCTTTTTTGAAATGACTAAATAATCATGTTTTTAAAGAGGCACAAATCAGAGAACTCGCATGAGGGATCAACAGAGAGTGGGTTTTTTAGATATTATTTTATTGTGAATGCTTTTGAGTGATGGCAAATTGATGATCGAATAAAGCTCAGTGATCGAAATTAAGGGAACAATTGGCCACTTCAGAGATGCGATGCGACGCCTTTAAAATTTTCTGTGGAGAAATGATATACATTATGTGAACGATATACACCGTTATAACGCTTTTGGATAGCATGGAGGGAACTATGCGTAAGATAGAGACAAATCAGCGTATTCAAATTCAAAAAAAAATTAATGAAATCGTGCTCCGAAAGTAAGGGGTAAGTTTAATATTTCAATTATATACATGCATATGATTTTACTTTTCAACTTTTACAAACCTTAATAGAGTGTTAATACATACGACCACTGATCTAATAATTTATTTATATTTTTTTTAGTACAATTAATTAACAACTTATTCTACATAATACATACATTATTTACGCATCTGGCAAACTTATATTTTTGTTTGCGAATAAGTAAAACAAATATTTCTTTATTTTTTAATTTATTTTGTAAAATAGTTTTCATTATTTAATTATTTGAGATATGCAGACATCGAAAATTTGGCTTTGGTTGCTTTAAAAATTCGTACAAAAAACATTCCAAAGAGTTTAAATACTCGTAAATTGGGCTATTTGATTTACAAAACTATACTATTTCTTACTATTATACTTATTTACTATTTCTTTACTTGACAAATACATCAATATCTTTCAATTAATATTTTTGAAATCGGCAAAAATGGCTAATTATCACACCTACCTACCACACAATGGTTTTGTTAAAGGCTACTTAAGGTGTAAAATGTCTTAAATAATAAAGCCAGCATGGTAATATCCCAAAAGAAATTGATATGGGGCATAGGGTTAAAAATTAAGGTGTGGCATAACGAAATCTTAGCAAAAGTCTCATTTCTCACAAATTACTAGGACTAAATAAATATTTATTATTGACAATAATTGCTACAACATTTCTCATGACATCTTTACAGCAAAATGCAAAACTATATTGTAATTTTTACAAAACGTTATTCATTCTTAGACCCCTTTAGAAGTATATATGATTTAATCTCTACTTTGTTTGCCTTTAAAAGTATTACAGGCTCATATATTTCGAGGTTCCCTACTTTTGTATAGAAAAAACACAGAAACTTCAAATTTAATGGAAAATGTTTATTATCATTTGAAGGAATGTTCTGTGGCATTTATTTTTTGAAGATTATCTCTTTCAAATGTTGGCCGCGACCACGCCACAGATGCTCCATCTGTTCTGTTCAGTTTTCGATGACTCGTTCGAGTATTTCGACTGGTAACTGACGAATGCCAGTCGTGATGTCGAAATGGTATTGTCCGCTTAGACTTAAGACTTTACACATATCCACACAAGAAAATGTCTAACGGTGTGTTATCAATCGCTCTTGGGGCCAATCGAGCGGCCCAAAACCTGAAATTAACTTCTCACCGAAGTGTTTTCTCATTAAAGCCATTGATTGATGCGATGTGTGGGAGGTGGCACCATCTTGTTCAAACCAAATCTCACCGCGATCACGAACTTTAAGAGCAGATAGAGCAAAGCGATGTCGTTTGGGAAAGCCGAGAGCCTACAAAACAAGCTGTATTTTGTACCCTTTCTCTTATATCTTTCCGATATTAAGCTTTATTCGAGTTAAGTGATTTACTTAGCTCACATTTTAATGAATTGCCGAGGAACATACATACATATATATATGATGTTCATTTGCGCCCGATATAAACGCCATCTTTAGTATTATTTATAGGACTATTGAAAAGCTTAAGCTGAGTCATAACCTTTGGCTTGGCTTTTGTTTGGTAGCGCGCCATCTCTAGGAAAATTGTAACAACTATTAAAGCTTCGACGCGAACCTTAAGCTTTAGTTGGGCTTTTCATCGGAGCTTTCTTTAAACACTAAATGCTTGAATTTTAACGAACCTTTCGTTAAATACAAAGCTATTTGTATAATATTTTAGCTTAAATTAACCGGTTTATTTCTTTCATAATCTTCAACCCAAAACCTAAATATTAATATTTAAGAAACATGCTTCAAAATATAATTGATATAACTTTTAGTAGTGGATATGTCTGATAATAAGCTTTCTAAATACAAAAATAGAGTTTATGATGATTGAAGCCGTAGAAAGATAACGGTATTTTTTCCACTTGACACGTCGCAATTATATATCTTCCTTTGAAAAATTTAATTAATATCAAAGGTTTTCAAATTATTCGATTTTTGACTAATCAAAATCAAATTATATTTAATTAGAAAATAGTAATTTCTAAAATATGCAAAATAAATATTCCCAACTTTAATCATCACTATTCTTAGATTTTGGCTATTCTAGTACAAGTAGTTTAGTTCACGAACATCAGAAAATAAATATTAAAAAATATATTGTCAATAACTTATTATGAATTGTATTTATATTCAAATCATGCGCCGAGAGCCGATAATGAACTCGTAACAATTATGATAACGACCGACCAAAAAAAGCGCCTAAACAGACATGTAGCTGTGTTTGTATAATTACGCTTATGTTACTACGTACACATGTACATATGTACACGTATAATGCAAACTAACAAGTGATGAAAGCTTGTAATGTGTGGTATACATACAAATATACAAATACATATAATATACGCTTAATCGTCTTTGCAAAAGTATTAAAGTAAAAAAATACATACAACAATAAAATGCAAAATTGTAAAAACAAAAAAATCATTAAGCCGAAAATGTAAAAAAAAAAAACACATTAAAAGCTGAGAAATATATGCCAAAAAATTTTCAGAAATTTTAGTGCTGGAAAAAATGATCAGTATAAGCAAATTAACTTATCGGATTTTATGAAAAAAATTTTACAATATTTAAATAGAAGCAAATAATAAAGTCAAAGTTCGGAGGTAACCGAAGATTTCGTACTCTTGCTATTTGACTGTATCAACGCCGAGGAAATACCTGCAGTTGCATACTGTTGGTTAGTTATATGGTATCTAAAGTTTTCATCCGATTTTATGCACATTAGGCGCAAAGATGCTCAAATTTATCAAGTTAACTCACGTGTACCCGGAAATGGTAAATAAAACGCAAAATATTTAATTATTCATCAATATTTATTTTGCCGCCTTCAAAGTGATCCCCAAATGTAATACACTTATGACCACGAATTTTTCCAGTTCTCAAAACACTTTTCATAAGAACTTTTAAGATGACCCACACCTCCTACAGCGAATTTTGTTTTGCCGGAGCGGCAATTTCAGTTTGGGGGACAGGAAAAAATCACACGGGGCAAAATATGGTGAATACGGTGGATGATCTTTAGTATTCATTCTGTTTTTGGCTTTAAGTTCGGTCACAATCGTGGCTCGAGGCGATGGTGCACCATCATCTTGCAAAATCCATGAATAGTTCTTCCACAATTTCAGCCATTTTAGACGGATGTTTTCACGCAAACTCCTTAATGCGTACAAATAGAGCTCCTCATTGACAGTCTAACCCTTCAAAACAAAACCAACTTCGAAAAACGCAATCATCATCCCCTTGATTTTTCATCGGTCTTGGCAAGGGTTTTTTAGCTTCGTCTCGTTTTTCCCCTCCACT
>CM050327.1:39311894-39361894 GCA_027475135.1 Bactrocera correcta
ACACACTGTTGCACAAACTGGTTTGCGACACGAAATGGACGAAGCAACAAAAATCACTGAATTTTACAATAAAAAATGGCGTACTCTCCACAATCGGTCAACCAGTCAGTCATACGCACAGTTGGCCGCAGCGCGCACAGGCAATTGGCGAACAGCGTGAAAAGAATGCTACACAATGAAATCGCCTGGCAAAGTTTTCACTTACAGCCGCTTACTTACACAATCGCTTGCTTTTGCTGATGATGGATTTATTTCCATTTTAATTGCTGCAATTTATTTGTTTACCAAACAAAATTTATTCTAATTCTTATTTCCCAGCGCCAGTTAACCAATTGCTTTCGGCTGCCGTTTTGCTTGTGATTTTATTGAATTGCTTCTTTCTGCCTTGGTATTTTACTCTCTAATATCCGATTGACGCCCGCGTTCAGATCAGCACACGTCCGCAACGCTCAACAACCCGATACTTTGTGAAAATTGCCAAAACAGTCGCGGCTGGCGAGAGTACAGCGCTGGCGGCGAGAGCCACGCTGCCTATGCTTAATTGCTTGCTGACACGCGTTTGAATGTATGTGTGTTTATTTAAGTCTGCGCGTGGTGAATTTCTCAGCTGAGCAACTAGTGTGCCGTGTTGTTTGCTCTTGCCACACTCGGCTGCTTTTGGCTGATTCGAATTTAAGCACTTTTTGGAGCAAAGTCATGTGAACAAAGCGAAAAAAGTGCAACAAAAAACTGTGAAGTGTGGTGTAGCAGCGCTGTCACTCTGAAAAGTTGTCATCATATTTCATTCTCTCTCTCTCCCTTTGACGTGCATTCCCGCTTGAGTTGGTGCTCTTTGCTGTCGCTCTTGCAACACATGTTGCATGCAGAATGTTGAAAGCTTTGCCCACTAATTTTCTCTTAAAAGGTTTTCGCAAGCAAGTGCTTAAGTTATTGCTGTTGTTAATTTATTTGGCAGAAAACATAAGATTTAAGTAGTTGCATGAGTTATGGGTTTTCTCGGGTAAAAAACAACCTTTTTTCAAAAATTTTTTTTCATATAAAAAATTTAATATTTTACTACAACTTTCTATTGTTACAGACATCCACTCCTGGCAATGCAAATATGAAATTTTTGAAAAAGAATATTTGAAACTCGGCCAATGCGACGCCATTTCCCGTGACTCCTCGGAAAAAAGATACGCTCGCGTTGGTAAGATAGCTCCTTATAGGATCATCTAAAATAAAAAATATGTGTTTTATTTAAAACCTTAAAGCCGAAGGAAAAAAAAACTAAAAATCTGATTTTTGGAAGATATTTTTATTTAGTTTAGTGAAAATTTCGCAATTTTTTCAAGTTGTTTTTATTGAAAAAAATATTTTCGTTTAAGTTTTAAGTACAATTCTTAAATCAATTCAAAAACCTGTGTGAAATTTCATTAAGATCGTTCAGTAGTTGAAATCTTACCAACCGACTTCAAAACCACAGTTTCCAGAAAAACGCGTTTAAAGACGGAGCACTTTGCCTAGGTAGCCTCGAGCACACGAATTCTCGCTGTATCTCCGAAAATTTAGAATAATATTATAAAGATGTTGTAGAATTTAAAAAGATAATAAAGAAATTCAATTTTTTAAAACCCGTAAACACATTTACTCAAGGAAGGGGGCAGGGCGGTAAGGGAAAATAATAGAAAATAAATGTAAAATAACAGTTTTCACTTTAAATGGCTGCCAAAAATTTTTAATTTACAAAAAAATTAACAGAGAACGATAGGGGATGACTTAATAATAATTTGACACATTTTTTTTTTTTCTTTCTTTTTTTTTATTTTTGAATAATTTCTAGCCGAGTTATGGTGAATACAGCAAAGTGCTTTTTTCTCAAGGCGTTCTGCGGGAAGCACTGTTACCGGCTTATGCTTCAATATTTCTGCATGAAATTATTACCCTATATTGCAAACGTGTAAGAAATAAATTCGCAAAAAAGTATTTTTTTTCCTTAAACTACCGAATATTAAGAATTTGGTCCGAGTACATTCCAAAAAAGAAAGAATATACTCCTTTAAGAAACTCTAGAGACTCCCAGCGGATAACTGATGTGTGATTTTTGATTATACTTTCATTAATTTTTAAATTGTATTTTCTGCCGCCTAGAATTTGATCCTTCTAGCTAACTGCTGGTAAATACTGGTAAATTCGACACATAAAATGTTGTAAAAAATATTTTTTTTTTTTTTTGACAAAATGGCGTTTTCTCCAAAAAATCGATTTTTGACCAAATTTCGACCTTAAATAGGTCAAAAAAAAAATATTTATCGGTGGTAAAGAACCTCCGACTAATAAGTAAAAAAATGTATTTAAAAAGCTGGTGTAAAAATTTGAGATTAATTTTTGTTATTTTCTAAAGTAAATAATAAGATGAATTATTTTGAGAAGAAGAAATTTCTTAAAACAAAATCTAAAATTTTATACAACAGATAATTGATTACAGCTTTTTTGTAGGATAATTTTTAGATTTAAATTTTTTAAATTTTTAAATTTAAAATTTAACTTTTTCCTAAAAATTAATTATATATAAAATATATGAATGTATAGTATGTGTACATTTTTTAATAAAAAAATATAGAAACATTTTATTATTATTTTTTTTTGTAAATAAATTATATGATGACTCCTCTTGAGACAAAGAAAACCGAAGGTCTCTACAGCTTTCGCAGAAAAAGTAATTTTGGTTAAAAAAAACCAGTTTTTCTAAAGAAATTGACTCTAGTAAAAAATAAACTTTTTTAATTGTCTGAAATTGTTCAACAAAAATTAATTTAACTCTTTAAAGGTTAGGAATTTCTCACCTAAAATTAATTATTTTCACTGAGACTACTAAGATTGAATATTTTCCTTTGAATAAATTATGTAAAAAATAGAGAATATGTGTATATAAAATATGTACCTCCTTTTAATATAATAAAAAATTAAAAACACGAAAAAATTATCACTTATATTTTTCTCTAAAATAAATAATATGATAAATCCTTTAAAATCAAAAAAAAAAAATTATTTAAATAATCTAAAAGCTTTTAACACAAATAATTGATTCATAACGTTTTTGTATAAGAACTGAAATGTTTAAATAAAAACAAACTAAATATGTATCTTTTTCTAAAATAATTAATTTATAAAAAATTTTCTTTCACGGGCTCCGATTTGGAAATAGAATTGCTGGGCAGTCAGAAGCCACCAGTACACTTGAATACTTTAGCCTACCTTCCAAGCAGAGTTAACGAAATATTGCATGTATATATCTTGACTATTAACTCATCTCAGTTTAAATAATTTACAGCTTTTTGAAAAGAAAGAATTTTTTTTAATAAAAAGTATTTTTTTTTTTAATAATTTTTCTTTTTCGAATTTCTGCTTCAAAATAAGTGTCATGTCGAAAGCAATTTAAGCACCTCTACACATGATTACTAACTCACCAAACTCTCTCAGTTGACAGGTGCTGACTATCTAGGGGTTGTGCGCTCCACAACCCCGGCGAAATATGTATTGCAATCAAGTTTCTGCGTTTCAGTTCTCGTACGACTCTCTCTCTCTCTCTCTCTAATTCTCTCTCTCTTAGTCAATAAAGCACGAGTGCCAAATTCACCACAGTGCCTTGTGGGTGACACACTAATAACCTATTAACGTTGGTTAATAAATGTGCAAGTGTCTTTTCACATAGTAACACTATGCATGTGGGTGTATTTGTATTCATTCTTGCTTTTCTGTCCTGTTGTGTACATATAGTATGTGTCGTACTAATACTAACTTGCAAAGTGCTTCTGCACTGTTAAGCCCTAAGTCAACGGCCTTCTTCTGTGCTGCTGTGTCGCTGTTATTGATGGTACTCTGGCGCTTCTCCTCCTTCTAAAAGTTTTCCGCTACTTTGGCGCGCTTGTTTGCATTTTCAGCTATGTGTGTATGTTTACTAAGCCATTCAAGCGCTGTATAATTTAGTGAGCAACATTGTTGGCATGTGCATGCATTTACTGTTGCTTGCCTTTGTTTTTAGATTTGTTGTATGTGATATATGTGTCTGTGTTGAGAGTAGTCAACAGCTGTTGGCTAGAAGTTGTACATTTGCATGAAATGGCAGCAGTAAGCAGACCAAAAACCCAACGTTGCTGCGGATAGTTGAGGACGGGGAGCTTTAAGCAACAAGCGGAATACAAACATACATACATAAATATTTCCTTGTGTGAGTGAACTTACTTCCCTGTAAGAATATGCATTTTAAGGTCAGTGAAATGTTGCTGCCAAAATTTATTTATTTCTCTTTTACTTCCTTAGCAAATGCTCTTTTCATTCTCCCCCTAAACGGTTGTTTTCTTCTGCGCGCCTCGATCCTGCTGTGTTTACTAACATGTCTTTCTTGTTTGCCCTACTTCTAGTGGTTGCTTTTGTTAATGTTTGGCGTCTACTTGAGGTTCTTTTGGCTTATTTGCTGCAGCATCATTCATTCATGTCCTCATTTATTATTTCAAGGCTTCGAGTGCTAGTTGGAGCTTGGCAGCTTGTACGCTACTGGTCAGATAAATACTAATAAATACGTACTGCAAAGATCTTGTTAACGGTAAACTAGTGTCTTGCTTCTGAATGGAGCAAATGAACTAAATTCAGAATTTTTTTTTTTTCAAACCTAATATGACAAACTATTTTGTTGATAATGATTTTATTAATTATTTACTATGCCAGGTGACTATGGACTGGTGACTACTTCCTCATATTTGTTGCAGGAATACTGATCGATTATTATTGGAAACTATGTACAAATAACTTATTACTGTTTATTATAACAATGAACCAACACTTTGGACTGAGTAAGCAATTGAGAAGCAAAGTCCTTTTTCGACGAACAAAGACCAAACTCTACAAGTCGCTCAACATCCACGTTCTGCTATATGAGGCAGAGGCATGAACCGATGACAATATCTGATGAGTCGACGTTACTACCTTTCGAGACAAAGGTTCTGCGTAAGATTTATAGTCTTTGCGCATTGGCAATGGCGAATGCCGCCTTTGGTGGAACGATATCGAACTACTGAAGCATCCAGCTGTCATACAGAACATTCAAAATCAAGTTCTTGTATGGAAACTTTTTTATTTTTAAAGTGTATTCTAGCTTCGGCGCTACCGAAGTTAACAGTTTTTCTTGCTTTATTAAATCTAAATGTATTCAATTATCAAGAGAGCTGGATGATCAATTACTGGAGATAAAAGGCTGGTTAAAGAAGAAAAATTATCAATTTATATTACAGAATCGCTTTACAAAAAATGCTATTACGAAATTAGCCATCTTTGTTAGTCGTTAAAATTGTTTGCTTGTCATCGAGGAACAACCTCTTCTAAGTAGCAGAGCAAAAGGTTTGCTTTATACTGATCAATGTCTGTTAACCAAGCCACGTAGCATTGTTGTATGAACAAGCTTTACACTTATTGCAATTAAACCACTCCATGAACGCACTTTTCAACAAATAACGTGCCCTCTATATCATTAAAATGCTTTCGACTTCTTGAAAAAAACATTTCTTCACGAGCATATACTACATGATCTCTGCATTATTTAATTTGAATAAAAAAAAACCACTAGATGTGTGTCTGTGGATTCTTAGCGCTCTTTATCCCGTATTATCGAACTCCCATATCGATACATGCACATATGTAGGTATCAACTCATGTGTGCAACAGCATTCAATGAATCACTAATTTTACAGCCAAAACATAATGCTAATAACGCACTGCACATTGCGTAATGCATGAAAACTTGAATTGTATGCAATGCATGAAAGCCGACTCTGTTAAGTGCCGCTAAACCATTGACCAACGCTCAGCAGGTTTGTTGTTTTTCTTTTTTGGTCTACCAGCCAGCATCTTATGAAATATGTCGCATTCGCAGACACTGAAGATCTCGTTTTCGTTGCTCATTTAGCGACGCGTCGCACACACACATACACACATACCATATATACATACTACCCAATGCGAACCTCTTAATGAGCAGCTGGCAATCCCACGACTGTCGGCGTCTTGTTTTGCGTTAAACGATTGCCAAGTGAACGCATCACATAAACCTACTTATCCACAAGCTGTGTCATTTATTGACCAGCTAAACAACTAAAATAATAACAGTAAAACGCACATGCTTGACCGATGATTTGCCGACTTCCATTTAGTGGCTTTTAAACGGCGGTGAGTGGGCTTTGACGCCGTCAGCTTTGTCGTTTAGACTTAAACGTTTTTACGATGACTTGGATTTTTTCTATAATTATTTAATAGAGGCGGTGAGCTGATGCGTTTTTGCTAATGAATTCTGTTAAAAGAAATAATATTCGAAAAGAAATAATATTTGTTATTGCAGCTGTGATGCAAGCATTGAGTTTTTGTAATAAATAATTTTCATGTCATTAATGTCTAATTTATTACAAAATATTGTTTGCTATTGAAATATTAAACGCTAGTTTTACTATTTCTTAAAATCCAGCAACCTTGCACTTTTCGGTTATATTGAACTTTACTCAGTTTGTCTGCCATGTGATAATATCGGCAGGCAGTGCTAGCTTACAGATTTGAAAAATTAGTTTTAAATATTATAAAATGACCAAAACTTGCAATTGCAATAAAGAATATCATTATTCAATTTGGAACGCCAACTTTTCGATAACAAAAGCCTTTTTGAGTTTTTTTGTAACTGAGATTTTTTTTTACAGTTTTTGAATGTATGCTTCACTATTTTAAGGGGTTAGGGGTAGTTAGAATTTTCAAAAAATTATTTTTTTTTAATGTTTCGTTAAGTGTGATATCTTAGAAATATTCCCTGAAAATTTCACGTTGACCCGATAATTAGTTTTTGAGTTATTTGAGAAATAAAGAAGAGAGCACGGCACTTCAAAGCGCTAGTGTGAAACTTTAAACGCGTTTTACTCAAAACTATGTTTTTTGAATCGGTGACAACTGTAACTCGAAAAACGTTCAGTAAATTTTAATGAACTTCATGTAGCTTTAAGAATACATAGTAAACTCGGGCCTGATCGAAGGATTTTTATTTTTTCGAAAATTTCGATTTTTTAAGACCAATTAATTGTTGATTTCTTCGCAAAAATTTAGAAAAAAATTTCCTGAGGCCGCCATTTTGTTAATTTTGAAAAATAAAATAAAATCCTTCGATCAGGCCAGGGATTATCTATTTATAAACCAATTTTTTTTTTGTCCGATTGTTTTTAGATTAGTCTTCAAGGACTTAGGCTCGTCACTGCAAGTACCTTTGTTTAGAACAGGGTCAACAAAAACAACTATAACTTTGGAAAATAAATTTTTTTTTAATTTTCGTGACTTCAAGTCAACATATCCTATAATAATGCCACATTACTACTTCTGTAAAATAACATGATTTAGTATCAACAAAAAAAAAAAATTAATGATAACTCTCATTTTTTCGTGCCTCTGACTACAACTAACCTCTTAAAGAAATATATTAATATTAATAATAATCATACAATTCCTGTAATATAACATATATATATAATATATAAAATAAAATAGCTAGTGATCCCTTTAAAGATACTCTTTCCAATAGTCTTTTTTTGACCAATCACGAGTGAATCTCGTCAAGCTATCACGTTACTTTTGTTGAGTATTGTTTGGCATTTCATCGAGAAAAGACTTGCGCCTGAACATTATTTAAAAATCGCTAAACTTCATTACGAAAATTCACGTTCTATAGAGAATGTGTTTCGGCCACTTTGGTCATCTTATGGTAAACATAATCTACTGAGCGTACTAATCGCAACAGCGTCAACCATCTTCAGGCCCAGCCTTCATTATTGGATAATATGCGACAGAATCAACCACGACCATTAGGCAATGAAGAAAATGAAGCAGCCGTACCTGAAAATGTACACGAATACCGAGGAAAGTCTATTTTGCGCCGTTCGTAGCGACTTGGACTGACGTATGGGACGACTTGGCGCATTTTGCATCAAGATATTAGATCGAAAGTGTACAAAGTACAACTTGTACAGGAATTTAAGATGATGGAGCTCCCAAGGCGACATCGCTTCCCTATATGGGCTCTTGTAAAGTTCCCGACGTTTGCGAGCCAAAATTTGTTAGCAATTTAGCAACCTGAAGGAATTTACGAGCTGACATATCATCCAGAAAAAAAGAGGTTTATTGTGGCTTGTGAGCCAATGGAATCAACGGTTTATACATATTTCTTCAATTAGATGCCTGAAATTAAAGCTCGTGATGTCGGTGACAACAGTTGGACCATCAGAGTTGGCTCAGAGATTAGCCGCAGCCAACACTTGAAAGATATAGTCTTCAAAAAATAAATGATCTTTCGAACGGTAATAAACATTCTCAATTAATGTTGAGGTTTCTGTGTTTTTTCTTTAAAAAAATAAGGAATCTCGAACACTTTATTTGCAAAATTTTTGCGAAGTTGCATTTCTTGATTTTTACACAGGAAAGTGAACGAATTTAACACAGCCGTCCGATGTCGGTTTGAATAATAAGGCCATTCTTTGCAAAAGAGTTTTCTCAAAACCTACAGACTCATTGTGGTTGTTAGAAATTTGTAAAGGATATTTCTAAGGTAAATAGATTCGATTAGAATTTCTAGGTATTTATTTGCGAATACATAATTTTCACAATTATTTCAATACTGAATTGAGCAATAATATTTTTCCACGTTGTAAGTGATCACATGCTTTTAATAGACAAATGGCACTGCATAACTGCAAAGGCATCGCGATATTGTCAATTTTCTTCCAGCAATTGCTTTACATCACACGCTTTCCTCCTTCCAATACTCTCCACGACCGCACGTCCGCGATCCAAACAATTTTTAAATTATAATTTATTTGCGCCATGCATGACAAGATATTTGCCTGCATTTTCCTTCAAATTTATTTAACGACTTTAATTGTTAGTGATCCAGATACTCGTATTAATTGCTCAATGTCTGGGGCAATAAAAATTAGTTAAGGCAACAAAAGAATTTCATACGAAGTACATGGGATAGGGACTGGAAAAAATTTCAAATTTATTTTTGGAAAATTAGCTAATTGTTAATGGAGCAACATTACATAACTTTGCGGTATATTTAGTAAACACATTTTTTTATTGCAAAACATTTATTTTTTTTTTTATATAAAATAAAAATATTTTTTTATCTTTATCTTTTTTAATTTTTTTTTATTTATTTCTTTTATTTTTCCTGTTTCTGGATTTTTTTTTCAATTTTTTTTGCACATTCACGTGCAAACCTAAAACACTTATTTATGCCTTTAATTGGTAAATGAGCCACAAGTCACAGAATAACAACGAAATAAAAACAAAACAGGTAAAATAAAAAAAATCGCCAAAAGCAGACCACATACACCAAACAAGTCGAAAATTAATGTTGCTTATGTTCTACAGCAATAACAACACAAATTAAGAGCCAAATATGAACGTACGTTGTTGTTGTTGATACATAAAATGTGTAAAAGCCGCAGACGAAGCAAAAATTTTCAGACGAACAAAAAATGTTGCTTACATAAACAATAACAAAGCGAATTTATGCAATCGGACAATATTAAAAGAACAAAAAAAAATTGCTAAAAAAACAATTAAAGTAAAAAAATCTAAAAAAAAAAAAATTAAATCAAAAAATAGCAGGCAGCATGCTTTTTCATAGAAAAAAAAATACACAAAAATCAAAGAAAAGCTTAAAAAGTGGGTTTTCGACTACCTTCGTATTTTGCAGTCATATATCTCCAGTGCTACCAATCACATTGTGTCATACCATATAGTGTTGGAAAGGTGATATTGTAAGCTTAGTGATGGCCATCAGAGGCTTCTTCGATTCAGCTTTTATATCCTCAATCGAATCAAAACGGTGTCCTCGGAGTGGTCATGTAAGCTTGTTGAATAGCCAGAAGTTACACGAAGGTAAATCAGACGAATGCGATGGTTGCTGCCCTACATTAATTAAAAATGTGGCGAAATGATGACCAATAACCTACTGCATTGGTTATGAGATGGATATGAAATCGCACTTCTTTGTTTAATAAATTCAGACACAGTAAAAATCGAAGAATTCACTTTTAGAGTCACACAAAATGACGCATATCTCAAATACTAATGAATGTTTTGACGAGAAATTTAGCATAGATGTCACCAACAGTACTACCAACTTACACATTTCAATTTGATCACAGTATTATATATTTTCGCTATTACTTACTTTCAAATACATTTATCAAATGTAGTAGTATATAGCGAGCGATTGTTTTCAAGAATGTTTTTGAACAATGAAACCCACTTTTTTTTGATTGGGCACGTTAATAAATAAAATTGCCATATTTGGGTGATGATAACCCACAAGCCATTGTTTAAACGCCGTTACATCATTGGAGAGGGAATCATTGGTCTACAAGTGTATATCTTCAGAATTGAAACCGTCAATAATCATACACTCATATATGCTATAGAGCCATGATTATCGATTTTTTCATGCCTAATTTGAAAGATGTTGTTGAGAAAGAGCTTTGGTTCTAATAAAACGAAGTTACAATGCCATGCAGCCAATGAAACAATCAATTTATTAAAAGAAACTTTTGGTGAGCGCATTATTGCGCGTCACAGGCTTGTGTCGTGGGCTCCAAGATCGTTCAATTTAATACCGTTAGACTATATTTTGTGGGGCTATGTGAAGTCCTTTCATTTCCAATGCATTTAAAGGTCTCTTTTCAATTGAGATGCGCATTATTTCATTATCATTGCATTTTAAGCTGTCTCGTTTCAATCACGGTCCTTATTGATCGATGTTCATTACATTCCTTACTTCAATTATAGCTTATAATATCACATTTCCAAAGCGTTACTCTATAAAGATTATGTTCCGGAATGTTATTCTTCCACTTAGATCACCACTGTTCCGTTTCATTATGTTCTTCTTTCACTTTATTCACCATTATTCCGTTTCCATTGTGTTCCGATAAAATTCGTACATGTTTTCAAAAAATTTTTCCACTTAATTCACCGGTGTTCCGTTTCCTTTATGTTCCTATGAATTTTTGTTATTTTTCCAAAATGTTCTTCTTGCACTTCATTCACCACAGTTCCATTTCCATTATGTTTTTATAAATTTCTTATATGTTTCCAAAATGTTTTTCTTCCACTTAATTCACCAGTGCTCCGTTTTCATTATCTCTGAAAAGTTTGCAAAATGTTATTTTCCACTTAATTCACCACTGTTTCGTTTTCATATTGTTCCAAAAAATTTCATACGTGTTTCCAAAATGTTCTTCTTCTACTTAATTCATCATTGTTCCTTTTCCATTATGTTCCTATAAATTTTTTAAATATTTCCAAAATATTTTTCTTCCAATTCTTAATTTATCACTGTTCCCTTTCCATTATGTTCCTATAAATGTCTAAAATATTTCCAAAATAATTTTCTTCCGATGTTCCGTTCCATTATGTTCCGCTAAATTTTGCATATGTTTTCAAAATGTTCTTCCTTCCATTATGTTCCTGTAAATTTCTTAAATATTTTCAAAATGTTCTTCTTCGTTTCCGTTATATTCTTCTTCCACTTAATTCACTGTTGTTCCGTTTCCATTATGTTCCGAAAAATTTCTTGTATGGTGAAGTACAGTTAATATAAGGTCTTTAGGTTTCCTTATACTGTCACTTAACGTCCTTTTGTTCCATTCCACATCATTCCGCATACTCGCTCTTAATTCATATTTATGCTCAATTCGCCTTTTGTTGCATTTTTTTCGCTATTGCCAATTATGCCTATGCACACCAGCGCCTGCAAATTGCTTTCAATGACTTTCATTCCTATTAATTGCTTACAATTTATATTTCTATCGTGCTTAGTCGCGATAATATGTGTTTCTGCTTTTTTAACCAGACAATCACAACTCGACGAGTCACACACTTGCACGCCTCAATTACTTTTCAATTCTACAAATTGCACGTTTTCATTTTCATTTCTATACATATTATTATTAATTGCTTGTTTACGCTTTTGTGAGTGTGTGTGTTTAGAAATATGAAATAATATTTTTGCCACAGCAGTCTTAAATTTCAATACCGCATATTGTTCTATTAGCAGCTACAATTTTATAACAATACATAAATAAGTAATATAGTATGTATGTATGTATGTAGTACATACTTCTATACAAACATATACATTCTCCAAATTGTTATTGTTGCTCCAATTGATATTGGCGCTTTTGTTATTTTTATTGTTGCTATTCTTCTAGTTGTTAATATAACCATGAGCATTATCTGTAGAAAGATTGGAAGAGACACCCTCATACCTGAGGGAGAGCAGAGTCAGCCAAACAGTCAGTCAGTCGGCGCGTTTGTCAGCGCCAACTCAGCGACCTGGCGTCCATTAATTTATGCTCCCGAAAATTTACATGCGAAAAAATCTGAAGCGTGTGCTGCTCGCACTTTCAGTCACACACAGCTGCATATATAACAATAACAATTACAATAGCAACAAGAGCACCAGCCACCTACAACGCCAGGTGGGTGCATGGCGCTCCTCCACAGGTGCCTGCCGGCAGCGGTTATCTGCTAGATAAAGTGTGAACCCTGTGCTCCACCCTGTCCTAAGGTTGGCTGGCGCTCGCATTTTCGAACGTGTGTCGCTTCAATTACGCTTTTATTACAATTGCTATTGTTATTGTTGTTGTTGATTTGTTGGTATTTTTATTTTCACTACAATTGCTTGATTGTTTGTACTTATTTTTTTTCATACATTTTCCAATTGTTTTGTTGTTACTGTTATTGTTGTGCAATAATGCCGATGTTCCAACGCTTTTTATTTATCACATAACGGTGTAAACGCGTATCGTTGTAAATGCAAATGTATAGAACGAAAAACTTACGCAAAAACAGAAACAAATATATGTACGTAAGAGAATTTCGAATTTGTTGTTGTCATTTGTATACCCTG
Organism: Bactrocera correcta; assembly: GCA_027475135.1. NCBI lineage: Eukaryota > Metazoa > Arthropoda > Insecta > Diptera > Tephritidae > Bactrocera > Bactrocera correcta. The sequence continues at coordinate 39,324,871 of CM050327.1, forward strand.
AACAGGGTGTGTTAAGTTTACTACGAAGTTTGTATTACCTCGAAGGAAACGACGCAGCCTTTATAAAATATGAATACAACGGGTGATCCTAGTAGATGTACTTTTTCCAATAGCCTTGTCTTGACAGATCACGCGTGAGTTCAGTCTTGTTTCTTATTTCATCAAGGAAAGACTTACGCCTGAACAACGTCTACCGATCGTTCAACTTTATTACTAAAATTCACGATCCGTGAAGAGTGAGTTTTGCGCACTTCACTTAACTTACAGTCAACATAATCGGTCTACTGAGCTTACTATTCGCAACACCATAACCCATCTTCAGACCCAGCATTAATTATTGCATAATATTCGACCAAGCAGATCACGTCCGACCCGCAATGAAGAAAATATAGTATAGCAGCTGTAGTTGAGAGTTTACACGAAGACCGTGGAGTGTCGATTCGGTGCCGTTCGCAGTAACTCGGAAGTAGGGAACGACTTGGCACATTTTATGTCGAGATCTTAAATTGAAAGCGTACAAAATACAGCTGGTGCAAAAACAGAAACCGCTTGATCTTTCAAAGCGACATCACTTCGCGCTAAGAGCTCTTGGACAGTTCTAAGATCCGATTTCAAAGTAGCTTAAGCGTTTACTACAACGAGTAGGGCACTGACTTAATAGAATGCTCTCTGTCCCAACGTTTAACTGTTTGACATCTCTTAATTACTAATTTCATGAGTTAACTAAGTTGCCAAGTGGCTTCAACCGATGACAACATTGTCGGATGATGACAATTTGGCGTATTTTTGTTGTTATTGAGAAGAATTAATTAAGAAGTGGAAATATTAATGAGAATTACTGATCGTTATTTATAAGTGGTGTGTTGGATCAAAATAAATAATTTCTGGTCATAAAAATATGAATATGAATTATAATGAATTAAAAAGGTATTAATATTGAACTGAATGGCTAATTAAATATAAGCACATATTAAAGTCAGTAATTTAAGAAAAATGTCTAAAGCGGGTTATTAATTCAGAGGAAAAGGTTTTATTATTTTAGAATTTTCCTTCAAAAAAAAAAGCTGAAGCCAACTTTTTGTTCGCCGTTTAATTAATATTCGCTTTTTTAATCTTCTATTCTTATCTATTAAAGAATTGCTCCTTAGTACATTACTTCAATGATTATGTTCCAACTCGAATAATAAAAGATACCAAACATGCCCCCCCCCCAAGCAGAGATTGTTCCTAATATACATAATTCAAATACAGTTCAATTACCTTTTCGTCTTCATAACAGCAATTGTTTGCTACTACTTTAGTGTTATTTAAATTTTTTTTTCAAATGATCGCCACGCGATTGATCAGCCGTCGATTCATTCAACATTTCAATGCTTCACAGAAACGAAAATAAAGCAAAACGTTGAGCATCGAATTTTACTTTGAAGCTGTTCGGTAGTGCGTCACGAGAGTTTTGCGTGAAGTAGTTCACCTTGCGTACCTTAGCAGACTTGACGAGCAATCGTACACATCCAAAAAAAACTACACTTTTCTACGTCATCTCTATTGACATATCATTTAACAAATTTCGTTTGATACGAACGGTAAGTAAAGAAGGGCGGCACGTCGGTCACTAACCCCAGAATATGTATGTATCTATACTTTGGACCCTCGTAATCATACAAAAGGTCGACAGTGGAGTTCACCTTTCTTCAAAAGAATCGAATCCAGTGATGCCTTATATGCATGTAAGAAGATGCTAGGGTCTAGATGGGCCCTATCACCTGGCCTCATGCACTGGTGTTGCACAGCGGTAGTCAAGACAATTGTGCTTTACGGTGTTTTTGTGCAGTGGATCACTTTCAGTAAAGTCTCATAAAGTATGTACAGTGACTCGCTGTTCTCTGCATAATGAGAACGATAATTACCATTCCAACGGCTGCAATTGAAAGGTTACTCAACCTGCCACCAATAGCCATTGCAGTGGGAAGCTCTGTGGCAAAATCAGCTGGAAAATTTTCAGAGCTAAAAAAATTAAATTATCCAGAATGACATTCGGGCACAGCATTATAAGCAGGGTGTTGTGGGAAAAAATCGACCAAAAACTTTCACATTTTACTTGGGAGAGAAAGCTTCATAGACACTAAACACTTACAAAATTTATACAGACGGATCAAAGATGGCTAATGTAGTTGGAGCCGGAATCTATTGTTTAGAGCTGGATCCCAGGCAACCCTACAAGTTTTCTGTCAGGAAAGCGGCAGGAAAATACATAAGGAAGATCAAAATCGATAGCTAGTCGGGACGTAACAGAAAATGCAGATGCCAAAAATGACGGTGTACAACAAAATATCCGAAAGGGCTGACAGAAGCATCAAGGGGATATGGATTGGATTGAGGACATGTAGGACATCAAAATCAAGTGCGCGAGCACAGATGAAAACACCCTGGCTTGTTACTCACATAGTCTCAAATGGACTCAGAACTGTGGTTGGTTTAATAACACGTCACAACCTACTGGCACAACATGCGAACTGAATATCCATAAGTAATGATAATGCATGGAAATACTGCAGGTATTTGGACATAAGTGAGAGGCTGGAGCACCCTCTATGCTTCTGTACAACATTATATTCAGCTCAAATTAAACTGCGCCTTCGTCTAGCATTACTAACGACCAGTACGTCTGGTAGCTCTATAACCTAAATTAAGCAAACTTAGATATATATTGCCACAAAAAAGTACCCGGAAATTGTAACTTACATTCCCCTTGGTAAATGATATTTCAAAGAAGTGTATCTTGCTAAGTTAGTGGGACTTTCCTACATTACAATCCCAAATATGAGTGTAATCTGTCTGCTAGTTTGTTTACAACAGCTGCTTAAGTCGGTACAACTCAGTAGTGTGTTGCGATTTTTAAAAATGGATAAAAATATCGAACAAACAACTTTTCTTTAAATTTATATTTCTAATAAAATTTTTTGTACGGAATAGTAGCTTATATTAGCAAAGGCTTAGTGTGAATCAGTTTTATCAAAAACATATGCCTACGAGTGTCACAGAGTCTTCAAAGACGGTCGAGAGATCGTTGAAGGCATGCCATGTTCTGGACGACCTTCGACTTTTTCAACTTATGAAAATATTAAAAGGGTGAAGGATAAAAAGGATACGGATATCGTCAAGCCCTAAAATCGTCTCAGGAGTCCGTTTGAATGAGTTTCTTTGGATATTTTGGTTATGAAAGGCATTCTTGCTCGACTCGTGCCGATAAAGCTGAGTTTGTTTTCAAAAAGAGAACTGTAAACAACTCTCCTTCGACATGCTTAATCGCGCGAATTCACATCCCACGTTCATGGAGAGTAGTAGAGCTGCACCTGAGACATGTGTTGTGAGTTTGACATGCAACAAGTCAACAATCAGCGGATTGGAGAGCAAAAAATGATTCGAAACCAATAGAAGCACGCCAAAGACGCTCAAAAATCAAGGTGATGCTATTTGTTTATTCAATATTCGGGTTTTGGTGCGTCATGAATATGTTCCGGAAAATGAGATTTACAATAAGGAGTACTATTTGGCTGGTTTGAAGCGTTTGCGTGAGAAATTCCGCTAAAAACGGCCTGAATTGTAAAAGAACAATACATGGATTTTACACGATGAAAATGCACCAACGAATCGAGCCACGATTGGGAACGAATTTAAGGACAAAAACGCCATCGATCAGCCACCGTATTCACCACAATTGGCTGCATGTGATTTTTTTTTTGTTCCACAAACTTAAATCACCACTTCGTGGAACTCGTTTTCAGTAGATCGAAGAGATGAAACAAAATTCGCTGAAGGCCATGCCAAAAAGTGCTTATGAAAAGTGTTTCGAGGACTATAAAAATCGTTGACATAGGTGTATTACATCTGGTGGGGATTACTTTGAATTCGGCAAATTAAAAGTATTGATGAATAATAATAATTCTTCCGTTTTATATATAATTGGCGGGTACTTTTTGTTATGATGTATAACCGTAAAGAAATCTATGAATTATGATGATAAAAATCTATATTGAGAACAACATATGTCACTATTGAGTATGTACTCTAATAATGTATCTAGTGATGAACAAAACTACATTACCTTTCAATACATTTGTAATATAAAAACAGGAATTGCTACTTTTGTACTTTTCTTCGTTAGTGTTAATATATTAGTGTCTAAAAATATTTCCATATGTTTTTATTGCATATTTTTATTTCTTAGAATTTTTAATACATTTTGTATTCTTTTGTACATACATACGTATATATTTTCATGCCTTTCGAATTTCTGCAAATTTTTTCAAATTTACTCGCTTTCGTCATCAACCAAAGCGATCATTAGCCTAAGTGATCTTCGAACTCTACTCTCTGGAAATAAAACAAAACCAACAAGTACCGTTGTCTTTTATAGCGCACAATTTCGATTTTCATTAGCATTTGTTTATAAGTGCTACATATGTATGTATGTATGTATATATATTTTTTGTCTTCACAGATGATCGTACTGAACAGCAGATAGAAAACAAAACAATTCGGAAGATACAAAACAATTAACGGCAATACACTCTACGCTGCGAAGAAATACACAAACGAGTGCAATCTTTAATATTTTACGTCACCGTTGGCTGCACGACTCCGATAAATAACTTCACGCCTCGAGCGATAACCGTTTGCACGACGCGCTTCGAACGACGTACGTAGATACATATCCACATATCATAAAAAAACACACACGGCCACAAAGATCGCACAACGATCGCTAAGTGATGACAAGCAGCTGGCGGAACGGATTCGCGCTACGATTTCTACATAAGTACCTATGTATGGAGATGTAGAGCAATTGTCGGCTGGATTAGTACAAGTGATCTCCCCAAAGCTTTAGATCGCACTAAACCGCAATTACGATCGCTTTACGACAGCAACCTAATCAGCTGAGCTCGGCTCAATCGACGTCATTGATATTGGATAATAAAAGTAGCGAAGTAAAAAAAAAATACCAACACAAAAGAACATAAATAAATAGTTTAATATGCAAAACAAGCGTAGCGTGGAGAGTAAGCAATACAAAAAGCCGGTTGCTGGCGGGCAATTGTTGTTGGCCTTAGGGTGTAGGCCTGTGGGACTGCTTCGATAAGCAAACAGGTATGTCGAATTCAATATTTGTTGAATATTTTTTTATTGTCATCGACTTCAACTATGAATTGTTGATCAATATCGAGCGAAGGTCAGAAACAAAATCGAAATAAAAATATTTTATTAATGTTAATTCTTCCAAAAGTTTGAAATATAAGGTGGAAAGCTGTAAGAAAGGAAAAATATAGTTAAATACCATTTTTCTCAAGGAGATAGAGAATAAGTTTTTTCTTTAAATCTTCCTAGAAATTGAATTTCATTTAGATGAATGCATCAGTTTTTTTTTTCTTTTCAAAATGCACAACTACAAAACATTTCAGTGCCTGTGACACAAAGAAGTGTATGTAGTGTCGCTAGCGTATCCATTGAGAAAGTATCAAGTCAGTCTCTCACACGTCGTTCTTAAGCGTTGGGCATCTCTGTGACATCATTGTGGTGAATTTTGCGAAAAGATCTTTGCCTATGTCCTTAAAAGATTAAATTGACGCAAGAACTGAAGTCACGTGACCACTAGAAGCGTCGTATATTGGTGAATTGGGCTGAGCAACAACTTGAAAAGTATCCAAATTTTCATCGAAAAAGCATGTTCAGAGATGAGCCTCATTTCTGGCTGAATGGCTTCGTCAATAAGCAAAATAAGCATTATTGGTCAGGCAGCAATCCTCGCGTACGCCATGAGTCAATATTGCAACCCGAACAAATTACGGTTTGGTGTTGTTTATGAGCCGTACTTCTTCCATGATGATCCAGACCGACACGTTACTATTAATGAGAAACGCTACCGCTCAGTGATAATAGCACATTTTTGGCTCGAATTGGATGATATGGACTTGAACTGTGTGTGGTTCCAACCGAAGGGCGCCACAAGCCACACAGCAAATGTCAGAATCGATTTATTGGAAACCAAGTTTGTTGAAAGTGTTATCTCACGAAATGGTCCAGTCAATCGGCCGGCTCGGTCGTAGGATTTTACGTCGATCAACTATTTCCTGTGGGACTACTTCAAGTCTATGATCTATGCAATTACAGCTATATTGGCCGATTTGTGCTTGAAAATGCGCGAAAGTTGAGTCAATTTTGGTTTTGTTTTTGACTAACAAATTGTAAATAATGGTTCAAAACTCGGCTAACGCAACATGTTCTTATATCACACTTAAAACCTTCAACAATCATACGGTGGTATACGAAAATAACTCCTTTTTTACATCGAGCAACATCAAGATCGGTGCAGTTGCGTTTGCATATTAGCTTATTCGATTTTGGTTCAGACCTTGACTGACTTTCGGCGGGTTGAGGGTCCTAAACTTGAATAAAGAGACATAAAAAATTATAAATTTTTTGCAACAATCGCTTCTCGACTGATAACATTGTACTCTTGTGTGCATTTTGTATATAAAAACCAGTATCAAACGGTAACTGGAACAGCAATATAGAGGTTGCAATCTAAAGGGTCCTGCTTTTGTCGAATAAATTCAAGTTGTTAAGCCAAACATTTTGAAAAAACCTCTTATAAGTTGATTACAATTACAATTACTATAAAAATTATTAGAACCAGTACCAAATTTTCCATCCTTATATAGTTTATACTCTCTTGTGTGAAATTTATATCACTAAAGCAAGGCCAAGGTCGCGATACACTCCTCGTTTATTGATCGAACCAAGCAAATGCCTTGAACGAGCTAAACGAGCTTCCTGTTGTCCTCATTAGAGGCCTATTATAGTCTTTATTACAACAGCTCGTTCCAAACGAGTCCCTAAGATATATACATCCATACATAATAAATTTGAATTTTTTTAACACTTGTTTATTTATTTTGGGAATTTCTTCAACCGTTCCGAGCGTTTATTTACACTAGCTCCTTTTTATCGAGCAATTTATGGCAGCATTTCTTCATTGCTTTCATCTTGCGGCATATTTTTCGATTTGTAACGCCGCTCTTGATTATTTTTAACTACAAAGATATGTAGGTATGTATGTGTATGTTTATTCAACAACAATTTGTAAATTGAAAGTGTAAATTGATGAATGCTCGTTTCTCGTTTACTTTAATGATGAAATCACTGCCATACTCACACATACCCACACACGTAGGCATTTTCATTCAAATATGCGTTCCACCTACAAATATACAAATATATATGACTGTACATATGTAAGTATAAGTGTAAAACCAATAGTACTTTGCTATTTGCATACAACGACTCTACAATGAATTTGCTTAGCGCGAACCTCACTCCCCTTTGTGCGCCGTTCTTCTCCACACAGTTGATAGTAAGGCGTGAAATTTTACTGAATGATAAAAAAACTTGCTAAATACGATTGTATACAAATTATTACCTTACTTGTAAAGTATATACCTATGTATATTTGCAATACAAAATAAGAAAATTTTTAACAGGTGTCTTATAAGTGGTAAATATTTGCTTCCCAAGCGCTCATGCTTTTTCGTCAATTTTTTGCTTCTCATTTGGGATAATGAATAGTTGTAGTTAGAGGTACAGTGATCGAATTCTTCGAAGCTTATCTTAAAGGCGAGAAGAGGTGATAAGGTGATATGCTGATTTATGTGCTCCAAAGCTTCTTTAGCTACTTTTTTCAGAATAAACTTCATACGACTCGAAATGATTCTGGAATTGTTGCGATTACGCGAGCTCTGGTTTAAAGATTAAGATCTTCTAGCGTATCAAGCTCTGCATAAATTTTTTTTCATTCACATTTCATGTTTAAGCTGAAGTTCACGTGCTGATTTTTCCGAGTAGCTTCGACGATTTTTGCAGAAAACAACATGTTCTTATTGCCTATTTAGTTGCTTCCGTTTTACTCCCTAGTATTGTCAAAATATATTAGGTTCACAGCTGATATTTCTAATTTTACGCTGGGAATACGTGGAATATATTGGAAGTACTTTATACACCAAATTGGGCAGCATATACATAGTTTTTTTTTCTTGTTAGAAACTTACCTCCATTTTGTTAAAGTCCGGGTCTGGGAGTTCAACCAGTATGGAATATGTAATGTAAATATTTTGTAAGACAATCTTAAGTAAGACAAGGATTAATACTAAGATGCAAATAAAGAGCTTTTACATAGCCATTTTAACTTTTTTAAATATTATTGGAACGCAACTAAATGGTTAGTCCATTTCGAGGTTCCATACATTTTTAAGGAAAAAAATACAGAACCTTCAAATTTAATAGGGAATGTTTATTACGAAAGTACACTCTCTTCCATTTATCTTTTGAAGCTTACCTCCAATAAATGTTGGCCGCGGCTACGTCTCAGTTGAACAATCCGTTGAGTCCAATTTTCGATGACTCGTTCCAGCATTTGGACTGTCCCAAGGCCTAAATCGAAGTGAGATTTTTCGCATAAACTTAAGACTTTACATATCCCTACAGGAAAATTCTAACGGTGAGATGATTCCTCCGGCCCACAAACTACATCAAACCGTTGTTTTTTTCTGGATGAAACAACAGCTCCGTAAACTCTTCAGGTTGCTCTTCGTCCCATTGAGCCAAAAATGAGCCTCATCGCTGAACAAAATTTAGCTCGCAAACGTCAAATCTTCTTGGAAAGTCGTTCCTTACTACAGACCGAGCTCTTGTGAACAGCGCGAATATACTCTCCACGGTCTTCGTGTACACTCTCAGCTACGGCTGTTATATTTTCTTCACTGCATACCAGATGTAGTGATTCGGTTGAATATTATGCAATAATGAATGCTGGGTCTCACGATGGGAAATGCTGTTGCGAATAGAATGCTCAGTTCATGGGCCGGTTATGTTGACTATAAGTTGAGCGAAGCGCTCGAAACACATTCTTTGAAGAACATGAATTTTTTCAATAAAGTTGAACGATTTGTAAGTGTTGTTCAGATGTAAATTTTTCCAAAATAAAATGCCAAATAATACTGATCAAAAATGGCCTCGACTTACGCATGATTTGTCCAAAACAAGCTATTGCAAAAAGTATCTCTACTTGGATCACTAGTTATAACAGTTAGACATATGCTCTCATGAAATTTTTTGTATGTAGCAAAACATATATTCCCAGCGCTTGAGGTGAAGAGAATTTTTGAAATGATTCTTTGGTTTTTATCATTTAGGGTTTACTATGGCACTTTAGTAAGAATCGCTTACTTATTTATGAATATAATTTATCCTGTCCTCATTAAAGAGGGTAAAGCTTCTTTCCTCTTTAAGATCCTAGATTATGTGAGACTCATGTCTGACTTAACACCATTCTATACCATTTTGCCGGAAAATAGTCCACATTTCTAAGTCAAGTATTAAAGTGAGGTCTCTGTCATATCGTCTTTAACCCTTAACGGCCTTCGCTGTTTGCCCCTGTTTGCCCCTGTTTGCAAAACGCGATGATTGTTAGTCGGATTAACTAACAAAGCACGTCCAGGTTAACGGAGAAGATAAAGGATACATATTTCTTGGACAGTTGGGCCTCATCTAGTGAACTGCACCACTCACCATTCTTGGCCAGCTAAAATCCTTAGCGCTAACGAAAGTGATGTTCTTCTTTACATAATGGTGACAGCTCCGATAAATTTTCATTGCCAGATATCAACGTCAGAAATGTCAGCAAAATTATGAAGTTGTGTTTTCTCTGCACAACCTTTTTATGTACCCATCTCCAAGAGATTCCAATCACATAATCAGATAAACTGATGGCATGAGCGTTTTGTTATAAGAGAGACTAAAGTATGCATCTCTGGAAGTTTTTGTGGTATAACAATTGATTGAATTCCAACTACTGGTTTTTAATATTCCGCTTCACCATAAATTGCTAATAGTTTTGTTTGTCATTCATTGCTTTTTTAGATTATCCAAAAATTCCTATTTCCCATCAGCACATTATGGCTACAACAAAAGCAAAACTGCCGTGTTTTCCCAATATTTTTCATCAAAAATTTACAGCAGCAAAATCGAGACTATACGTAAAATACAACAAAAACAAACAATACAAAAACAAATGAAACAAACATGGCAACAAAAACACAAGAGAACACAAACCAAATAATAGTTAGCTTCCAGTAGCACAATAGCGCGGAGCAGAGCGGTGGGCGCAGTTGTATTTGGCACAGCGCAGTCAGCGTTTCTTTGCTCCATTTAAAAGCAGCTTAGAGCTGCCTTTTACGTCATCACATTCAATTGCTTTGCTATTTTTTGTGTGACGCACTCTTAACCCATTCGCTCGTTTGCCTTTTGGTCGCCGCGCAATGACCATGGTCCATTCAATGATCAGCTGATATACTTACATATATATTAATGAATTTGTCGACATTTATGTGCTTGTGTATGGTACAAATTTAGTCTGGTATATTTGTAAAAGAAAAGCGATATAAGTAGTAGCGATACTTTTATCTATTATAATTCAATATACTTTTAGATATCGCTAGCAGCTCCACGTTGCTGGTTTCACATATATCATAAATCCGAAGCTTTTAAATTCAGATATTCAATATTATTTTCCTATTTATAGATCACTTCAGTACATCTTCAGCCTCATAGATAGTTATTTTTTTTTTAATTGTTTCCTTATCTTCAATTTCAATAATTTCGAATTTCAAGATTGCAGCAATACGAATATTCGAAAATATTTGTTAAAAAACTATCGATATTTATAGCAATTTCACGAACAGTTTAAGAATGAAATTTCTTCTAATTTGAATAAAAGTCGCTAACAAGGAGTTCTGGATAAGATGTAACAACAATATAGTAAAACCGTGGACAATAAACAGATGATTGACTCTACATTTGGTTAGTCTTTTTATATGCTAAATCAGTTTTGGTGCTGTTCCTGACTAACCTGTGGTTCATAGCGGTTCAAAACTTGGCTAATAGAAGAAGTTTTTTATCACCCTTAAAACCATTATAGTTCCTTTTCTTAAATTTCTCGGGTCGATTTTGGCACTATATACTCAAACATTTTAAGATCGTAAGATATTAAATACAACAAAATCAAATCAACAACTGCTTATTGTATTTATAATAAAGTCCTCTCTGTTTCTCATCTCTTACAAATCTAACTTTGAGTACTTACTTAAAGAGATCCTTAGCGAAAAACGCTTATTAGAATTTTGTAACGGACCGAAAGACGCAGCATGAAGTTGGAGCTGTTTCGTTTAAATAAGAAAGGAATTAAGATTTGGCTTGGAGTGGTGCTGGAAATGGCCACCAGTTTGTGAGTCATAAAAAACGAGAGAACCATTCTTGGATTAGGGGATGAAGCCATATGTAGAAGCTCAAGCAAGGGAGGAAAATTCTCAGAGTGTCATGCATTCGGGAATTGACAGAAATGATTTTTTTACACAGGGGTCAAACAGCTCAGAACTTCCAGTCTTAGACAAAGTATCCTCTGGGTAGCCGAAGAACATCCTGCGAACGGAAGTCTAAAGTGGTCTTAAGTGAGAAGGCGGAATATTCCTTCACAGGGTAGTGTGCTACGTTCAGGACTCGCCTCGTAAAAACACCACCAATGAAAAGAAGTCCTCAATCGATTACGATCGAGCAGACATTCCATTGCCCGACCATGAAGAATTTCGAATAAAAATTACCCATCTTAAGAACAACCAAGCGGCGGGATCCGAGGGATTGCCGGCAGTACTACTCAAATATGGCGGCGAAGAACTGATAAGGAGGGTGCATCAGCTTCTTTGTAGAGTATGGTGAGACGAAAGCATGCATGATTGCAATTTAAGTGTGCTCTGGACAAGCCTCTTCTGTATCGCATAAAGGGTTCTATCTAGTGAATTGTGTGAAAGATTAAAGTCCATAGTCAAAATACTGATTGAACCTTTTCAGTGTGGCTTTGGACCTGGAACATCAGCAACTGACCAGATATTTTCCATGCGCCAAATCTTAAAAACAGAATCGACACGCACAACCTCTTCGTTGATTTCAAAGCTGCTTTTGACAGCACGAAAAAGAGCTGAATTTATGCCGCTATGTGTATATTTGGTGTCCCCGCAAAATTACTACGGCTGTATAAACTGACAATAGAGAACACCAAAAGCTCCGTCAGGATTGGGAAGGACCTCTCCGAGGCGTTTGATATCAAATGAGGTTTCAGAGAAGGCGACCCCCTATCGCGCGACTACTTCAATATACTCCTGGAAAAAATAATTCGAGCTGAAGACCTAAATAGAGAGTGTACAATCTTTTGCTTACTTTATGTCAGCGTCCACTATTTCACTTAACGACCAAATTTTCTATATTTCCACTGAATTGTTTACTGGGTAACTTTCAATATGCTGGGGATTGTGGTACAAATTTACAACAATGCATTTGAGATATTATGTACATTCATCATTAAGTTGATCAGCTTCGTCATCAACAGTATCAGCTGATGTACTGGTGGTCAGCCAGTGGCCACAACGTAGCGCGCTCATAGTAAAGAAGAAACGTACATACATACATATACACAAACATGCACACACATATGTACATGTATTGGAAGCCAAATAAAAGCATTCGAAGCTAGCTGCTGCTCTTGCAAGACGCCGAAATAAATTGAAATTTATGTGCATAAGTGCAATAACAACAACAGCAATAACGCTAATAACAACAAATAAACATACAAAAACGACAAATACAACTTCTGACTGCGCAACAAGCCAATAGTGCAACAATAGCAGCGAAATCAAGTGAGCAACGGAATATAAAACTACACAAAAGCAATAAGAAAGCAGAGTAAATAAACAAACAAATACCAGCTTGGCAGCTAAGCGTTCCGGTGGGTGTGCTTGGCTGCAGCGCATGGAAGGTAACGGGCATGAAAAGTGCACAAATTGGTAAAAATGCACAGCAACAAAGTCAATGTAGTTTGTGGTCTTACGAAGAAATGTATATATGCTTATGGACAATACTAGTGTGTATAGCGATGGCAATCCCGAAGATTTGGCATTTCTTTTGCATTTATGTAGTTCCAACTGTGTATTTATAACCCGAACCGGGTATACTCAGCTGTCATGTAACACACAAAAGGAAACCTATGAAACACATATAAGTACTAGCATATAAGATCTGAATCTATTATGCCACGTCGAAGTCTGTGTCCGTCGTCTGTCTTTATACGAGTATACGCTTACTACGTGTAATTTTTCATATTTTTAGTAATCGACTTAAAATTTTGTGCTTGACACTTATCGGAATCGCCGATATCTGATCATTAAGCTATATGGCTGACATACTCGTACTATGGAAAACATTTTTATTTGACAAAATATCTTCAATTTGGCATGGATTATTATAAAGCAATGCCAAAATTTCGGAAGAAATTGTTCATCTTAAACCACTATAGCATATGTAGCTGCCATATAAAGTGATCGATCAAAATCAAGGAAAAGGATTTTATATAAGATATTGATCCATATTAGCCAACCGTTCGACTTTATATAAACAAGCTGGCTACAAAGAACTAGTAAAACGCTTGGATAAAAAACAAAAGTTTGGATTGTTACGTCTTCAGATTAAGTTCTGCATACAGTTGCTATAAAAAATGAGTGTCGCTACATTTCTGCTTGTTTCTATAACCGTCCATAGATATGTATTGCTCGGAGATTTATTCGCCTTCGAAAAACACCATTTTGGATATGCGTTTGTTTAAGAAACATTTTTCTCGATCCAACAAGGTTAAAGACTTTGGAACCAAGCGCTCAGTTTGCGATCTCTAGTAAAACATATCGTTTTATTCCGCCTATATAATATATGAGAAAACTTTATAGGTATAATTCTATAAGAGACACACAAACCTAACTTTTTCTTCTCTGGTTTCTTATATTGAATGAAAACAGTTTATAAGTCATCGCTCTTGTTTCGAATAACAAACTAGTTGACGAATTTCCAGGTCAGCAACTAAAGAAAGCATTTTTAGACATCATCATTATACTACGAAGATTAAAGATAATAATAGTACATTTTTTTAAATAGCGCTGGCGGGGTCCCTAAAAGTACCACGAACTTTCCATTTTTACAAATTTTGAGAAAAAATTCTAAAATCCAGTATTTTGCTCATCAATTTTTAATCTAATTTTTCAAGTTCATAAAGAATACTCTCACTGCCTATGTAATGTCAGCAATTGATTACATTTTACTTGATGGCGTGAAACTCTCTTTAGTGATTTCCTTCGAATGTTGGATTCTGAGCAAACCGTGCACACACCTTACGTAAGCCCAAATGTTCGGTCAAAATGCGATAAGTCGATGTTAAGGAGATGTTCAATTCCATTTCCATGAATTTCAATGATGATTTCGGCTGATTTTTGATGAATTTACGCACATTTTCGATGAAATTTTCGGTGATCATAGATTTGGATTGGCCCACATGTTGATCGTCACTTATGCCCTCACGACCACTTTGAAAGCGTTGAAACCACTCGTGCACTCTGCTACGGTATAGGCAGTCATCGACATAAACTTGATTCATCAATTGAAACGTTTGGATAAAAGTTTTACCAATTTAAAAACAAAATTTAATGTTGGCTCTTTGCTCGAAGCTCATTTTCGCACCGATAACGCAAACATACTGACACTTAAAACGCAATGACTTCACTTCCAATCAATGAAATGTCATGAAATTCTCACTAAACAATCGATAAAGGTAGCAGATTCTAATCCATCAGTCAACATACCGATGGTGCCACCAGGGGCGCTAGATTCAAAAATCCTGCTTACTGTGGAGCACAACTTGTACTAAGTTACAATAGCCAGTATTTGATAACCACAACATTGCGATATTTTATTATTTTCAAAATTTCAAAAAAACGTAATACCCTTTACGTAATCAAATCACATCTACAAACTCTTTAAAACTATTAGTTAATTTCGGCGAAAAAAGGATTAAATTAATTCAAATTCAGGCGAATTTCTTCCTTAAGGCAATAAACATAGAGTTTAGAGTCATTTTAGCATAATCTCTATTTGTAAACGTCATTCAGGCATAAGTCTTTTCATGATTAAGTACCTATTAATACTCAAATAACATGACAGCTTGGCACGACTCATGCATGATCTGTCAATAGAAGGCTGTTGGAAAAGTACCTCTACTTGGATCACTTGTTATAACTACATTAACATCAGTGCAACATGTGTCTAGGACAAAAAAGTGTCATTTGCTCTCATTTTCACAACGACATTTTATCAAGCACCGTTACTGTGTTGAAGAAAGGTCGTTGGCAAAAAAGTAATAATAGAAATGGAACAACAAAAACCACAGAAAGTTCAAAACAAGCAACATGTGACATTTGCGCTACAAGTTTGCTCAACTAAAGTGTTCAAGCAAGTCAAATAAAAATTGCAAATAAAGGCAAACGAAATTGGGAAGCGTAAGAGACAAACACGAATACATAAATATACATTATTGGTAGCTTTTAGAGAACATAAAAGCGATATCTAGCTTAGAAGAATGTGAAGTATCAAACTTGCAGAAACAGGAAATGAAAATCGGATGCTACCCAAAAGGAGATGGCAGAGAACTCGTGGCGGGAAAAGCAAGAACTAGGAAGCAATGAAAACAAATATTTGCTATTAGAGTTTAGTGCTCCAATGCGCCACGCTTCATATGTAGATGTCCACAGAAAAGCAAAAGTCACCTTATAAATTTCCAAGTCTTATCATGTGGATACACACTCATCATCTTGCCCTCACATGAGCTTGAGGCGTCAGTAACTGCGAGTCAGTTCGAAATGACTTTGATGAAACTTTTCATACATACATATACGTGTGTACTACACAACCTTGGCCTTCGTATAAAGCTCAAAGCTGTTTTTTCTACTTACATAAATACAACTATTTGTATGCATAAACTCTTCATCGCCGTTACATATTCACAACCTCACAAATATATCACTGAAAACTACGCTTCTGCTCCTGCTCCTGCTCCTGCTCCGGCAGATTAGTGGCGGGTTGGGATGACCTCCACCTACGTTACTGCCACAACCTTGTCCCCAACCTTAGTTGTACGAGTGTAAACCCTCATGAGCTCACCATACCAACAACAACAAAATCAACAACGAATCTAATATTTATGTGCTTGAGTGCGTGCTCTTTTGTGTCCCTATGGCACAAAGGTTATGTGGCCTCTATTAGTTTATATGTTATATACATATATGTAGTTACACGCTGCTTTAGGTCTAAAGATATGCGATAGTGTTGTACGTGTGGAAGCGTGACTTTTGTTGGCGCAGAGGATTACGGTCTTCCGCTATTGTGTACCTACACATGTTGCAAATGTGAATAAATACTTGTAGTTGGATTCTTGTGGGTTAAGGTATAGTTGTGTTTATTCAAAGGGTTTCCCAATAGCGGAGTAAAATATATGGATTTTTCATCTATCTATAAATGGATATTCGGAAATAGACTGTGGGTCCACCATCTTTTTGTTGAGGTTTGCTGCCACATTGTGATGCTTTTGGATCTCTCCTCTAGCTAGTAGCTGGTTTAGTCGCGCGAAATTCATCTCCTTGGATGTCAATAAACGGCATACTATCTAGAACTTAGCAGCGTCGCTAAGTATCGTTCGGAAGCACTTATATCGGTGAAATCTTTTTTAATTTGTGCTCGACCAAACTTGGATATTTCAGTAAACATTTCCATAGTCACTAGCGTAAGAGCTTAACCGGCGCCAGCCCGAACTCGGCATTACTCATGTACAATACTCGACGAATGCAAGTCACAGTTTGTCCAAATAAGTAATCAAAAGGCCTCATTTAGTTTCAGATATTTTGTGTGGGGAATAGTTGCGAATGTCGAGTGGTGCAAAGCTTGAAAGTGTTAGAAAGATGGCAAGAGAGCTCGACATCTCTCGCGAGTCCGATAGGTTGATCTTGGTGATTATTTTGGGTATGAAACCCGTTCTTGCTCGACTCGGCCCGACAAAGTTGAATTTTTTCGAAAAGAGTACCATAAACAAGTCTTTTTGGATATGGTTGATCGTGCGACTTCCGATCCTAGATTATTGGGAAACATTATAACTGCCGATGAGACATGGGTTTATGAGTTTGACATGCAAACAAGTCAATAATCATTGGAATGGAGGAATAAAAGCAAGCGGAAACCAAAAAAAGTAAGCCAGAGCCGCTCAAAAATCAACATAACGCTCATTGTCTTTTTCGATATTCGTGGTTTGGTGCATCATGAATTTGTTCCGGAAGGACAGAGGGTAAATAAAAATATCTATTTGGCATTATTGTGGCATTTGCGTGAGATTATCCGTCAAAAACGGCCGGAATTGTGGAAGAAAAGTTCACGGATTTTACACAACGATAACGCACCATCACAACGAGCCACGAAAGTGTCCGAATTTAAAGCCGAAAACGTAATGATTATAATCGATAATTTTTTCTTCTTTCCCAAACTGAAATTGCCGCTCCGTGGAACTCGTTTCAGTCGACGGAAGAAAATATGAAGATAAAGCAAAATTCGCTGAAGGAACTGAAAGCCATCCCAAAATGCTTATGAAGAGCTTTTCGAGTCTCTGAGTTTTTAAGTTATCGATCTGAGATTTTGCACAAGATTCTTCCCAAGAAGCTGCTCATTTGTCGGAGCTATCGACATCAAACCATGACAGCCGTACCAAGTTTAAGATAAAATCAAGTGTTTGTATGAACAGCTTTTCACTTCACGAGATATCTTCAAGAAATTTGGCATTAATTATTTTCTAAAGCTGCGTTGTAATCTCCGAACAAATTCTACAGATCGGATTACTACTTATATACTATTATCCTTTTTATTATATCATATAGCTCACATACAAACGGACCGATCCAACTCAAGTTCTGTATGGAATCTCTTGTACATGTGAATGGTGTTATAGCCTCGGTGCAACCGAAGTTAACATTTTTTCTTGACTTTGGTCATCTAAGGTCTGTCCAACCTTTGAAAAGAAGAAAATCATTATTTTCAAGGAGAATTATGGAAAGAAAAAACTAGTAAGCGTAAGTAAAACTTATACGACTTTCAACAAAGATTTCTAGCAGAAACTTTTTTCAACGTATACTTAACGCCACCGTTGCCAATACAAGTGTGTTAGCATAACCAGAACTGTACCGACTTTTTACCAAAACATACGTAACAATCCACACAATGATTTTCAAAACTAGTTTTTTTAGTATTTATGGTACATGTAAACAACAGCAGTGAAACTGTTTATCATGGAATAGTAATGATATTTCTTGAAAAAGACTGACACCCTGTTCTAGAACACTGTGCACACGTAATTTGTTAGTCATAGTGTACCGCATATAAACACTTGAAAGCACATGTGCGTGTCGGGGCTTTTGTGTGCTATTTACCGATAAAAAATCACTTCCTGTCTGTTTTGTTGTAAGCGTGTTGTTGCCTTGCGCAGTGACGCTGTACAAGTAATCATAGGATGTGATTCGATGCGGCGAAACAATGGCGTCTATTCTGCGCTAGTGACCTTAAAAGCAAAGCCTTATCAGACTTGTCGGAAATCTGATACTTAACAAGCGAACAATGGAGGAATGAGGTGAAGATGCTATATGCCAGTGTGTGTGAGTATAAGCGTTGAATTTAACGTTTTTCTCTATACATATGTCTCATCTAGCACTAATGCTGTGCTTTGTATTTGCTTATAATTATATTTGCTGCAACAAATTAATTAAGAATGATGCTGATGAATTATAATAAATTTCTGCAGTGAATATTAAGCGAGTTATTTTTTTGAAATTTGAAAAATAGGTTCAGCCTCTACCGATTTGAGAAGCATTTTTTCCATCAATTTTATGTGAATAATTTTTATCATCTTCAAAATAGTCATTTCATAGAATAAAAAAAAGCGAATTTTTTTATTTTTTGAAAAATATCTCTGCAAACCAGAATGTTGGCTGACACCCTAGGCCGATAGCCTTCGTTGCTTGTGTATTTAAACTGTAAAATAATTTTCTATAATTATCTTCCTGAGAATGCCCTCTGTCTATGCGTGCCATGGCTGAAGTCGATTTTTTGGGGATGCTTGAAATTCAGCTATGCGCCACACTCACGGACAAGGCAAGGTAGTTTTCATACCGAAGGCAGGTGGAACAACCCAACCTACTCAAAAAAGCTAAGGCCTTTAAGCTTAACTTCCTTCCGGTTGAAAACGTTGGAGCAAATCTTGAACGCGCACAATAGGGCCTCCTAAAAGCTTGTCCAACGCATATAGGAAGGGCAGAACAGTGGAGACTGCACTCCATACACTGGTATTTTATATCGAAAAGGCTTTATATTCTTCTTATATTCAAGGAATATGCTCTTGGAACATTCCTGGTAATTTCTGGAGCATTGAACAACGTCCCTACGGAATCTATTGAACAATATCCAGTATATAGGTGTTGTTGATCTTGTTATACAACGCTGCATCTGAAGCCTTTTGACCTCTAGATGGATATGAGTAGAAAAAAACGATGGAGTTCTGTCTCCGCTTATATGAACATTAGTCGTTCATAAGCCATCTTAATAACCGATAGGTGTCTAGAGACCACTTCCAGTATTATGAACATCACTCTCAATACAGACCAGAACTGGGCATAGCAAGAGGGGTTGGGTTGAGCCGAAGAAAACGGACATACTTGTGTCCACAAGAACGTACACAAAATTCTTATTTGCTCTCTATAGCAAATACTGTTGGAACGTGATTGGAATACTAACTGGTGGTGACACACGGCCAAAGGATGGGGCTGACAGGACGAGAAGACTGCAGGAAATGTCTAGAGCAAGGCACCAGGGAGACAATGGAGCATCTCTTGTTCACTTGTCCCTCAATGGCAAGACTACGTTGTAAGCATCTGTGGTCCCCACGATGTGATAAACTGGAGGATCGATAATGAGGGGGCAGAGTTTGTTAAATTTCCCTTCCAGCGAAGGCATCCCTCTTGGACTTCACAACTGAACTCCATCTGGTATCACAAAGCACCAAACTGGTCTATGCGGGACTAATTGACCTACCAGACTAACCTTACCTATCTTTCTGTTAAACAAATAAATAGCTCACATCCAACTAAATTTGTTTGTACTTGGAGAGGGTAGCGATTACGGCCAAACTTTGTTAGTCTCATTGAGGGTGATTGAGGGGAGCTTCCTTTAAAGTGAGTATAAAAAAATTCAATTTAAAGGAGAACTAAAATTGTAGCAGAAGATTTAGAACTCTGAATTACATTTAGACTTCACAAATTTATTCGTACCCTGTACTTTATCCAAACTGATTGTGTAGGTATTCATACAGAATGGCATTTTACCATGGACTAAGGTTAGCTAATCAGTATTTACTTGGATAAAACGGGTCTGCTTGTGTTTACGGGAAAGCACAAATTTCATCTATGGAAACAGCTCCAGCGGGCAAACACCGACTACATAAACCCTTGTTTCGACGGGGAAAAAGGTTCAAAATAAATACAGAAAAACATGGCCGTCGTAACGGTATGTATGCTAGTCAACACTCTAAACATCTATACAATGGTTCGAAAATGGACGATGGAGTTGGTGGGGAATACACTGTTCAGAGTTATGCATAAGTCAGCCTTTTAAACTGTCACTCACTGCAGTATATTTCAAGCTGAGGGCTTTGCTATTGTGAAAGGCGCGGAGCTGGCCTCTAATGCATCTACAGGCAATGCCAAAGCCACAAAGACAACGAGAGCAATGAAATAACTGTCGTCCGCTAAAGTCCAAGAATAGCGTACTGCTAATATCCGAAAACGCGATGGAACGAGCTATCTGGGCGTAAAACTGAAAAAGTCATTTTCAAAACGGTAGATTGAACATAAAATTCCCATTGGCTCCCGATAGAAGAGACTGTAGGAACGTGATTGGAACACTAACTGGTCATTGTTTGGAGGCCACACACGTCCGCAAGATAAGATGACAGAACGAGAAAACTGCAAGAAATGTCTTGAACAGGGCACCATTTAAACAATGGAGCATCTTTTGTGCACTTCTCAACTAAAATTTTTTGGAGAGTGTAGCGATTATTATTGTGGTGTCTCCTCGAGGAAAGCTTCCTTCAAAGTCGGAATATGATTTTACTAAATGCATATAATTAGGCCCTCAATTGACAATTGTCATTTCAACATAGTTTCAGTTAACAGCGCTACCTAGTTTAAACAAGGAAGTAAATCTAATGACGAACTCACTTTGTAGCAGAAAGCTTCGTATTACATTTAAACTTCGGAAATTTGTTTGTATTTGTGGATATCAATATTTGTATATTAATATAAAATGACATGTTACCTCGGGCTGAGCATGCTCTTGGATAAAGCCAGATTAACAAAGGCAGAATGCGATTTACAGTCAGCCTTTGTGTCGGTTGGTATTCTGGTTTCGTCACACATCTTATACGACTACTACTCACTTTTATAGAAAGATATTTTTTGTACCAAATTGAGGGACCATTGAAATAGAATCCTAAAATTTACTGCTTTCAATTTAGAGTTTCTTAGACCTGCACTTACATTTGTGTAAATTTTTATGGCACCGAGGTCTTCATTAATAAACTGTATAGCTGAGAATGACGGTGTTTATGAGAGTTGCATTTTGGGCCCTTATTTCTTGTCTCATAAATATTTGTTTTTCGATTTCCTTACAGTTTTTCGACATCATAATTCTATTCATATTCATTGGATACAAAATTATATTTCATTAAACTATTCTTGCCAGAAATGTCGTACGCATTTTTACTAAACCAGATTTTCCGTTTCTCGTTCAGCACCGACAACAACGACATTCCTTCCGCTTTGACGTGCAGCATTTAACCTGCCATTAGCCCCGAAAATAGAATAGGAACCTAACAACAAAATGTTCACCGATTTTACAAACGCTTTTTGGTTATTTTGCTATTCATTGAAAAGTTTGACCGAGTCAACTACACACAAACACTCTAATTGCATCATCATCGTCTCGCACTCACCGTTATAACCGAAGTTTTGGGTCTTTTAAATATACATATATATATATGCATTTACACTGACGGTGTCGGTGACACACTTACCTGTGTGTAATCAGTTATTATAGAATAAACGCATGCACAGGCATAAGCAAGTAAAGGTTTCCGTAGAAGTAGCACAGAAAATTTATACTTAAATACGTCCCTGCAGGAAAATTTAATCGTAGACATAGTAAATTTAAAGATTTTACGGTTTGGATATTCTTGCAAAATCTTGCTTGCTTGCTTGATATTTTACATTAAGTTACAATTACTTTACGGCTACTTCAATTTTAAATTATGCTTTATTTATATTAGAAATATATAATGATATGAATTAAGTTACATATTGCGTCAGCTTGAATCGTAAATGTTCTGTTACGTCTAAGTTTAAGTAACTTTATCGTTAAATTTAGCATGCAATTTAATGTTATCCAGTGTATTTATGACTGATTTATTCGCCTTCAAACTGCTCTTTTAGTTGTGGATTGCAAATTTTGCAGTTTACGCTAAGTTACGGTTGAGTTAAGTCTAAGGTGTAAATAAGTAATGGCTAAGTTAAGTAGTTTTTTAGTTCAGCTACAGTGGATTGCTGATTTTTAAGTTTGCGCTAAGTTAAGTCTAAGTTATGACTAAGTTACTGTTAAGTAAAGGTTAAGTTAAGTAATTTTTTAGTTTAGTTGAAGTGGTTTGCTGAATTTGAACTTTACGCTAAGTTATGGTTGAGTTAAGTTTAAGTTATGGCTAAGTTATTGTTAAGTAGTGATTAAGTTAAGCAATTTTTTAGTTCAGTTTCAGTTTATTGCTGATTTTTAAGTTTGCGATGAGTTAAGTCTAAGTAATGACTAAGTTACTGTTAACTAAAGGTAAAGTTAAGTAATTTTTTAAATCAGTTGCAGTGATTTGCTGAATTTGAACTTTACGTTAAGTTATAGTTGAGTTAAGTTTAAGTTATGACTAAGTTACTGTTAAGTAAAGGTTAAGTTAAGTAGTTTTTTAAATCAGTTGCAGTGATTTGCTGAATTTGAACTTTACGTTAAGTTATAGTTGAGTTAAATTTAAGTTATGGCTAAGTTACTGTTAAGTAAAAGTTAAGTTAAGTAATTTTTTAAGTCAGTTGCAGTGATTTGCTGAATTTGAACTTAACACTAAGTTATGGTCGAGTTAAATTTAAGTTATGGATGAGTTACTCTTGAGTCAAAATTAAGTTAAGTAATTTTTTAGTTTATTTGCAGAACTTGAAGTTTACGCTAAGTTATAGTTAAGTTACTGTTAGGTAAATGTTAAGTTAACATATTTTTTTTTGTTCATTTACAGTAAACGCTGATTTTGAAGTTTACGGTAAGTTTAGGTTAAGTTTAAGTTATGGCCAAATAACTGTTAAACTTTGATCTAGTAAAGTGAAATTCATGTTAATAATATTAGACACTATTTCTAGAAACTTAACCTCATAGAAACCTTCTGCTTCATGGCAATAATTCACTTATCCTAACGAGTTTGCACATTTCGCACAAAGCTGTACATTAAACCTGTTTTAAATGCCATTAATTCTTGTTGCTTTTTACCTGTATTTGTATATTTAAATCGCCTGTCAGACTCCCAGCTTTTGCTGTCACACTGTGCTCATCCTCGTATGTATGCTTGGTTACCTGTAATTAAATATAACAACAAGTTGAATAGGGTATAAGTTTCAAAAGCTAAAACTTTCCAAACTAATTAGAACAGTTTTAATTTGGCACCAATGCCAAGTGATGCAGAGGCAGTGTCAGCAGCAGTAGCAACAGTAAAAGCAATAGCAACAACTGGAAGCCAGACTTAAGAAAATACTTATGCAATAATATGTAAATGTATATATTTATATGGAAGTATATGGGGATCAGCTTGTCTTGGGTGCTTAAGGCCTTGGCACTTGCACAAGTTTTCCATTCGAAGGCAAACACGCTGCCGAAGCGCAAATTAATTGCTAACTTGTGCTGTCCTTTGTTAGTAGAATGCTCTTGGAAATATCTCACTTCCAAGAAAAAATTAATATGGTAAAAGATGTTTTGAGGCACAATTCCATTTTCATTAATTGAAAGCGTGCGATTTTAATTTTCAATTCCAAATAAGTTTTTGCAGAATTGCACACAATTACTTTTACAAATATAACATTTTGAACCAAAACTTTTTTATGGAACTTGGGTAATTTCCCATCAACGGAATCTGAACTTAGCTGATAGTGACAAGTATATTTGGTATTGCAGTGCTTTCTTTGATATTTTCAACTGAGGTGAAAAATCACTCCGCTTTAAATAAAAGTCAAAAAGGAGGAGCAATCAGCAATGTCAGTAAACAACTTATGATTTCTTCAGATCATTAGATGCAGACCAACATTTCAGTTACATGGATAGAAGGCTACGTTTTTGCTGATTCAATATCATATACAGTTTGCACTAATCCATTAATGAAAATAAATCATAAAAATTTGGTAGAAAATATTAAAATCGTCCTTATCGCTAGTTCTTGATCTGCAATCTCCTTGTGCTCTCAAGTAAGTAATAGTAGATCAAACGCAATATTTTCCGAAAATTTAACCAAAACTCTAACGAAAAATTTTGCAGGATCTAAACCTGACAAGTTTTCATCGGGATGGTTCAAGTATGAAAGAATAATATATGAGAATTCAAAACTCGAAAAAGAATTACAAAAAGGTTGTTTCGAGGTATACATAGTTATTGGTAGCTCATATTGGCATCCTGCAATAGTGACAGAACTAAATATGCATGTTTTTCAGTGCATTATAAGAATATTTTAAAGGTCTTATTAGTTTTGTATATTAAAAGGTTTTACCATACCAATCCTTATAGCAGTTTTACCACATGAGGATAAAGCGAACTCCTGAAATTTTATTCAAACCTATTAACAAACACACACCTACTCACTTGCATCAATACGATTTTAAAGTACAATGTCTTGAGAATATACTGTGAAAATTTCAGACAGAAATTCGAAATATTTCGGGAGTTATAACGAGTTTCCTAGAGCGCCTCGGAGTCCTCTCTCTCGGAGTTGTTGAACTTTAAACGCGTTTTTCTCAAAACCATGTTTTTCTGGTCGGCCCGGGTCCTAACTTTTTTTCCACTGAACCAATTACTTTCAAATTTTAACAGGCTGTTATACACATTTATAGTTCTTGTTGGAACTAACGAGAAGTTTTTTCACCATAACTTTTTATTTTACAACCCTTTCTTTGTTAAAATAAAAGGACTTTTTTTCAAAGTCCGTCATTTTGTTATTTACCCTTGAAATTTAACTTCAGTAGTTCCGACCAGAATGACATGTCTATAGATTAAGAATAAACAAGAATATTTGATTTCAGATAACATCAAGAGCCAAAATCACCCTGGCCACCCAGGTACATTTTTTTTGAGGTTCCAACTTTGAGTGACAATAATAATTGTAATAAAGTATTAAATTTTTTCAAATACATTTTTCAATATGTAAAAAAAAAGACCCTAAATATTCAAGATAATTAATTTTTATTGTCCTATAAAAAACCACCCTCCAAAGAAGTCATGAAAAAAGGCATAAGTTACCAGACTACTACTTTAAGTCAGCCTACCATATGTCTGCCAACCAAGAAAGCAACCGACCGTGAGTTAGCTCGAAGTTGCCATATCTACATGTTTTGTATAGCTTTGCCAATGAAGCTTCTGAAGTTAACGAAAATTTGAGCCGCAGCTTTGCAGCGAGTAATTTGACGGTAGTACTAGGATTCATATAGTGTTCAAGGTATAATCTCGAACTGCTTCTGCTGTGAGACACCTTAAAATCTGTTTAAATTTTGTTCAAAGTTCAGAAAAGTTATGCAATAACATTTAACCTTGAGCTGTATTGCAAATAGAAGGGAAGTAGCTGGTTTCATTAACCGATCACAATAGATTAGTCTCCCTAGTGATGTAAATTAGTTACAGGCCTAGCACATCATAAGCTAAAACAATCAAATTTAAATTCTTGGTTATATAAAGAGCGTTCGAAAAAAAAAACTGGATTAAAAAAAAAAAACAGAACAAATGGTTTTTTTTTTTTGCGAAATTAATTTGTTTTTTTTTTTTTTTTAAACTAATCTCCTTCTGCTTCAATACAGCTTTTTGCATGGTCCAAAAGCATATCGAACGAGTGTTTTAGTTCGTTGGCCGCTATGATCACCATTATGTCTGCATAATGCTTTCCTTTCTTGAGTAAATGCATTTTCCCGAAAAAGTCGCACGGTGCCACATCAGCTGAATAGTGGGTGCAATTTATGGTTAAAATGTGATTTTTGGTCAAATAATCGTCCCTTGAATATTGGATTCTGAGCAATTTTTGGTCGTCAGTCAATTTGTGCGGAACAAACACACCTTTCATAAGCTCAAATCTTCGGTCAAAATGCGATAAAGCGATCTTTTGGAGATGTTCAATTCCTTTTCCATGCATTTCAATGATGATTTCAGCTGATTTTTTATGAATTCATTCACAGTTTCGATGGCATTTCCGCTGATCACGAATTTTGATTGGCTCACATGTTGATCGTCATTTATGCCCTCACGACCATTTTGAAAACGTTAAAACCACTCGTGCACTCTGCTACGAGATAGGCAATCATCATCATGAACTTGTTTCATAAATTGAAACGTTTCGGTAAAAGTTTTACTAGTTTTAAATTAAAATTTAATGTTGGCTCTTTGTTTGAAGGTCATTTTTGCATCGACAACACAAACATACTGACACTTAAAACGCAATACCTTCACTTCCAATCAATGAAATGTCATGAAATTCTCACTGGACAATAGGTAAAGATTCTAATTGATTCTAACGTACTAGTCGACATGTAGATGGCGCCACCATGGGCCGCTAGATTCAAAAATAACACACCTTGTAGGTATTCAGTTGAGAGGAGGAGACTACGCGATTAAGAAATACGAAAAAATAATCTAATTATAGAATTTAATACATTGAGCTCTGAAATGAATTTTTTTGTCAAACCGAAATGTTTTTTTTTTATAAAAAAAAACGAGGTATTTTACCTTGAACCTTCAGTTCAGCAAGATGAGTGAAATCAAATTTTGTCCCTGTTATCAATCTGGTCATTAATTTTTATTACTCTGGAGAAATGCTTTCATCAGATAATGCTTTCATTAGTTCGAATCTACACATTTATCTTGCGTTGCTGTAGGGCTGTAAGTCCATAATATCCGAAAAAATGTGTTCCCGGCAAGTTAAAATTTTTTTAGATGTCGAGACAAATGTTTATATGTGATGTTTAATTTTTAATACTAAATTGTTCAATAACTACGAGTTTGGGGAAAGGTCAATATGTACTTGAATGGTTAGTTCAGAATTAGTTGCAAAATAGGTGCACTCAATGCAAAGTACCATACTCTATTTAAAGGTGAAAAATTTCACGGTCGAAAGAGTGTTTTAGGTTTAGTTGCTAGGTTTTGAATCCGAGAAGTTGTCAGGACAGAATAATATTACCCCAAAAATGTTGATGGAGTTACCAATTATTGCTGCAGAGGCTGCATCTTTCTTTACTATTTAATGCAATTTTTCATACCCTAACATATTTCATGGAAAAAGTTGCAAATTATCCTGAGAAATAAACTTGGGAAAGGCTTAACAAAGCCCTGTTTATACCGACCAATCAATATTTTACCTTGTCTTTCAAAAAATTTGAAAAAGGGTTACTATCAAAGATGTCTCATTTCCCTTATATAATGCCAACGCACCATCTTAGGTTTCGTGTGAAAAATAGCACGATCGGGCAAGTCAATAGAATTACTAACGAAATAGGAAAATCATTTGAGCATAGAGAGATCTGTTCAGCTATACTTATAGATGTGGCTCAGGCGTTTGATAAGGTGTGGTATGAAAGCCTTTAGTATAAAATTAAAAACAATATACCATTAGAATTGTATAAAACATTGGAGACTTATTTGAAAAATAGATAATTTATAGTTAGAGGAGGAGATTTCATATCTGCTGAACGAAAGATAAGGCTGGTGTACCACAAGGCAGTGGTTAAGGTTTTACAACTTATTGTTAGGCCTTAAAAAACAAAGCAGATCCAATAAAGGAAAAGATATTCAAAAAAAAAAAAAAAAGGTTTCGAAATATCTTCCAAAATTTCAATAAAAAGTCAGAAATTTTTATTTTTTGAAGTTATTTTATCACAACATTTTCTAAAATATTGAGAAAAGGCTCTTGATTGACCCCACATAAGACTCTGAAACCACTTTCATAAGTATACTAAGCAAACACATTTCACATAAACGCAGCTTAATTTCTTTTATGCTGCGATAGTTGACGTAGCTATTCAACAAGCAATCAAGTAATTGCAAAAATACTAAAAATTTATTAAAAATAAAAGTTAATAGCACACACACATATAAAACTAAGAGCAATGGCGGTAAATTGTGAACGCTGCTGTATTGTAAATTGCGCACAAAGCAGTAAATGCTTCAATATGGGCAATAAACAGCTGCTAGTATAAACGTATATATACAAAGACACACACCAGCATATATGAATATATATTTGCATATATATGTATATGTAAATGCTGAGCACATATTTATATTTTTAAAACAGCCATTGACGCACATTGCACTACAGCTATGTAAATGTGCTTTAACAATCCGTTTCAGCTGAATCCAAAGCAATCAACAACCGGTGAGCCTAAATGCATGCTAAACAAATTGAAAATTGTCACGCGTATGCAATTGCCTCTGTGCCTGCCGGGCTTATGCTATGTTTACTTTAACAATATGCAATTTTTCAAATGTCAGTAGGATTACAGCAGCAACAGCAATAACAAATATGGGAATACTGTTAACAACAACATGTATAGCAACAAAGTATGCAACTTGCATTGGCAAGCAAGTCAAAGCAATGTATGCAAAATACAAATTGAAGCTTGCAGCAACAGCTAGTACAACAAAAAACTGGAAAAAACGCTTTGCAAACAAACAGGCAAAGCAGAGCAAAGAATGAGGGAATCAAAAATAAACATCGAATTGAAACTAATAAAAAAGTATCTGCATGTCTGCGTAAATTTGCGCAATATAAATAGATTGTCAGACATGTCAATCAGTGTTCGATAACAGTATTTGTATTGAACGCACAAACTCACGTTATACCGTTAGCTAGCAATTTAAGTCGAATATCGTTACAACTTCGTCAATAGCTTCGTTACTATTATTCTTTCTGACCGTCTAGGGGCAAGAAAAATAACAATTGGAAAGTCAAAAGAAAAGGTATAAAAAAATAAGAAAAATAAAGAATAAAAAATGTGTAAAGCAGAAATTCCACTGACGGCTTGTTTGTCAGGTAATTTAATCCAAAGTGCAAATTTGATTTTCATCGTCACCTAACGAACACACACACTCACGCATACTTAAACGCTCGCAAGTCTGACCTGGTGTGACTGTTGGTGGTTTGATTTTGAGAGTAAGTCCCATGTTGGCCTTTATATGTATGTGTGCCTGTATATCTTGTAATTACAGTAATTTTACTTCTAAGCTACAGTGAGTTGCTTTTCTTTGTTGGACGGCTGGAAATTTTAGGTTTGATTTATTATAAAATAGCCTGCTTTTAGGCGCATGCCATGTTTTTTGGTGTTTCAGGGATATTATTTATATATTTTTGTCCTTTTTATGAGCCCACGAATTAATTAGCGCCTAAAAACCGAACAAAGTTTTTGTAAAATACATATTTTGAATTTTTTTTTGGTTTCATCATTGTTTAGATTTCAGGAAATTGAGTTAACTCTGTCGACATTAGATAATTCTTCTTTACTGGCGTAGACACCGCTTGAGCGGTTACAGCCGAGGTTACAAGTGCCAGTCGTTCTTCCTTTTCGCTGCTTGGTGCCTATTGAAGACTCCAATTCTTTTTCCACCTGGACTTTTCAACGTAGTGGAGGTCTTGCACTTTCTCTGCTTCACCCGGCGGGTACTGCGTCGAATACTTTCAGAGCTGTAGTGTTTTCGCCCATTCGGATGTCTTGACTTAACCAGTGTTACTTCTGTATCTTAATTCGCTGAACTTGTCAATTTCGTCGTATATTTCATACAGCTCATCGTTCCATCGAATGCAATATTCGCCGTGGCCAATGCGCAAAGGACCATAAAAAAACTTGTAACGTCAACTCATCAGATTTTATCACCGTATATGCCTCTGCACCATTTAACAGGAAGGGAGTAATGAGAGACTTATAAATTTTAGTTTTTGTTCATCGAGAGAGGACTTTACTTTTCAATTGCCTAATCAGTCCGAAATAGAATCTTTTGGCAAGAGATATTTTGCGTTGGTTTTCGAGGCTGAGATGGTTGTTGTTTTAAAACTGGTTCCAATATAGAAATAAGAAATTATCTACGTTGCTCCTTTTCGTGCTGTCGAAAGCAGCTTTGAAATCGATGAAGAGGTCCGAGTGTGTCGATTCTCCTTCCACGTGTCATTATCAGTTTGTTGACGGTGGGCTTCAATCTGTAATACAATGCGCTCGATAGAACCTTATACGCGATGTTGAGGGGGCTTATTCCCCGGTAGTTGCCGCAGATTGTGGGGTCTCCGTTTTTGTTGATTAAATTCCAATCGTTGGGCATGCTTTCATCTAACTATATTCTACAGAAAAGCTTCTGCATGCTACTTATCAGATACTCGCCGCCGTACTTGAATAGCTCTGCCGGCAATCCATCGGCTCTCGTCGCTTTGTGGTTCTTCAGGTGGGTAGCTATTCGAACTTCTTCATGGTCGGGGAGTGGAACGTCTGCTCCTTGGTCACCGATTGGGAAATCGGGTTTTACTTCTGTTGGCTCCATGTCTTCACTGCTATTCAGCAGGCTGAAGGTGTTCCTTTCACAATTTTGATATTCTCTGGGCGTCAGTTTTTAGCTCAGTCCTGAGGGCTTTACAATCAATCCGGCACGTGTTCTACGTAAGTAGCTTGAAATGCCGTTGCACAGTTCTCTTATATGGAATTGCTGATGAGAGAAAATCGTTCGGCTATCTGTTGCAGTTACAACTTCTCGACTCGAACCTTCCTTGTATTTTTGTCGGGCGTTTTTGGCTGCACAGAAGCGACAATCGATTTGTTTGTGTAAATTTAAATTTAAGTAAGCCTAGAAAGGCTTACGTTTGTCGTATTGTGTCTTACCGGCTGCTTGTGATTGATAAATTGCAGAAAAATAAAACTAAGAAAGTTGATGCTTCAAGGAGCTAAGAAGAAAAATATGAGCTGTATATATAAAAAGGCTTGTTTCACTATTTTTCTTTACTAGTCTTTTTTCAATACGGAAACGCCTCTCGGAGGAAAAACATAAAATGCAAAGCTTTAATCATTATCGAGAGAATGAGCGCTGAGATAATTTCAACTTGATATTTTCTAAATAAACTCGGTAATACGAATTAATTAAAATTAGATCCCTCTGCGTAAGACAATTGCACTCATTTACTATAGCAGCCTTCAATTCTTGTTCATTAAAGTACAGCTCTGAACCTCATATAAGTATAGTTGCTTCGTTCTAGAGAGAAGTACGCTCTCACTGTGAGGCCGATAGTAATGAACCGAAGTAAAAAAAACTAACTTTTCGTAAGGTAATTAAGCGGATTATATATTATATATTATTATGTACTATATATGTACATATGTAGGTTTCACACGAAATTTTAAAAATTGTGGGCAATTTAATTGAGTGTTTCTTTAAGCGTAGTTTTAAACAGAAATTTTAACTCCCTGCCATATGCCATTAGCAACATGATAAGGTTAAAAACAACATATTTTTCTTATGGACAACTACCGTGGCTTTGTTATTTCACAACGCTGGCACAAGCAATTCGAAGCATTGCCGCCATTTGCATAACGATGCAGCAACTTAAAAGTCCACCACGAGCTTAAGCGCCAGTGGAATTCCTTGACGCGCGATTGAGCTTCAGCAGCTGCTCGGTTTGGCTCCATTTGGCTTTGCTGTTTACTGATGGTGATGTTGCGGGCACTGCTGCCGTTCCAATCATCGATTTCAATGCATCGCTGGCAAACTGAATCCAGATGGCAACTCAATTCCGTTCAGAGACGTTGTTCGAGGCAATCGAGGGGAACAAATTTAAGTAAATGACGGAAAATTGTTAGTATGCAAATTTAGTATTATATTGTATGACAGGGAATATAAGTATATAAAATTTAAACAAATACAATAGTTTGGGAATTGAATTGCCATCCGGACTCAATTTGCCAGCGATGCATTGCAATCGATGCGACAAATGCAAAAAATTAAAATTGCATTACTTTTTTGTTTGGGTTAAAATTTGTGTATACATAAGAGTACCAGGAAATTGTAAATAAGGCATAAAAATATTTGAGTATTCCTCGATATTTATTTTGTCGCTTTGAAGTAATCCTGACCAGATGTACTCGTAATACGCTTATGCCAACGATTTTTCCAGTCCTCGAAACACACTTCAAAAGCAGTGTTTGGGCTGGGCTTCAGCTTCTTCAGCTCCTTCATCAAATTTAATTTTATCTCTTCGATCGACTAAAACTGGGTTCCACCGAGCAGAAATTTCAGTTCGAAATCAAGAAAAAAATCACAATGAGTCAAATCAGGTGAATACGGTGGTTGATCGATGATATTCATTGCGTTTTTGGCTTTAAATTCGGCCACAATCGTGGCTCGACGCTATGGTGCTTTATCATCGTGTAAAATCCATGAATTGTTCTACCACAATTTTTTCCGTTTTCGACGAATGTTCTCACGCAAACACACAAATGTGACTTAATAGAACTCCTTATTGATCGTCTCTCCCTCTGGAACGTATTCATGAAGAACCAAACAAGGAAGGAATCGAGACGAGTCGAGCGAGAATGCATTTCATACACAAAATATGCACTAAAATTATTCATACGGACGCATGAGAGATGTCGAGATCTTTTTCCATCTTTCTTATACTTGCCTGATAATTTTCAAGCAGCATATCCTTCACATTTTCAAAATTTCCATCAGTTCTAAAGGTGGAAGGTCGTACAGAACGAGGCATGTCGAACTCTAGATTGTCTTTGAAAGCTTTGTATCACTCCTAAGCTTTAGTTAAAATAAATATTGACTTAAAACATGAAGAGTATTATTTTAAATATAGTCACCTAAATAAAAAAATAAAATTTAATAAAAAAAAACGGCTTGATATTTTTCAAAGGTCTAACATTTATTTAGTTATATACAGTATAATATTATGGTGGAAAATTTTCAAACCGATCTTTTAATATAAAATCTTACTAAATTGAAAAATCGCATTATAAATCGTAAACGTGCGAGTGACATACTTTATTGCAATGTATAATCCTCTAACCAGTTCGTGCATAGAATAAACAAATTTCACTGAAGAAAACGACGTGGGCCAAGTTTTGAGAATTTTTCGAGCAGTTCTTCTGCAGTGACTTCAATATCATGGTGCGTGCGGAGCAATGCCAGGCCGATCAATCTATCTTTAAGCATGTTCCTCCTCAGCCTGGCGTTTTATTGCGGTGAAGTGTCGAAAAAGAGCATTCTGAGCTCGCATTCGTCACAGGAAGTGTGCAGAATATGCAAAAAAACTATGAATTATGAGGAATGTAGACCACATTGCAGTTTTTTAACGTTTCCTATGCAGTACTCGGTAGCTTGTTGTCATTTGACAGTGGCACTGTCAGTGATCAAATTCACCTTTCAGCTTCTGACGTCGCACGTCGTTGTTATTATCCGAAAAGCTTTTGGTAAAAACAAGCAGTTAATAATATTTTACATTTCTTGGTTTATTAAAAATAGAATTGTATTAAAAATTAATCTGTGTACATCAAATTTTAAGCAGGTCTTTGGGACACAATTCGCTTAGACAAGGATTTTTTTTCGATTATAACTATTTGAAAAGAAAAATGTTACCAAACTTCCACTGAAATTTTTAAATATTTGCCAAAAACCCAATTTTCAGTTGTTTTTTTTTCCTTCATCCTAGTTGTAAGTTAAGTTTTTAACTAAAACACGTATGTTTTTACTCTATGTGATCCTCATAAAAATGATCTATGATAAAAAATTCTAATAACATATTTAATTTTCTATAAAAAAAGGTTTTTACCCGAGGAAGCCCATCCCTTAAGACAGTTTTACTCAATCAGCCTTTACATTTAATTGAATTTTATAGTTATCGTAAAAGTAAAATATTACTAAATCATATTTTGGTTGTGTTCTGAATATTTTCTTAGTCTTCCAAGATTTTCATTTTGATTTCATTTGTACTTCTGGCTTTTGAGATATAGAAAAGAAAAGAAATTTTTAAAAACTTTTAGTGCTAAATTAGAAAATTTTAGATACACTTTTTAGTCTTTTTTTGAAGTTTCCCCGTCAACAGCTGATATTTGTTTTCGATTGAAGCACACTATTTTTTCGCTTCGAGTTTGAGTTCGTTTGAGTCTCTTTCTTTTTGACTTTGAGTCAGATTGGCAAGACTACGCTGCAAACATTTGGGCTTCCCACTATATGATACATTGGAAGAGGTATGGATAGTGAAGCCACAGAGTCTGTCAAAACACGCATCAAACGTTGGAATCCTAAAGGATGACTAATCCTCTTGGACCTAATAACTGAACTTCATCTGATACCGCAAAGGGCCAAAACTGGTATATGTGTGGCTTATATACCTACCAGTTTAATCTCACCTAAAATAGAATAATAAAAACATTTTAAATATCTTAGAAATCTACGAGTGTAAGTCACGTGGCAAATTTTTAACTCGCTGATACTTCGTTTTCTTTCCATTATTCCATTCCATAGAAAAGAAATTTTAGCATATTTGTGAGTAAAACCAAACAAACACTTGAGTTTTTAATTGAATACAGAGTTTTCGATGTGCCACTTTTCATTTTCTTTCGACACACTAAATCACTCGCTAAACAGAAGTGCACAAGCATACGCATATGAACTTTAAAGACCTATCAGGCACACATACACGTGCAGACACGCACACATAAATATGCATTTTACCTCGCTTGTACTTTATTAGTGTGAGTAATGGTGAAGCATTTCATTTCTGCAATTTTCCAAGCACTCACACAGCTAAGTGCAGCAAGCAACAAGCGCTTTCGACACACGAGTGCGCCTACTTAGAAATGCCTCCATATAAATATATATATGAGTTTTAATGTGTGTATGAGTAAGCATTTTCTGGTGTGTGTGTGCCATGTGTGCTTGTGTGCGTGCATTAGCGCGCTGCTGTATCTCCTTAATTAACATTTAATTACTTATGACATTTGCTTTGCGCGTGAGCGGATATTTGCAATGCCGCTGTGTATTAGCACCTTAAGTACGCCTGCAGATATACTTTCAATTATTTTTGTGTGAGTGCGTGTAAACTAATTGAAAGCGCAGAGGCGTTTACTAGGCTAAATGGAAAATTGAAAAGTACATTAAATAAAAGAGATCAAGTACTGGTTTACGGAATAGTTGGGTTGTGGACTTGACTAATAGTTAATGGATGGAGAGCGCCAAATGTGGTTGATAGAACCGTAGTGATTTTTAGTAGAAAATTTAGATTCAAAGGGACGTGTTGAAACTGATTTGAAAATAAATAAAAAGATCTGATGTCTTCTTCAAATATCTTGCCGGATTACGGCAAAGCTGTAACCGAGAAGTGGACCTAGGTTAGCCATAACTTAGGACTTATTTAAATCATATTGTAAATTGCCCAAAAAGATAGGCTGCTTTAGAGAAGTGTTAGGTTATACTGGCTGGGTCTTACGGCACACATAGATAAGGTTATGTTAGGTTAAATTGCTACGTATAGATCAGGTTTGGACCTTTACGATACCAGATGAAATTCAGTTGCTGAGTTCAAGAGTAGTAGTCATCCTTTAGGTTGACTGCTCTTGACGAGAGTTTCAACAGAATCTGTTCTCGCACTATCTATACCTCCTCCAGTGTATCAACTGTGGCGCCCCAGATGCTTATAGCGTAGTCTTTCACACGTGCACAAGAGATGCTCCATTGCTTCCCTGGTGTCCAGCTGAAGACATCTTCTGATCGATCTGTGAGCTCCATCCTCAGGGCGTTTGTCGCCACCAGACAGTGACCAATTACTATTCCCATCTAGTTCCTACAGTCTCTTCTATCCTTTTATCGACAGGAATTTTCTTCCTCCTTCTGATCTACAGTTTTTCTCATGCCTCTTGGTCTTTTGTACTCATGTAGTTCATTCAATCGGGTTTTGATTTGCTTTACCATGTTTCTGTCCAGATCGTTGTATAGAAAACGCATGGGATCCTCAATATTGATCACATTTTAGGATGTTTACCGTCCACCATTCTTGGCAATCTCGTCCGCAATTTTATTGCCTTCGCTGCATTTGTAGCCTGGCACTTAGTAGAAGTGAATTTGCTTGAATCTGTCAGCACTCTTCACTGCTGCTCGGCTTCCCAAGACACTTCTGGCCGATATGCGATGCGAGCATGCTCGCTGCTTTGCTGTCTACGTATGTAGATCTTGACTTTGGAATTGCCTTCAGGTGCATTAGAGGCCAGCTCTACGTTTTCGCAATAGTAGTTACCTCAGATTGAAATATATTGCAGCGGTTCGGCAACTTAAAAGGTTGGCTTATGCCTAACTCTAGACAGTGTATTCCCGCAGCAGATCCTGCATCCATTTTCGAGCCATCCGTACATATGTTTAAAGTGTTTGCTCGTAGCTAAATACCTTTCCGTCAGCCATCTTTTTTCCTGTTTATTTTGAACTTTATCTCCCAGTTGAAAAGTGGGATCACGTAGTCGGGGTTTGTCCAATCGCCATTACCCACCAAGCTATGCTCTATATGTAAATGTTTCAGCGAAAAGGTCTATAAGTGGCAGGTTTAGTAACAGTTCAAGAGCCAGCCACTTGTTATGTACACCCAAAACACGTAAATCTTCAGGTTCATTTA
>CM050327.1:39362394-39387394 GCA_027475135.1 Bactrocera correcta
TTTATAAGCAAACACACAAAATAAAATATTGAAAGCGCGCCAATCAAGCACTTCCTGGAGTGCTAAACAATTGTGAACCTCATACTCTGCGAGTACTGCATGATAAGCGCATTACTTTTCAATTTGAGTACATATTTTTTCGCTAGAATCGTTAGGCATTTTTTCTCGGCTCAATTTTATGAGTTTCTGATTACGAACAAAGAGCGACAATAAATGCCCGAAAATTGCGCGCTAAGACGTAAAATACGCATTTGACGCTTACTCACAAGCGTTCTAAGTAGCTATAAACTCTTATCGCACAATTTTCCGATTAAACACGAATGCGAGTTGCAGAGTTTACCGCCTGCAAGAAAACAACAATAGAAATGTTATTTGCCTTGTTTATGCGCCTAAAAGTAGGCATGTGACAAATTGACCTGCCAAAATTATGACTTAAAAATTTATAGGAATTTAAATAAAAGAGCATAAAAAGCCTATCAACACATTGTAAATATGTCTATAGACAAATTTGGTTTTATATGCCAATTTACACACACTCAGAAATATACGTATATATATAAATAGTAGTAGTAGTAGTTTTTATATATTTTATATATCAGAATCTATGTATAACAACTTTGATATTGCTATCGGTAGCAATCATTTTCTCCCCCCACCCATTCATAATGTGCTCAAAATACACAGAGAAGAAGTCGTGTCACAGCATACTTTAAGGCGTTCACTCATTTGTTATGAAAATTTTTCGTTGGCATCATTTGTTCGGCCCGCCTAGATTGTCTGCCAACCAGTAGCCGCTCTAATTTGGCAGCAAGGCTACATGGTTTGCATAGCAGTTAGAGCCTTCGAACACCCACACTGCTCGTCAGGCACATCTGTTAACGTCAATATGCTTAACTATGCACTTCAGCATATTCGGCAGTTTCAACGGCGCTTTCAAAAGTCATTTGTTGCCGCTTCTGGCCATCAGTTTTGGTGATGACAACTTCAAGCGGCTGCCAGCTGCTGGTGTACAGCGTGGCTTTTTACGTTTTGAACGGATACTTTGGTCCGTGGACAGTGTGTTGTCATGTGGAATCAGTGAAACAAATTTTTGTATTAAAAAATTAACAAAACTTTTTTCAAGTTATCAATATTTATTTTGTACGCTTTAAAGTAATATCCACCAGATATGCCAACGGTTTTCTCAGTTCTCGAAATATTTTCATGAGCAATTTTTGCAATAGTGCCCCTTTAGCGAATTTTGTTTTATCTTTTCGATGGACAGGTTCCACGGACCGGCAATATTAGTTTAAAGAACAAGCAGAAATCATTTTGTGAATACTGTGGTAAATTGATGATATTTATAGCGTGTTTGACTTTAAATTCGGACACAATTGTGGCTCGATGCGCTGGTTCGTTATCAACGTGTGAAATCCATGAATTCATCTCACCCAATTCTGGCCGTGTTCGACGGTTATTCTCGCGTAAGCTCCTCAATACGGCGAAATATAACTCCATATTGAACAGTTGTCCCTCCGGAACATATGCTTGATGCATCATCAACGAATTTTAAAAAAAACTAAAACAATGAGCATAAGCTTGATTTTTTGGCGGTTTTTGGTATCGGCTCGTTTTTTTCCCTTCACTTCGATGATTGTTGACTTGTTCGCAAGTCAAACTTATAAAACCATGTCTAATCGGCAGTTATAATGCTCTCCATGAATATGGGAGGGAACTTGCAGGACCAAACATATCCAAATAGATCTTTTTGCGGTACTCTTTCTGATAAAATGCAGCTTTATTGGGACGTGTCGAGCAAGAATGCATTTCATACCCAAAATATTCACCAAAATCATACCAACGGACCTGCTGGAGATGTCGATGTAACATTTGCTTGACGATTTTCAATCACCAGGACGAGGCATGTCTTTTTTTCACTCGTAGGCTTGTGCTTTTGATAAAACTGGCTTAACTCTATACATTTTCTAACTTCTAAACAAAACTTTTTTAGTACTAAAACGTATAAACTTCAAAAATGTTTATCTTAAAAAATTTTGCCCCTAAATAAATCATATCTTTAATAATGTTCCAATTTAAAAATAAAAGCATACTTTTTAGCTCATATAAAAGTGCCAAAGGTTTTACTAAAAGTAAGCTATTGAAACTTGAGGCTTCCAACTAGATACTTCAATTATTGAAGATTGCTTTCACAAAGTTTGCAGGATGACTTGAAAAAAGTTTTAGTACAAAAATTTTAGTACCGTTTTTGTACTACAATTTTCGTAATATGTTTTTCAAACGACATTGTAAAATTAGTACACAATATTTAGTACCGCGTTTTTGTACCAGAATTTTCTTAAGCTTACAAACAAAATTGTAAATTTAGTACTCACAGTACTATAAAAAAACCTAAACACAATTTTCATCATAACTTAAAAAAAGTCTTAGTACATAAATTTGAGAACCTATTTTTGTATCGAAATTTTCTTAAAACTTCAAACAAAACTATAAATTTGTTACTGTTACTTTGTCACAATTTTCTTCTTGGTTTGAAAAAATTTTAGTACACAATTTTTTGTACTAAAATTTTTTTTCTCCTTTTTTCTACAAAACTGTATAAAACATAATTTTCATCACGATCTTAACATTTTTTAGTACAAAATTTTGAGTAATAAATTTTTTTTTCTACTTTTTTTTCTACAAAACTATATAGAAAATAATTTTCATCATAACCTTAAAATTTTTTTAGTACAGAATTTTTATTACCGATTTTTTGTAATAAAATTTTTGAAATATATTATAAATATTTAACAGAGTTATTTAAATAAGATACTTAAGCTATTGTTGATGTATTTTATCTACTTAGCATTAAGAAATGCATTTGTACAATTTTTGGTAACCCTTATTATTGTACTAAATTTATTCACACACATTTCTTAAGTATGGTACACGACGTGTGGTACCAAAATTGTTTTTAACATTAGCTGTTTACTTCTAAAAGTTGTATTATTTTTAACACACATATGTATTTTTTTTATAAATTTAACTCTAGCTTTAATTTTC
This sequence comes from Bactrocera correcta, assembly GCA_027475135.1. Classification (NCBI taxonomy): domain Eukaryota; kingdom Metazoa; phylum Arthropoda; class Insecta; order Diptera; family Tephritidae; genus Bactrocera; species Bactrocera correcta. Next base: position 39,365,437 of record CM050327.1, read on the forward strand.
AAGTATGTCTATGGGCTTCAAAATACAACAAGTATATTTTCAGCAAACCATTATATTTCAGCTGTAAAATTTTATTTTGCACAAGAAAATTAAATTTGCCCTAACACAGTGCTCTTTTTATACTTGGATTTATTCACACACACACACACATAGACAATTTTCAGTGGAGTTCAATCGGTAGTGTCCATTTTCCGCTTCATTGACATTTTTGCACACTTTCATAATGGTTCGAGTGAACACACGCACACACAATTATACAAAAAGCACTTACACATACTTATGAAAAGACATATTAATGAATAAACTGAGGTGTGTATATGTATGCAGCGTGTATGTGTGTGTAGAGAGGCCATAACCATATATGGCCGTTTTATAAATTATTTGCACGTAGCCAACAAACACACACATACATATCTATGCCATCGTTAGTGTTGGTTCCAGCTATTAATTTGTTTGTGCTGAACACCTGAGTGGGCAGTAAAATTTCCAATTTCCATTTCCAACAAAACAGGTAAAAATGATCAACTGTTGTCGTATGTATATCTCCTACATCGTTCCATCGATCTTCTGCAGAACATATTCTCGAAAACTCTCAACGTCGACACATCAGTTGTTGTCATTGTCCTATCCTCTGCACTATAAAGCAGGACCTGTTGGCAAGAGTTATTCTGCATTGGATTTCGAGGCTGACGTTGGTTTTAGTGTTAACGCTGGTTCCAAGATGGAACTACGACTTAGAAGTTATGACTGCCAAGTCGCTAACATGACGTCTATTTATTTGATGGTAGAGGATATTTCGTCTTACCCTTACTTCTTTAATGAATCTGGAGAAAGCAGATTAACGGCATGGGTGTTACAGCCAACTGAATCATCGGCGTACGCCAGCAACTGTACACTCTTAAATAAGATCTCGATTCATTTCTGCAGCTCGAATTATTTTCTCAAAGAAAAGATTAAAGAAGTCGTACGACAGCGAGTGGACTTGTATGAAACCTCATTTGGTATGGAACGGCTCGAAGTGGTCTATCCCGATCCTAACGGAGCTTTTGGTGTTGCTCAACGTCAGCTTCCATAGCCGTATTAGTTTTGCGGGGATACCAAATTCGTGCTGTCAAAAGCAGCTTCGAAATCAAAAATGAAGTGCCATGTGTTGTGAGGCTCCCCTTTTATGGATTGACAGAGCACACTTAAGTTCCAATCATCGGAGATGATTTCGTCCCACCATATTCTACAAAGAAGCTGATGCATGCTCCCCCCCCACCTTGTTGCTCTTCAGACGGGTACTTGCTATTCGCACTTCTTCATGGACGGACAATGGAACTCCTTTTCGTAATCGACGGGAGAATCGGTTTAACCATTACCTGGTGTTATGCTTTCACTCTCGTTCAGCAGTCTGGAGAAATGTTCCCTTCATAATTTTAGTATGCGCTGGGCATAAGTCACTAGATCACCTTTGAAGGATCTACAAGAGTATACTTCGGTCTTGAAACCTTATATTATCTCTTCGTAGAATTTTGGAGACTATCCCTGTCGGCCAGCTTTTCAAGCTCTTCGTACTGACGCATTTCTGTCTCTATCTTTTTCTGTCTGCAAATGTGACTGGCTTCCTTCTTCAACTCTCGGTATCTATCCCATCCCGCATCATCGTACCAGCTGTTTTCTTACATTTTCCGACAGCCTATAATTTCGGTTACAGCTGTACGTAAGGACCTCGAAATACCGTCCTACAGTTCGTTTATAAAGAGCTCCTGACTAGTGATCTCAAGGAGCACGAGTCGTTTTCTAGGGGCATCATCAAGAAGGGGGTCTCTCAACCGAGGCTGATTGTGCTTTTTTATTGATTTTGTTTTTTACGAGGGGGAGACGCAAACCCAGCGCACAACGCTTTGTAGGGGATCTCTTGCCTTCTCACTTTAGCTTGCCTTCAAAGGGATTTTCCTTGGCTGCCCAGAAGTTATCTGGTTTAAGACCGGAGGTCGTGAGTTGCTTGAGCCATATGTAAAATAATGGTTTTTGACCACCCCCAAGTGAATGGCGCTCAGAGAACTATCCTCACTTGCGTGAACTTCTACACATGACTCCATCATTCAACAATGCTTAGACTTTTTTAAGACTCTTCTGTGATCATTTACTCTCAGTTTTCAGACTTTTTTTTTAAGACTCTCCTGTGATCATTTACTCTCGGTTTTCAGACTTCTCTACTTTATTAATAAACAATCTTCACCAATATTCCATCCATAAATAATTTCTATTTACAATTCTGCAACTTGTTGCAACTTGAACTTTGGAAAGTTTTAAAATTTAAAAGCTAGTCAAGGTTGTATATCTAGGGGAAGTCGTAATAGGCGAGTCCACTTGCATCTGCACATTCACATTCACAAATGCACTGCACTAACTCACGAAAGAATTCCCAATGGTCGCTGTGCCCTTCGACTGACATTTCGCCAAAATTTATTTTTTCTTGTTGCAACGCATGCCACCAGCTGATGACTTTGGCACTTAAAGCCTATGCCAGCAAAGCATTTTGTCTGCAACAATTTGCCCAGTTGACTTACAAACCCACAAACCGATATTGCATTTGCATACTAAGGCATGCTGAGCCATGCCAAGCTATGCCGTATGCGGTTGCGGTTTTGCATGGCCAACTTGTAGCGTTTAAGGCATTCTTATATACTATGTGTAGCATATATATGCATTTACAATGTAAATTTTACATACATATATGCTATATACATACACTTATACTCACAAGGACGCATATATAGCTGCAAAGTGTAAAAGTTCGCACTAAACAAACTATATACATATGTATACGAAAATCATTTCAAAGCTTTCAACCATTTCTACGTTAAAACTTCTTCAATTTTACAACCTCAAAATTGCTTAAAAGCTTCAGATTGAACTTTAGGTTAGGCTTCTAATATAATCTTGTACCCTTACCAGCAAAATAAAGCGAGCTTTTGCTGTGGTGAATAAGGAATAATCGAAAAGCTTAAAGCTTTGGAAGCTTCAGAAACTGTTATCATGTTCTCATAAGCCTTGCAGAAAAGCTGCTTCTACGTAATCGACACATTAATGGCGAATTTAAAATTGTTCTTTAAAAATGTTTTGAAAATAAGATTTATCTCTGAAAATTTTACTCTTTGTAACACAATAAAATAGGAATAGAAGAGTACAAGTTAAAATTTACTATTATCTTCAATATTTTACACTAAACATAAAGTTATATTTGATTAATAGCGCAATTCTTTAAGCAGTCTCTAGTCACTGTTTACAACACGGTCTCTAGTCTGTAGGTACAAAATATCGTCTCAACTTTGTACCTGATAGTTTACAGGTCACAAAACTAAAAATAACTCTTGCTTTCTATTTTGAATAAAATGTATACAGATCATCATAGATATCAATCGATTGTCGTATATATATTTTGTAAGCAACTCAAACAAGAAAAACATAAAAAAAAAAAAAATTTCCCATAAATTTCGTAAATCTTCTGAAACAAAGTCAATATGTATTTTCCTTTTTTTTTTTTGTTTTTGGTAATTATGCGTTTTGACTATGGCATAGAAAATTTAATATTTGTTATCGACATGTTGTAAATATGTATTGTCTACAAAGCGTTTCGCCAATCTGCATGTCCAAACACTGGAGTTCTTTTTTCAATGGCCAGACAAAAGACTACATTACTAGTCAACGTGTGATCTCTGATCAGTCATCTAACCTAACCTAACCTATCGACATGTTTATTTTCATTCAAGTGTAATTACATCTCTACGTAATGACATGTAAAAGCTACTACCAGTTTGTTTTCAATTGAGAGATTTTTGTAACTGTCACGAACTGAATTACAAAATCGTCTCAAGTCACAAAAACTTTCTCTAAATTAAAATCTAAATTTTAGAGATTTGACTATATCATAATACAGAATCGCTCTGTAAGATAATTACAGCTTTTGCCATTTTAAACTAAGGTGTAGTACTAAAAATTATTTTGTATAACTTTCCTCAAGGTTGTACTAAAATTTCTGTATCATTCAAAATTTTAAATTTCTGTAAATTAAAGTGTAATATTTTGAACTCTCATAGTTTCAATCCGAACATATAATAACAAACAAGTTTTTAAAGTAACATTCTAGAAAATAGTGATCCATTTCAAGGTTCCCTACTTAAAAACAAAAAACACGGAAGCTTCAAATTTTATGGAGAATGTTTATTAACATTCGAAAGAACATTTCTTGGCATTTTCTTGAAGATTATCTCTTTCAAATATTTGTCGTGGCTACGTCTCAGACGGTTCATCTGTTGAGCCCACTTTTTGTTGCCTCATTCGAGCAATTTGACTGGTAACTGGCGAATGACACATGTGATGTTTTGCTCCAAGACCTGAATTGAAGCGGAATTGTCCGCATAGACTTCATACTTTATATATTCCCACAGAAAAAATCTAACGGTGTGATATCACAAAATCTTGATGGCCAATCGACCCGCTCAAAATGTGAAATTATCTGCACACCGAAGGGTTCCCTCAGTGAATCCATTGTAGGAAGTGGCGCCGTCTTGTAAAACTAAATGTCGTCGAGATCAAAAATCAAGGTTATGTTGAGAACTTTTTTCGATTATCGACTTGTGGTGCACTCCGAATTCATTTCGACTGGCAACACTGTCAACAGGGAATACTCTTTGGGTGTTATGCGTTACTTGCGCGAAACTATTTGTAAAAAGAGGTTAGAATTATGGGCTGACAACTCTTGACTTTTGCACCACGATAATGCAGCGTCACGTACTTCATTGATTTTTCGTTAGTTTTTCGCCAAATTTTCAACTAATATCGTGCCGCTACCACCGTATTCGACTGATTTAGCTCCGTGTGACTTATAACTATTCAGCAAACTCATTTGACCGCTCTGGGGAAAACGCTTTGAGTTAATTGAAACCATTAAACGTGAATCGCCAAGCGCATTAAAGGCGATTCCGAAAATTGCCTTTAACAACTGTTGCCTCAAGTGTATTGTGGCTAAAGGGGATTACCTCGATGGCGACGACATAGATTTTGAAGAATATATTAAGAATTTAAAAAGAGCCTTACTTAAGCTCATAGAAATATTAAGTAATAAATTCTAGCTGTTTTAGAATATGTCTTTATTAGAATTTCAATACTTCTTAACAAGCAACCTTTACGGTCTTCAATCATCTTTCAGACATTTATACTTATATGTGTAGGTAAATATTTATAAATTCTATATAATAGTAATGAATTCCGGATTCATATAAGAGAAGCCTATAAAGTCATTCTGATCCAAGTTCATCATAAATAACTTATCTGTTGGTGTTAAGTCAGTTTTCTCAGTTATGAAAGCTTTATCGAAATTCGAAATGTCCTTGCGATGTTTCTGAAATATGAACATTAATGATAACGAGCTTTAAGTTTTAAAAGCAGCGCTTACAATTTTCGGCACAATAGGTGGCTCCATTTCCTTAGCTTCCGCCTTCTCCCAGTCAATATTCCTAAAGAATGGATGTGTGGTAACCTCAGAGCGCGCATAGCGTCCGGCACCCAAACGGTTGTTTGGCTTCTTGGCAAGGAACTGCAAAACAAAAGTTACTATCTTGAATGAGTTCTTCTAGTGTCTTTATGTTGAAAATTACTCACGCTTGTTAGCACATCCATAGCCTCTTGCGAGAAGTGCTTCGGAAAGACTGCTTTCTTATCTTTGATATTTTTGAACGTGCTCTCCTCATCCTCACCCTCGAAGGGATTTTGGCCCGCCAACATTTCGAAAATCAAAACACCGAAAGACCACCAATCGACTGTGTGGTTATAGGGTTCATAGTTAAGTATCTGCAATGAAATATACAGTTATTCTAATTATAAATAAAAAACTTATATCTTACTTCCGGCGCCATGTAGACATTCGTACCACAGAATGTTCTGGTGGAATCACGTTCTTCAATACCTTCCTTACTCAAACCGAAGTCGGCAAGCTTTACATGACCCTCACCATCCAACAGCACATTATCCAGCTTGAGATCGCGATAGATTATATTGTGTTCGTGTAGAAAGAATAAAGCAATGGCAATTTCTGTGGCATAGAAGCTAAATAAAGGTTCAAAATTAAATATACTTTGATTAAAATAAATACTTCAAAGCCATTACACAGCCACCGACTCCTTGAAACGTCCATAGATCTGCATGTGATACATAAGATCACCGCCTTTACAATACTCCATAACGAAGAACAGGCGATCCTGAAACAAAAAATCGCATAACCTCAAACATGCACAGTAAAAAAAGAGCACACTTACCATGGTTTGAAAGCACGAGTGTAGTGAGACCAAAAAAGGTGGTTTACCGGAGAGCGCCAACACCTGCTTCTCAGTCATAGGCAATTCCATATCATCGGTTTGTATTATGACATCTTTACGTAACACTTTCACAGCATAGAGCTCATCAGTACCACGTCGTTCGGCCAGCAACACTTTACCGAACGAACCCTTGCCGAGCACTTTGATGAAATTAAAGTCTGCTGCACGTATCATATCACGTTTGCTCATGTTGTGTGGCATATCCTTGTTGTCCATGCGACGTTTGTTGTCCGATTTTTTATCCGTCTGCGTGTAGAAGTCGTAAAGCATATGTATAGTCTGCATTATCGCGTGTATACTCACCCGCACTTCGTCACGCAAACGCGCTATATCATTGATCGGATCCGAGCATGGTATATTATAGCATTCGCCCTCAACCTGCGAGAGAAACTTGTACCAGCCATCGATGGGTTCCTGAATTGGAGTGTGGTTAACTCAAGTATATTTTTCGAGTTTGATAGTGCTTATTAAGTTTTACCTTCTGTATCTCCTCTAAACTGAATGAGAACGAACCCATGAAATCGTTACGCGAGGTACGATCCCAATCCCAAACCTCGATCAGTAAACGCTTATCGCGATCTTGCGGCGTTAGGTCACTGCAATGTTATAAGATAAGATGCAAGGAAGTAGTCTTAAATTAATAAGCAACTTAGAGACCCTCTAAAAAATTCAATAATAACAAAGCGCCTGGAAACAATGGCATACCGAACAGAGCTCTAAAGGTATATATCTCTTCTCGATAAAATGTACAACGCATATATAAAAGAAGGTGTGTTGGTCGATCCCTGGTAAGTCCAGCGCCTGGTTTTAATCTCAAAACCCAAAGGAACACCAGAGGAAACTTCATCGTATCGTATATTCTCGACACAACGAGCAAAGTGTACGGAAGTATAATAAGAAACCTGCTTGGAGTTTGCAATCCAAAAAGCCGACGGACACCAGAAATAGAATAGGGCAGTAAGTGGCAAAAGATGGACAGGTGGTACAAAAAAATATTGTACGCTGATTACCCTGGATGTTAAGAATGCATTCAACTCTGCTGAATGGCTAGACATATTCGAACCCTTTATGAAATACGGGCCCGTCATTACCTCATAAATATCGTTATGAGTCATTTTGAAAATAGAAGGCTGACCAAAGACAGCAACGAAGGTGCAAGTGCAAGTGCAAGTGCTATATTATTTCAAGTAGAGTACTTCAAGTTTCAGTATTAGGCCCTCTATTTTAGAATATCTCTCTCTATAGAGAGTGTGCGATTTCGTCACAGTCACATTTGAAGTATTTAAGGGTAATATTGGACTCCAAACTGAAAGTAAGGGAAAACTTTGCATAAACATCATGATGGCAAATAGAGACTGTGTGCGCTTCAGACGTTGACTTCTAATCGCAAAAGCGATGCGCTCAGTAATACTATATGCTGCTCCAGTACGGATTCAGGCACTGAACATAAAGTCAGACGAATAATTGTGGTACAAAGACTCATAGCAATAAGAGTATCAAGGCTTTCCAAACCATATCCAGCATAGCAGCTGAAGTACTAGCTAGTATGCCGCTCATAGACATCCAGGGAGACGAATTCATGAGATCACGTGAGCTGCCAGCGCCATGTACAGAAATCAAAAAAAGAGGTGAAAAAGCAGAGTATACTTATATGGTAGCGACGGTCAGATGCCTCAACTATAGAACGGTGGACCCACAGACTTATACCTGACATTCACAAGTGGATAACTAGACAACATGGGCACCTGGATTTCCATCTCACCCAAATATTAAGCGTACATGGGTACTTCAAAGTCTATCTATACACATTTCATAACGACGTCAGTCCGCATTGTTCGATGACTATGAAGTCCTTTGAAGACTGTGCTTTAAATTTTCCTCGGTTTGTAAACACAGAGGAAAAGTTAGAAACTGCAATAGGTGGTAGTTTAACGGTGGAAAATTTTACTGCACTTATGTGTCAGCCTTCTATGTAATAAGTGGGAAGCTCTTCGCGAAGCGTCAACGTCCATCATGACTAAATTAAGGCAGTTACAGCAGAATTGGTGTCAGTCCGTCCCAGTCAATCGTACGAAGTAACACATTGTCTGATGGTTCTGTGGGAGGGTCTTGAGTTGGTAATAGGTCCAAGATTCGCACTCTGGCTGTCCTGCTGTCCCCCTACTATGGAAATACGCGAAAAGTATACGCTTATGTGCTGTAACAACTTAAAGCTTTTCTACGAGCACTTTAAAAGCGAAAGCTTAAAATTTTATTTACGACTTCTATGGCACAAATAACTTCACTTTATTGCCTGTGAGGTATACTTTCCATGAGTTGACCGTACTTAGAGCTATTTCAATAAAGCTTTTAGCTGCTATTTAAATATAAAACATTACACATAATTGAATATGTTTTAAAAAGCTAAAAGTGTGCAGCTTAACTGCTTACATGAATGTAAGCTTTCTGTAACATAACATTTCAAACCCCAATACAAGTGGATTCTATTCGAAATATAGATAAACGTGATCTCTATTATTAAATCAAGATGAAAATTTGTCATGACTCCCCGATATTAAATTGAAAAAGTCTAAACTGACTTTCTAATGAAGCAAAGCCCTAAGATTATAAAAGCTCAATATAAGCTCAATTGTTTAATTTTTATGAAAAAGGGTATATTTAAAACCTCAAACTTTGGTAGAAGCTTTAGAAGAAGCTCTAATGCCTATTGTCTAATGAATGAAAGCTCTCAAATTTAAAAGATATAAGATCAAAAATTTAATATAAAATTTGTATGAAAGTTTGTGATTTTAAAAGCTCCAATTTTTCCAATTAGCTTCTAAAGCTAATGAACAAACGCTCTTAAAGTGTGAAAGCTGTATATAAGCTCACTTATTTTTATGCAAAAAAACATAATAATAATAGAAAAAAAATAATAAAATCTCAAACTTCCGCCAATAAAGTTCTAAAGTTTACAGCCATGAGCTTTTACCGGAAAAACGTCTAAACTGACCTTGTAATGAAGCACAGCTCCAAAAATATGAAAGTTCGATAAAAGCTCAATAATTTAATATAAAATTCGTATGAAAGTTTGTATCTTTAAACTCTCAAACTGCTTTATTAGCTCAAAAGCCTTTAGCCTTAAAGTTCATGGCTCAGCTTACTGACCACTCACACATTTTTGCTTTTGTTTCTTTAAAGTATTCATGCCTATACTTACAAAGTAAATTTCTCGTTATACACCGGGCTCAAGCATTTCTGTATAGTTTTAGTCTTCTTCTTTGTTTTACCGCTACGATCTGGATGCAAAGCAATAGCAATATATGGATCACTTAGGCCATTGGTATCCATAGGTATCAAGTTAGTGGCCTCTTTGACTGTGAATTAAATAGAAGAGAGGAAATGTTGCACAAACTATTTGAAAGCATAAGGATAGCAGCACAAAGGCAGCATAAAAGTGATAAGCGAAATTAGAAATCGTCTTTGACTCACTCTCCACCATCAGCGTGTTGCCTTTGAGTTCCACATACAACAAACATTTGCCACGCAGTTCATTTATATCAGCGCCACAAAGCGGCGGCATCTTGTCCTTGCAAGTGTGATGCACATTCAAGTTGCAATCTGCGGTTCGGACAACGGACAAGACAAGACAAATAAGGAAAAGTAAAAGTGAGTATGAGTGTGAAAAATGTTGATTGGTTTGCGCACTTACTCTCGCACTTGACGCCCTGATGGGCGACACCGTGCAGCAGCATGCCGCAATCATCGCAAAATGTCGGCGTCGTGTATGTGGTCGATTCCCATTTATGCTTCACTTTCGAGCAATCAGCATCAATGTCGGTCTCCTTGCCGGGGCACTTAAAAACCACAAAATTGCAGCATTTCTGATGAATATTGAAGCGACAATCTGGCATGGCGCGAAGCGTAAAAACACGAAGCATTGCGCGAAGCAGGTGTTTGCACATTTTGTGTGGTATTTTTGAATTGAGATTGAATTTTTTTAAATTTATGTTTTAAATAATTTTTGGCCTACGAGCAACTCACCTTCACACTGATAGCCTTGCTTGCCGAAGCCCCTGCAAAGGACACGCGCAAATATGAGAATTAGAGCAAGTAAATTTGACACTTTTTTCAAGCAAAAAAAAACACCTCAGCAACTAATTCAATTAGCGGCGCGCAGTGTTGTAACTAGCGTTAACTGCTAAACGCCTTAATGTGTGCTTCGCTATCGATTACTTTGCATATTTTAGACACATATACTACCTACCAAATAAAGTCCTTGCAGTGCCCACAATAGGTCGGTTGCTTGAAGAAGCGCACCGCGAATTTATGTCCATTTATTATCATCAGACCCTTACGCTTCATCGCGCCTTTACGCAAGCGATTCTTCATGTAGTTCATCACATTTGCCTCACCAGCGATTTCGGCAATATTCACGCCAGCTGCCGCTGCTCCAGCTGGTGCTGCAGCGGCTGCGGCCGGTGCTGCAGCTGCCATTTTGTCTACCTTGTCTGAGGTCCTGTTGGTCCTTGCCTAACTAATTCACTTAATTTAACTTAGTTTACTCTATTCTCTGTGGTAAATTTAGTTTTGTGGTCGCACACTTTACACGTCAAGTCGCCAATGGCAACTGAATGCGCTGTTGGTTGGAAAAATTTTAACATCTATTTGCCCTATGACATGTGGAAGCCCTAGAAATGTGTAAGGGTATGCTTTGTATGCGCGAAGGTTGAATGCAGTTATTGCTTTACCTTATGTAGCTGCGCTAGCTTTAAAGCGTTAATCAGGTTACTGACATGCCACGCTGGTTGTGTGGTTCTTCGGCCACGTGTCGAAGCTGCTGATAAAAAATGACAGACTGAATCAAAGTGGTGCTAGACGAAAACCAAAATTGTTATTCATAATCGGTATATGATGTTCCAGCAGGTCATTTTAGAGTTTTTTCTCTAATACTGGTCACTAAAGACGTCTGCGAACGTCATTTAAATTTCCAACAAACTATTGACATTGCAGTTACGATCTTGAACTCAGCAGAAACTGTTCCGATCGTCCATATAATAATTTTATGATAACATATGGATTTTGGCTCATTGAAGACCCAAGCCCACATATATAAGGGGGGCTTTTTTTATCAGTTGAATCCAATTACAGCTTCTGTACAAAAACTCACCTCAAGGACTGAGACGAGGAGGTCTTTGTGGCATTTACTACAGTGGTCATATAAACCAATAGTATGGTGTGCGATACGTGGTGGGTGAGAGACTTCGTCGCCGAGTACTATTACTCCGGTGAATGAACGTCTAGCCACAATCCGCATCAAAGCGAGGTTCTTCAACATATCGCTGATTTGCGCTCACGACCCGACGGAAGAGAAGGACGATGTGACCAAAGATGCCTTTTATAAGTGCTTGGAGTGGACTTATGAGAGATGCCCTCGCCACGTTGTCAAAATCGTGCTTGGCGACTTTAACGCCAGGGTGGGCAAAGAAGGTATCTTTGGCACTACGGTCGGTAAATTCAGCCTCCACGACGATACATCCCCAAATTGGTTGAGGCTGATCGACTTCGATGGGGCTTGAAATATGATTATCTGTATGTAGTAGTTCTAGGTTCCAGCATAAGAAGATTCATCAAGCTACCTGGCAGTCACCAACCAGATCGATCATGTTGTGATAGACGGGAGACACGTTTCCTGTGTTTCAGACGTGCTTAGAGGACCTAACATCGACTCGGACCACCATATTGTTGCAGTCAAGATGCGCACCCGCCTCTGTGCAGCAAAAAACGCACGCCAACAAACACAAGGCTCTCCTGCTCTCTAAGAGCACTCATCAGCAACTCGGTGTAAGAGAACTGTTGGATGGCATCTCAAGCTCTTTACGTACAGGTACAAACCAAATCATTGATTTTCAGATATGGCAAAAGAACAGCTGATATGATGACTAACGTCATGTTACAGTAAATAGAAAACAGACTGCCTACCTCAAAATGAGACAATCGACCACAACTTCTGCGGGATACCATAGATACCTAGAGTAGCAGAGGAAAGCGATATGCATTTCCATACAAAAAAAGAAAGAGGACGAAATGCTTGAGTACTAAGAGCTTTACCAGTAGATATACAGGGGTAATGCTCGAAAATTCTGCTACGACTAACAGAAGGTTTCAAGACCGGAGCATACTTTTGTAGAACCCTCAAAGGAGATCTAGTGACTGATATCCATAACATACTAAAATTATGGAAAGAACACTTTTCCAACCTGCTGAATAGCGGTGAAAGCTTAACACCAGGTGATGGTCCCCAATCGATAAAGATGGAGCGGACTTTCCATTGTACAAACATGAAGAAGTTCGAATTTCGACAATTACCCGTCTGAAAAACAATGAAAGAATAGCGGACGATTGGAATTTAAGTGTGCACTGTCCAATCGGCAAAAAGGAAGACCCCCAAATCTGCGCCAACTACTGTGAGATAAGCCTCCCCAACATCACATACTTATATGATGCTATCGAGTGTATTGAGTGAAAGATTAAAGCCCACCTCCAGCAAACTGATTGGACCTTATCAATGTGACTCTAAGCCAGGAACGATGGAAAATCAACAACTCACCTGATATTCACCATGCGCAAAATATTGTAAAAGACCGGTGAAAAGACGATCGACACACATCACCGCATTGTCGATTTCAAAGCTGATTTTGACAGCATGAAAAGGAGCTGCCTTTATGCCGCTATATCTGAATTTGGTATCTCCGCAAAACTAATACGGCTGCGTATACTGACTTAGAATAATACCAAAAGCTAAGTCAGGATCGGAAGGGACCTCTGAGCTGTTCGATACCATACTATATTTCAGAGAACGCGTCTCCCTACGTGTGACTTCTTCAGCTTACTGCTGTCACTTGGCTTCTATGTCAATGTTGACAGTCACAACTTCGAAGAAAATATCGTCTATCTTGGTACCGGTATTAATACCAACGCAATGTCATGCTTGAAATTCCACGCAAAATAACTCTTGCCAGTAGGTGCTACTTCGAACTTCGAGCTGTGTAGGCAATTGAGAAGCAAGCATCGACGAAGAAAGACCAAACTCAGTCACTCATCAGCCCAGGTTGATGAAACGATGAGCTATACGAGACATACAACGACTTTGACATAGTTCAGCGAATTAAGAGACAAAGGCCATGCTGGCTAAGTCATATAATCCAAATGGATAAAAACCCTCCAGCTCTGAGGAAGACCTCTACTCCGTTGGAAAGACCAGTTGAAAAAGCACCTGGCTACATTTGGAATCTCCAATTGGCGCAAAAAAAAACGAAAGGGAAGAACGACTGGAGGCCTCTTGTAAATGAAGAAGAGATATGTATGTATATCTACATAGGCACTCTTTTGGAAAACCCATGATAAATTTAAGATGAGCTTGAAAAGCTCCGTCGATCTATGAGGTAATGCGTATTTGGAAATTCTTGGTTAACATATATACATGTCATCTGTAAAATAATTTTTTCCTGTTATGCAAAGTATTTGAAACAAGAAAAGTTTTGCTTGAGAACGTTCAAGGACATATCTCCGTCTAAAATTTAAACGGTTTTAAAAACTGCCAGCAAAAAATTGGAAGTAGGTAAAACTAATCAAAAGTGGGACATCTATTAAATTTGAAAGCAAAATACAGCAAAAAATTTGAAAAATTGTTAAGACACATGCTCTGAAGGACGTATCCACGTACATATTCACACATACAGCTAAACACATCCCCAACTAAAAAGTATCATACCTAAATACATATATACTATTCACCAACATAGCAAGTTGCCAAGTGAAATTTGATAGCGTTTTGTGCGCTAACCATAACCATAAAAAACAATAACAACAAAAAACCAAACGAAGTATTCTAAAAATAGCGACGAAGCAATTGAATTGCGAAAGCATAAGCACAACCAGAAAGAAATCGCAATCAGTAGTCGCTAAGAGCGCCAACATTTATGGGGAAGTACGTAAATTACAAAAACAGCAAAAACAATAAACGAATTGACGTGAAATAAGGACAACAACCCTTTCGAGGATACACAGCTGCGAAGAAAGGACACTGCTTTCGTGACGTCGACAAATGCGAATGACGCGCCAACGCAACGGTGCACCAGCACATGCCGTTAGAATGAAAAGCGACTGCAAACAGGCGAGCATATCAGCGTGGTACCGTTATTTGTTTAGAAGTTGTTTGAGTGTGTGTGTGTGTGTGAATTGTGTAAAAATGCAACCGAAATTCTGCCAGTCAAATATGTATATCGGATTGCTCTAGCCGCCAATGCGACGAGTTGACGCGTAAAACCATGTAACGGTAAAAAATGACAAGCAAATAAATGACTAAAAAGCATTAATGGTTGCACGGTAATGCTTTTGGCACATATACGGGCAAATACCCTGCAAGCACAAGCGTGATTTCAATTCGATGAATGTACATTAGAGCGGGTCGACTTTTTTGCTATAAATATAAATGTGCTATGGATCATTTGGAACAACTTTTAATAAGAGACTGTAGGTTTAAACAGGTTTCGAGCCAGCGTTTTTTAAGGCGATGTTTAGATAATCTAAATAATCGGTTGTATGGGAGATACGTGATACAGTTGTCCAAACTCGCTGACTGTTACAAGTTAATTGAATATCAAAATGCACTTAAATTTTAAATTTAATTCGGATATCTCAAAAACTTCGAAAGCCGTAGGGTGAAGTCTGCCAAACATGGACTCGAGAAGAAAGCCTATTCTAAAAATGGCTGCGCGGGTTGGTCCAATAGTACTCAATAAGGGAAAAGCCACCACGTTTAGAAGACCGGGCTCATCATTAGAACGCATGGCAGACTAAATAAAGAAATGAAAAGTCCTAGAGGATTACACTGGCGGGGATCATCAAAACGTATAAGCCTCTACCTTCGCAGATACTACACGAGATCCAGGCGCAGAGAAGTCTCATCCCGAGAAGCCGAGCAATGCAAAGCAGCTTAAAAGGAGTTGAAGCACGCCACGCCATGCTGGGATATTAAAAAAATAATAAAATAGTAATGAAGAAGCTCGGCGATCGATTAAAGCCACCTGCCATAACCGCTGCCAAAATGAGTGACATCGAAAACGCACTCTTCTTCGCACACGAAAAAAGGACTAGTAATCTAGTACACACTCTAAGTCCTCCGCGTATACCCTAGTTTTCCCTCGATGAGCTGTAACTAGCCACTGTCAAGCTCAAGGCCAACAAATCACTTAGCTCGGACGAGGTCCCAGCAGAAATCCTGAAAATAATTGCTGTAGAACGAGCGGCAGTACCACTGAACATATACAATGTCTGCCTCGAAGCCGGAATATTCCCAGAACCCTGGAAAAGCAACGCATGGTGTTTATCAGTAAGGGGAAAGGAGACCCTAACCTGCCATCAACATACCGTTCACTATGCATGCTGGACACAGCGGAAAAACTATATGAAAGACTATTTAAACCCAGACTCGAAGTGGCTATCAATGAAGCTGGAGGACTTTCCGCTAGACAATACGGCTGTAGACCCGGCAAAACAACTCTAGAAGCTATCTAATTAGTCATTGAGAGGTTAGAAGTCGCAAAGCATAAATACAAAAGAATAGTGTTGCTGGCAACGTTGGATGTCCGAAACGCCTTCAACAGCGCTAGTTTGGTGGATATGACCGACGCTCTCGAAGAAGTTTTGTCAAATTAAAGAGGGATCACGACAGATAGCGGTCTCGTCAGGGGTAGCACAAGGATCCATTCTACGCCCAGACTTGTGGAACATCAGCAACGACGCTATAATAAAACTCAAAATTCCAGAAAAATCGCGCGATTTTCACGTTTTTTAGCGCCTGTAAATCGACCCACTCTAGTGTATATACTTGGGCTCTCATATGTATGTTTGGTATGTGGGTATATACGAGCGCAAGTAGATATATACACTTCACAAGGCTAGGCGCACTTTCTATTTCACAACAACACAAATGTTTATGCCGCGGCTGATGTTGCATGCGACCATCAACATTAAATTTTACAGCGTGTTTTGCAAAAATACATTTGTACGTATGTATAATGAGTGGATACGTACGTATGAGTGTGTTTGTGTAAGAATGCGTGCCTATGCCTAATGCATTACTTAGACAGCCGCTCAAATTGCTTAGAGTAAACTATTTCCATGTTGTTGTAATAATTGCTATTGCGTGGCATATTTTAATGTCGAATATTTAGGTGCCATATGAGGGAGCTGAACAAGAAATTATGCGTAACAAGTACTGGTTTTTGAACAACCTAGATCACAGTAAAAAGTCTCAATTTAAAGGCTAATGCTGACTACTAGTTTATATTCTCTCTAATCTTGGAACCAGTATTAACACCAACAACAAAGACCACCTCGAAATCCAAAGCAGAATAACTCTTGCCAAGAGTAGCACCTGAGCACCTTCGGACTGAGTAGGCTATTGAGAAGTAAAGTCCTCTCTCGACGAACAAAAACAAAACTCTATAAGTCACTCATTGCATATATGGTGCAGAGGCATGGACGATGACAATACCTGATGGGTCAGTGTTATGAGCTTTGGAGCATTGGCAACGGTGAATACTGCAGTCGATAGAAGAATGAGGTGTAGAAGATATACGACGGCATTGACATAGTTCAGCGAATTAAGAGACAGCGGCTACGCTGGCTAGGTTCTGTTGTCCGAATGAAAGCTCTAGCTTTGAAAGTATTCGACGCAGTACGTGCCGGAGAAATCAGAGGAGGAGAAAACCTCCACTCCGTTAGAAAGACGAATTGGAGAAGGACCTGGCTACACTTGGTATCTCCAATTGGCAACAAACAGCGTGAAAGAATAACGATTGGCGCGCTGTTTTAAACTTGGTATCCACACCAATAAAGACAAAGAAGAAACGTACTGATTCTCCCAGCACACTTAATGGCTTCTTCAGATTAAGATAGTATTACTTCTTTTAGGATACCGTAAATGTTGCTAGCCTTAGCTGGAGTAAGTTTTAAGTTGATTGTAGCTCCAGAAAATGTGATGTTTAGAGTGGTTCGGGCCGTAAGCATAGATTTGTTCGATGAGTGATGTTTGTTTGGCATGCAAAGTGGTGGTTAGAGTCATGTGAGAATTCATTGCACCCTGGACATATACTTATATACTTGGTAAGCCGGGGTTAATTCTGAAAAGTAGAAGATTAAAATGAAGTTGCGGAAGCGTCACTTTAGATTCTTAGAGTTACTTGAGCTTTTCGAATACAATGAATGGTAGTTTGACTGTAAGGACGCCATTTATTGGTATGAAATAGGTGAAGATGTTGAGTAGGCTCCATTGTGAATGGATCAATTTTCAGCCTGGTCGACTCAGTTTTCAATATCGTCGTCGTAATCAAGAAAGAACATTTTGTTGCTCAAGTCCAGTATTCTGACACATTTGAAGCTTCTGCGTTTCGCGTATCACAGTATTCAGGCGACCATATCGGTGCAGCGTTGCTGATGACTGGTCAGCTGATTGCCTTGTTGGTTGCCAACAACGTTTTTTTTATCCTTTTCCCAGAAGCTGTCGCCTAGACTGGAAACTGGAGGTTTTTGTTGCAACGAACGTGATATGTTTGTCCAGTTTGTGCACCATCGACGAGTCGCTATAGATTATTGATACATATTTATATAATAACTAGTGGATCCGACATTTTAGACCATTATTCATATAATAAACTATTCAATGAAGTGAAAATTTTATTTACGAATAAAGGCGAAAATGTTTTTGTCGGTATAAGATCTAAGGGATTGTACTTGAGGTTTAGTTTTGAATACGTTCATACAAATATATTTCATTAAAAAAAATAACGAATTTAAGGCTGCTTACTCAATCTCTGGTAACCAGCCTTTCTGTCCAGTTAATAAAATTGTCCGCTTAATAGAGCGTTAATTTAATAGAGCTTTCACTGTATTTTTTATTTATGAATGTTTTTTACCATCCTATCTTCTAAGTTGGTTCAAACTGGACACTGTGTGCTAAATTTGACTAAAATCGGTTCAGTAGTTTAGGAGTCCATCGCGGACAAACAACGTGACTCGTAATTTTTATATATAAAGATATATTTATCAAGATCTGTAGCCGAGCTTACAACAGCGCGCCAGTCGTTTCTCTTTTTCGCTGTTTGGCGCCAATCGGAGATTCTAAGTGTACCCATATCCTTCCCCATCTGCTATTTCCAATGGAGTGGAGGTCTTCCTCTTACTCTGCTTCCCCAATTGTTTGATGGTAGGAGATATTTCATCTTTTTAACGTTCGCAACCAGACACATACGCTTTGCCACACTTATAAGGTCCAGCCTGTTGACGGTGAGCTTCAGTTTTTCACACAACATGCTCGATAAATCTTTATATGCGTTGTTTAGGAGGCTTATCCCGCGGTAGTTGGCGCCGATTATGGGGTCTACCTTTTTGTGGATTAGGCAGAACACACCTAAATTCCAATCATCGGCCTTTTCTTCTGTCGGGACGTGGGCGGAAATAAACGATATGTTGAAGAACTTCGCTTTGATGCGGATTGTGTTTAGACGTTCATCCAGTGGCGTAAATTGCAGGACTCGGCGACGGAGTTTCTCTCCCACCACGGATCCGTCGGTCGTCATCAAAAGAGGTCTCTCATCCGAGGCTATTTTAATCTTTTCATTAGAGGTGTGTTTTACGTGGCGGGTCCCAAACTCAACGCACAATCATGTGGAGCATTGATTCGCCTTCTCACTTTAGGTCACTTTGAAACGGATGATTTTTGGCTACTTCGAGGATACTTGATTTAAGACCGGAAGTCGTGAGCTGCTTGAGCCATGTGTAGAATAATCGTCAACTGGCCACTCCGAAGTGAATGGTGCTGAGATAATTTTCCTCATTTGCGTGAACTTCTACTCACGGCTTCATCCTTCAAAGACTATTAACTCGATTAACTTTTTTTATACATAATCTCTCTTTTAACTGATCGCAATTTTAGTTTCCAATAATAACATAAAAATGAAAATATAGAAATATAAGCATATTGAGAGTGTCGTCGGTGGTATTTATCACCACCGATTGCAGACGATAAGCTAGATTAAACAATCGAGATTTCAATATACTTTACAAAATGTATTTCTTAATAGTTCAGTAAGCGTGGGAGATTAACTTGATGCCAACTTATCATCTGCGTACTCTTACGAATCTTTCATATAATAATTCTAGCCTGTTGGTCTAATTTGTTGCATTGACCCAGAGTACTTTTAAAAACATTACAACCATCACATGAACTACTTAACTGTTTAACTATCATTGCATAGCTTTTCATCTAATCGTTCTACACAAAATAGTTCGAATAAAGATACCACAAACAGTAAGCGATAATATCTATTCAATGATTCGATGACCCGTTATTTAGCAATCATGCATTTTGTAATTGAATGCTCATATTTGAAAAAAAAAACAAAAACCCATTATCACTTACGAGCATACAAAAGAGTATTAAATAACGGCAACAAACACCAGAGCGCCGCTCTCCTCTCCGCTCTTAGTGCTCACGCGAGCGATTTCGTGTTAACGAACACAATTATGCTGTCCTGTGCGGTTTTATTTGGTTTTGTTGTTGCGCACAATGTTGCTAAAATACGTGCTGGCATATACATACATATATACTTAGTACTATTTGTTGCTGCTGTTGTAATTTTAGCAAACGCCACGACACATCTTGTTGTGGGGCAGCATTTACGTCATTGTTTCAATGTAAGCACAGTTTAATGGCATTCAACGAAAATAACAACAACAAAATTGCAAACATACACACACAGATGTACACGAATAGATACATATTAGTATATATACTATGTATGTATATAGCGAAGTTGTGCAGGTTGTTGATAATGGTCTCACGAACAGTGATTGCTACATACATATGTCAGAGCAGCAGACGCTCGAGCGCACATGTTTATACGAATACGTAGTAATGGGAACGCACTGGAAGGCGCACTATGAGGTGACAAGAGGCTGGAGTTACGTTTTTTGACGAAGGGGTAAATGTACATAACGTCACTTAAAATGCAAAAAAACTTCACTTCACTTTTCATTCGTTCAGAGGCGAAGATAAAACAATATAATGAAACCACTCATATTGAAAGAAAATTGGGGTTTTGGTTATAAAATGGTTATTGTATTGGTTATTAATTGGTTATTGATTGGTTATATATTGGTTATATCTGCGAGTGAAAACTTGAAATTTTACGATCTTACATATGAATATGATGTAGTGAATGGCAAGCTATAAAAATCGATTTCTATATTTTTTGTGATACATTTTCAGGTGACAATATATTAATCAGGGATTTAGAGAGAATTTATATTGAAATAAAAAATGCCTTTTTTGGTTATTTGAAGCAATAATTTAAGGAAATTATTTTATATTTAACCTAGTAATTTGTTTCTATTATTAAATATATTGTTTAGTAATACTAAGCTTTCATCAATTTTAATTTAGCACAAAATAATCCAGAATAAAATTTTAATTTACTAGCGAAATATGGACTAGTCGATTAGTCTTTCCAATATATAAAAAAAAAATTATTAGATGCAAATTTTGTCTGTTTAAACACATTTTTTTAAGGTCGAAAATACAAAAAAAAAATTAAGAGCATTTTTTAATTAAAATAATCTGTAACTTATTAAAATAGCGGTTAAGCAAATGTTATATTTTTTCTTAACAATATAAATCGCGTAAAAAGTGTAATGATTTTATTTTATTAATTTCCTTATTTTTTGCGCAAAAAATAATAATTTTTCAAAATAAAAAATAATCTTGGAGGCTTGATGGAGCTGAATGATAATTTTCCAATCGTCTTTTAACGATTGACCATAAATTTGCAGCTGAGTTGAGGTCAAAGCTCAAAGCTGGCCAGTTAATCAACTGGAAATTTCGGTGCGCTAGCCATTTTTGCACGACTTTTGCTGTGTGCTTCGGGTCTTCAACTTGCTGAGACACTATTTCAGCTTCAATGTAAGCACATCGACCAATAAAATCGGGTTCTCTAACATATACATTTCCTTCGCCGTGTTTTACAGTTTGCTGAACTTGTCGGCATTGGATGGACTCACAGGGCCGGCGTCAGCAAAATTGTTTTCTATCAGACTAAAATATATTGAATTTGGTTTCACCTGACCAAATTAACCGCTTCCAGTCAACTATGGTCCAATTTGGATGGTGTCTAGCAAAACTTAAACCAGACTTCACATTTTTCTCCAACAATGCAGTTTTATTTTTTTTTCACTGCTGTAACATACCTTATTTTTTGAAGTGCTCTTCGTGAAGTCCATCGACCTACACCTTTTTTAGGTTGTCAAATATCTCCCTTGCGCTTTGTTGCTCTTTATTCAATGTTTAATAAAAAGTGTTACTGTGATCGGAATTCGTTCAAATATGCGCCGTTTCGTTCAATAATCTGTTTCCATCTAGATGGCAACTACATAATACCCCTCTCGTAAAAGCTCCCTACTTATTTGCGAAGAACTCGGACAGTCACTTTTCACAAGCCTTTTTTGAGTTCAACTTTACACCAACAAGGGCATTCATCATGGACTGGAACAGATGG
>CM050327.1:39387894-39462894 GCA_027475135.1 Bactrocera correcta
CCAGATCAGTTAACTATAGCATATAGCTGCCATATAAACTGAACGATCGGAATCAAGTTCTCATATGGAAAACTTTCGCATTTGTCAAGATATATTCACGAAATTTGATATATATTATTTTCTAAGGCAACAATGTAATCTCCAAAGAAATTGTCCAGATCGGTTAACTATAGCATATAGCTTCCATACAAACTGGACACATAGTTACTAACAGAAATGCACCTGTGAAGGGTATTTAGCTTCGGTGCAACCGAAGTTAACGTTTTTTCTTGTTTTTTTAATTTTTTGTGACTTCAAGTCAAAACATTCTATAATAATTCCATATTACTTCTTTTGTAAAATAACACGATTTAATAGCAAAAAAAATACTGAAAATTCTCATTTTTTCGTGCCTCTGACTTCCCTAACCCCTTAACAGATTCAACCTACTAAAAGTCTAATCAGAACTCAGATAAATGCTTTCTATTAAGAAACATCCAAAATTTGCCTGCCGCTTAAACAAAACAATAAAAAAAATTGCTTTGAAAATCTTCAAAACTCACAAATTGAGTACGAACTCTCATTATTTCACACTTTAACGAAATTCTGTTGCTTCGTGAACTTGATCGATAGCATTGTCCTACATTCGCCACAACGATTAACTTGAATTTGCCACCAAATTAAGTAATATTGCTCTCTTATATAATAAAAATTCAAATTCCTCATTCATTAATACAAAACACTTAGTTTACTTTAACTTAGCGCTGAATTCCCGCAAGCATACACGCCCGAGCACCGCCCAATCAGCGGCGTAGACGCAGAGTCCACTGACTGAGCGGACTAACTGCCTGGCTGAGTCACATGGCGGCAACACACCCGAAAAAATGTCAACAGAAATCACAAAAAGTATACGCCCACGCACACGCAGCGCTCAGACACTAGAAATTTGCATGTCAACGGCACATTTTCAACAATTTGATTAATTTCAAGCAAAAAGTAAGCAAAAAAAGCAACAATAACAATGAAAATAGCGCACAAAGTTAGTTGACCGCTAACCGGCTGGATAGTGACTAAGTTCGAATGAAATTTAGCAAAAGTTGTTGTTTCTGTGCTTGTTTTTGTTGTTGTTGTAGGTTTTGAAAATTATTTTTTTGTCATGCAGATGTTGGTTTAAGAGCTTAATGCGAGCAGGGAATGGCAGTTACTTTATAAATTTCAAATTGTGCTGCAATGAGCGTTCAGCACTCAGAGAGAGAGATTAAGGCTTATTTATTTACATAAATATTCGGTTTTAGTCATGTCCGTTGATGTAAAAAAAATCGTTTGTCGGAACAGCCGCTTTCAGACGATGACGATTTGAGCATATAGCTATCTTACAAGCCGTCTGCGAATAGCTTCTGGCAAGCTCCTGTATCGAAAACTATTTTATTTGTCAAGATATTCTCTTACTCGAAATTTTTCATGGATTATTATCCATAGCAACGTTACAATCATCGAAAAACTTGTTCAGATTGGACCGTTATAGCACTAGCATTAATTTAAACTGGACAATCAATATAATGAAGCAACCTCAATTCGACTTGAAGAATGTTTTTGTCAAACCGACTTGCCAGTTGAACCTACGCTAACCTGAGTCTTGGCTTCGAAAGTTGATGGCGAAGTATTCAACTACTTTTCCATCGCCGTAAATCTAGAACTTCCATGAGTTAAAGCGGATTTTGAAACATAGAGTTCAATGCAGCATTACTCAACGACTTGTCAACAAAAGTAAGGTAGTAGTCTGGTAACTTATGCCTTTCTTCATGACTTCTTGGGAGGGTGGTTTTTATAATAAAATAAAAATAAATTATCTTGAATAATTATGGTGTTTTTATTTACTTTGAAAATATAAAAACAAATTAATTTAAAAAATTTAATACTTTATTACTATTATTATTGTCACTCGAAGTTGGAACCTACAAAAACTGGTGATTTTGGCTCTTGATGTTATCTGAAATTCTTGGTAATTCTTAATCTATACACGTGTCATTCTGGTCGGAACTACTGCAGTTAAATTTCAATTTTAAATAATAAAATGGCGGACTTTGAAAAAAAAGTCCTTTTATTTTAGCACAGAAAGGGTTGTAAAATAAAAAGTTAGGGGTGAAAAAAATTCTCGTTAGTTCCGACGAGAACTATAAGTTTGTAGAACAGCCTGTTAAAATTTGAAAGAAATTTGAAATTTGAAATTCGGTTCAGTAAAAAAAAGTTAAGACCTGGGCCGACCAGAAAAACAATGTTTTAAGAAAAACGCGTTTAAAGTACAACAACTCCGAGAGAGAGGACTCCGAGGCGCTCCATGAAACTCGTTATAACTCCTGAAATATTTCGAATTTCTGACTGAAAGTTTCACAGTATATTCTCAAGACATTGTACTTTCAAATTAAGCAAAAAAATATTTTTCGATTTTTTGAACCCAAGTTACCAGACTACTACCTTAATGGAGAGCTTTTCGGCTTTTTCTTCACACTCTATGAAGCCTAAGATGTAATGTCATCAAACCTTCCGGTCAAAAAAGTAGCTGTTGGTAGAAAATTTACAAATTAGTAGAAACTAAGTCACCAATTAAGCGTTTTAAGAATCTCAGGACTTAAGGAATACTTCACGAGCTTTTGAAACCTCTTTAAATATTTCGCCAGCTTTCGAAGTGTTAAGTATAAGTATAATAATGTTTGTTCTCAACCCTCATTCGGATGGTCTTATCTTGAACATGTTGGTGAATACTTTATGCTTATCCTTCATCGAAAGCTTTCTTGGAGCCCAAGCCCGCTCTCTGAAACCGTAGTCAAGCTAATAATATTTTATAGTGTATTCGACTGGTGGCGCTCAAAAAGGCTACACTCGCTAAGAAACTTGAACGTATTTAAAAAAAGGTTCTCATCGGTGGCTGCGGGGAATTTCGGACTACACCAACAATATAAGTTGGGTATATGAAGGGATTCAGCGTTCCTGAGCTACTGCCTAGCGGAAGCTAACGAATGCGACTTTATCTCTGCTCACAAACCAATGATTGATACGTGTATGGGGAGGATTAACTGGAGAAGAAGCGCAGTGGGCTTTTCCACGAATGAATCGAAGCTTTGATGGCAGGTCGCCGGGGGTTGTTTTTTTTTTTTTTTATAAGGATCTTTCCGTCAACCTTAGCTTTAGGCTACTGGACCACCGTGGGGTTTTTCAGGCAGAAGTAGCTGCTTTTTAAGAGGAAGTATACGTACTGCTATGAAGTCAGCGTCTTTCAGTGTGGTGAATATTTACACAAGCAGAACGGCAATAATTCACTAACTGTGTGCTCTAGGTTAGTTAAGAAATGTCTGTCCTCACTAGGAATAGCATCAAGCTGTTTCATCATCAGACTTGTTTGGATGCCCAGCCATAGCGGAATTGTTAGGAATGAGACACCCTTACTCTGCTGATATCGGAATGGAAACGCTTTTTTTCTCCTTTCAAGTACTGGGCCAATACCTGCTGCATTCGGATTGCAGGCATTGATCGACGACCCGCTTCTGTGTTGCTGCGTTTTTTTTAGCCTAGAGTGGAACGTAAGAGATCCACTGAATAACTTGTCTTTAGTAAATTTCATATTGTTGCAATCGCAGAGGTTCCTGCACTATCCAAGAGGCATTAATGCGGTGAGGCTGAAAATCTTGTCAGAGATATGAATGTTAAAGTTGTATGGAGGAAGATCAGTTGGAAACATCCAGCCAGTTTCTCCTCCATTTTCCAGCCTTTGCAAGACTGAGATTAAAAAATCGCGGCAGTCTAACCTTCGGCGAACCAGGAAACATAACTGAAACTGGCATTACGCACCTTAACATATTAGTGTCAGCTCAAAGCGGTTTGTCGACTTGTTAAGGTCTTATGATCTATTAGGTAGAATCCATCTCCAAGTGAGATCCTGTTAGGATCTATCTGTTGACTTAATCTAACCTATAACTAAATTTATGTTGATGTAAGATGCAGTCTGACTTCAAAGTTAAGAGCTTTTTAGGGTTCTTGTTCCGAGCGGAGATATTATTATGAAACTTACTCTAAACCGCCGTAATCCCATCTATATCTTTACCTACATGTATATCCCGTTTGTAAGCCTCAGACCATAATTTCATTGTTTACTTCGTTACGGCTTTACGTAATATATCATCAATTAAAGCACAAAAATTGCACAACTTATTTAAATTTAGCACAAGTATAACAACAACAAGTAAAATTTAGCACTGAAGTCTCAACTGATGGCCACCGTGTCGACGGAAGTGACACCACCGTCGCCACCGGCCCATTTATTTAACAGCAAATAGCCCAAAAAGAGCCAAACAAAACCTGAGCCAAGAACCACAAAGTGTAAAAAACAACAAAAATTTACCGGAGTGAAGCCACAGAAGTCAAGGCGCTGGCGACATGGCGACAATGGAGCTGGTGCTGGTGGCGGCCAAAACCGCTGACCGAGAATAAAGGAAGTCGATGGTTTTTTGTTTTTACACTTTTCATCACACGCTCGCTTTGTTTTACGTTTTATTATATGTATGTATATTTTGTAAGCCTTTTTTATGTGCAATACTCTTGACTTACCGCCGATGTATGAGTGTGTGTTTTATTACATTTACCGTTAGCCTATTTGTATTATTTAATTTCCATTTTACTGCCAATGAAAGTTGTAGTTAAAATGAAATTGGTTAAAAATGGCCAGCAAAAAGCTTTTACCACTTTTAAAGGGTGTCTTATTGGAAATATGGAATTCATATTTCAAAGAAAGCATCATAAAATTAATTAAAATTACAATGTTTGGCTTTTAAATTTAAATTGTTGAGATTGACATAAACACTGACACTGATGACACTTGATTGTACAACGTTCGGTGTGTTTGACGTGGGTACCTTACCCCTCAAAAATGCTCTAAATGCACAGCGGATCAAATCAATGTGTTAGTCAGTACCCTAAAAATACTGGACATTTTTAGTACCAATTGGCAGTGTGGAGTGGGCATACTAACCACCTTGGTAGGGTTCGAAAGTCATCTAAAATCTCTGCCGTAATTTTGGTCCAGCACCCGGTTGCGATGCAGCTCCACATTTACGTGACAAAGTGTCAGTTCCTCCAGTTGCAGTAAGCATGAGAAGGTTGGAGCGTAGTTCAAGGGCTCCTGCTCCCTGTGGTACTAGAATTAAAATTAAGGTAAGACCTCTTAGTCGAAACTGCTATCAGTTATCTTCCATACTGCTCTGGACTGGTGACCAGGGGTTGGACCCCATATTCACTTGTAAACGAAGTCCAGCTAATCCCCATACCACCTAGATCTATAATGTCTTATTACATCGGATATTTTTCAATTACAATTACATGCACCTAGTCCTCTACCCCCGCCCCCAAAACCAACCCGACGTAGTCTGTGTTACCCTCAACAAACCCAACGTCCCGAATGTACTCATAAGTCACTCGACCATAGAACTATTATCCCAGCGGTCTTGCAACCAACACCTGACCCTAGCACCCTAGATATCCCTTCCACATCACAACATCATCTGACTAAAGCCGCGGCATACAAGTTAACAGGCAAGCATCATATACCGCTGTATTGAGAGAAGTTTTTGGGACCCCAAGACTGTCGTGACTTCCACAAATGAGTTACAATATATAAAGCGAACAACATGACGTGCGACACCCCAATCACTCTACAAAATGCGTCGTATTTGGCCTACGATTGCCCGCAGTCGCCTGAAGCTGACCCCATTCAATCGAACAATAGATGGACGAACCGGCTACAATCAGCTCTTAAGCAGCTTGTCACCTAAATCCCAATATTTACAATATCTTAGAATTTTCCCCCCGACCGCCCTAGCTCAGGCCTCGAGCGACCTTCGATCAGAAGAGGAAGGTCGTCCGCACACGCGCAACGCTTACAGAGTGCCTCGAGCTACCCAAGCAGAGAGTCCATTATATAGTTCCAAGTATATGGACCACAGATGGAACCCTGCGGATAGCCTCGAGCCACCGCCATACTGCCATTCATGCTGACTAGAGAGGCCTTTCTGTCCGAAAAGTAACTCCGATAAAAGTAATTTCTGGACAACCACGCTCCTCCAGCCTTTGGTAGTCAAACGACCCTAGATGTCAACAAATATATCCTTGGCATAACAACATTCTGGGCACGAATCCATGTATCCTCTATACCGTGTTCTTTCCTGAACGCATACTATCTATCCGACCACATAACCCTCTTTAGCTCCTGAAGCTGATTTGACAGCTATCTCTCTAGACCTCCAAAAAACACTTCTTAAAATCCACCCTATATTTATATAAATATGCTAGTCGTTTTCTACCGCCAATAACTGTCACAGCCTTTGGCAACAATCTCTTCGATTTTGTAAGAAGAGTGGCAAGAGCAAAAACAACGCGTACTTATGTTGGCCAAAAAAGCAGGTAAAGACTTGGCCATGAAGTACCCTTAAGAGCTGCGTTCAGCGAAATTAAAAATCGTGCCGTTTTTCGTGCACTTAAAATTGAATTAAATAAGGGAGTCGGAGTGGCAAAATAGAGCATTCAAACAAGAGCAAAAATTAGCGCATATATAACGGTACAAATACCTTTTCATACACAGACCGCTATAAAAGTTTATCTAAGTTAATATAATTCAAAATTAAGTAAAGAGGGTAAAGTGAATAAGGCGATAAAATGCAAGGTTAATCCGAAGGGCAAAGTACATTTTTTCATTGGGTAAAAGCAATTCGAAATTTTGGCAGCTGCTTTGTGAGCGTGGCATGTGTCAACACAATAGAAATAGAAAAACAGCTGAGTAATAAAAAAAAGGTACCCAAAAATCACAATGCTATTTTTGTTACGTTGAAATAATTTTTCAATATTTTTTTATTTTTTAATGAATTTTAATTGCTTTCGCTTTTAATTAAAAGCTTGAGCAGATTTGTGGTATAATTTGCAAGTGCCAAAAACGGATTCGTTATTATAAAAATATATAAATTACGTACTTAGGATAGAACCCGCCGTCATAGGTTAGGTTAGATTAGTCTGGTAGGCTAATAAGCCACGCATGGACCAATTTTGCTTCTTTGCAATACCAGATGGAGCTAAGTTTCTAGGTTCAAGAGAAGTAGTTATCTTTTAAGATGCCTGTACTTGATGCTTATTTTAACAGACTCTACGTCCTCACTTATGATACATCCTGAGGTATCATACAATGGAGACCCCAGATGCTTACAGCGTAGTCACCAGGCATTTTACAATGTTCATAAGGTTTCCGGCAACACTTTCCGCTGCGATACTTGGTTGCTGCTTCATTGCCTAAGTAGATATTGACACTGAAATTGCCTGCAGGTGCATAAGAGCCCAGAAGAAGGACCTCAGCTTGAAATATACTGCAGTGGTCCGGCAACTTAAAAGGCTGTCTTATGCTTATCTCTGGACAGTATATCACCACACCAACTCCATCTGCCATTTTCGAGCCATCTGTTTAGCTGTTTAGAGAACCGAAATATTCTAAGCAAAACCAATGTTTGTGGTAAAGGATGTAAGAACTTCACTACCAAGGTCTATTTTTACAAGATTTCATCCCTAAAACACATTGCATCACTCTCTTACACTCTTCGACACAGACATCACTTTTCACTACCAAATTGCTTGCCTTTAGGCTTCAGTCACCGTAAGCCCCCATTAAAATTTTCAAGGTTTTCCTGTGCTAGCGGGGGTACACAGTCATACATATACACGTGTACGCCAGTGCTGTCAAAATTGAATTATAGTAGTTCCCTAAAATGTGATTTATTATTTGTACGTTGACCACTCACCGTTGTTGGCTCTGAAATGCAAAGCCAAAATAAACGAATTTTGTAAGCAAACATTCGAAGTAATTGTATATCATATAATAAATACATGTACTTGTATGTACATACATACATAAGTAGTGGTGCTATAAACACATTT
Organism: Bactrocera correcta; assembly: GCA_027475135.1. NCBI lineage: Eukaryota > Metazoa > Arthropoda > Insecta > Diptera > Tephritidae > Bactrocera > Bactrocera correcta. The sequence goes on from CM050327.1 coordinate 39,395,839, forward strand.
ACAAAACAATCTTTCGAAATTTCACAAATAAATATTGTTTGAAAGGTTAGAACCGAAGGCGCATATGCTTCTAGTAGTTTTTGAAGTCCCGAAAAATATAAAAGAATAACTAAGTTTCAATGTTGAATAAAAAAATTTAAAAAATGTTTGCCAAAATGAGAAGTATTTACTTTCTCCCAAAAGGATATTTTTTGGGATTTTTTTTTATTCTATCGGTTTTGATACAAAGTTTCTGCGTAATAAAAGCTTCAAACTATTAAAAATCACAAAAAGAAAATTTCCCCCAAAAGGATATTTTTAGGGAATTTTTTTTTGATGATTTTTGATAAAAATAATAAATGGTTCCATGTATGAAAAATCACATAAAAGTAAATTTCCCCTAAAAGGTATATTTAGGGATTTTTTTCATTTGAAGGTTTTTGGTACAAAATTTCTGCTTTCAAAGTATGAAAAATCATAAATTGCAAATTTCCCATAAAAGGATATTCTTAAGAAATTTTCTATTACGCATTGGTACAAAATTTCTGCGAAATAAAAAGTTAAAAAAAAACCGAAAAAATCAAATTTCCCCCCAAAAGCAAATTTTAAAAGAATTTTTTTATTTTGCAAAATAAAAGGTTAAAGAAAACCGAAAAAATCAAATTTCCCCCAAAAGCAAATTTTAAAAGAATTTTTTCATTTGAAAATTTTTCATACAAAATTTTTGCGTAATAAACTTTTTATAATATGAAAAATCACAAAAGACAAATTTACCCCAAAAGGATATTTTTAGGGAATTTTTTCATTTGATGGTTTTTTATAAGAAATTTCAAGGTAATAAAACGTTCGAAATATTCAAAAATCACAATAGAAAATTTCTCCCATAAGGGTATATTTAGGCAATTTTTTTTATGGTTTCTGATACAAAATTTCTGCATAACTAAAGGTTCAAAATATGAAAAATCAAAAAAATAATATAATTTCCGCAAAAGGATATTTATAGAAAACTTTTTTGACTGATATTTTGAGGGATTGTTTTTTATTTGCGCGTTGTCGGCCAAATTTAATGAGAGAAAATTAAAGGATATATTTATACCTATGCTCATTGTCTGCCGAATTCGATGAGAAAAAATGAAGGGATATTTTTTATTTACTGATCTTAAACATGAAATGATTATAATAAAAGGGAATTTGCAGCTTTATAAATTAAACCTCTAAATGACACAATAGATTATTGCCCATGCTATTCGCCAGCTCAATGTTAATTGTTGCGTAGTTGCATACTGCCGCATGAATTTCTGCTCCACTCCACCATTTTTGCGCAATCAGCACTATTTTACATCCACCTAATTTTTTCATTCTTTTTTTTTGTTGCTGCTGACTTTCACTACCATAAACCGCAACGTGCACTCAAAATTTATACGAGTGTGCTTATGGTGAGTGGCAGCGGCAGCGGCAGCGATAAGTTTAAGGTCAAATCGCTAAACCGTCAATTTATTGGTAGTGGGTTTAACGTAGATATATTTATATATGTGGCTTTATATAATTTTATTTGTAAAATTATACCGTTATAAATACATGTAAACAAATATTATATTCAACTCTGCGCTGGTGGCGCATTTGAGGAAATTTTGTGTATATGCGTGTGTTTGCCTCTGCCAGTGTTGGTTGATGGCTACGGTAATAACTGCGGTTCTGCTGGCTGACCGCGTGGGCAATACAACTCGTGCTAATGTTAGCCACAGCAATTTAAAGCGTATTATATATTGTAGAAAAGCGCTATGCCAATTTTTAGCCAACAACAAATCGGTAAAGTTATGCAAATATTGATAATTTGTTCGCTAATGGTTTTATGCCACAAATTTCAGCGAGAGCAGAATGAAAAATGGCGCATTTTAATTTCGAAATTGAATCGCATTTATGCATTTAAGTTTTGTTCCGAAGATCCTTAGATCTACATACTGATTTATCGCTGAAGAAACTTTATAATGGTATTTTCTATATTTCGAAATCAATTTAAGGTCTTCAGTTTATCAAAGCCTAATTACAAATACAAGAAAGTAAATCACATGAATCACGATATATATAGTGATAAAAGCTCTAATTGCAACCAAATATTGATATGCTGTAAATAAACATTCCGGTGAGACTTACCCACGGCTAATTTATTCATCTTGGAAAGAGATCTTGTACCTTACTTTTCGTCTACTTATGTATTGACTTCTTGGATGTGGTCTCACAGATTTTCCCAAGCTTCATCAGCTACTTTCATGGAGAATCAGCATACTTTCCTGCGCTATACTCGTTGTTTTTGAATACCTTGCTTAGTCAAGCCTCTGTACAACATGTTTCTTTCACGAAATTCGATAACCCCAAGAAGTTAAAAAACTTAATACGCCTTAAGCCTATTTGGATACTTTTACATCCTCTTCCTTTTTTATTTACTTATTTTCAAGCAGTTGTGATACCAAATCCTCAAAGTCAATCATGCTGAAATTGAATCGGAAAAATTTTCCGAGACATCTTTCCGAAATTTCTACCATTGCACTTTTCGAATATTTCGATGTGACTAAATTTATACTTTAAATAAAAATGATAAAATTCCCACGTCGCATTGAATTTTCATGGAGTTCATTGAAGGATAACCGTTTGCCCAAATCTGAAACCTGAAAGGCATCGCGGTTGTAGGGTTTTCAAGGTAAAAAAAGACTTTTTTTGTGAATTTATTTCTCAAATCTGGATTGAATAATTTTATTTGGACCTTTTGTACATTATAGAGCACACTTTTGACAATGAAAGGTAATTTTTTCATGCATGCAAATATTGAGGCATAAGCCGGTAACAGTGCTTTCCCCAGAACGTCTTGAGTAGAAAACACTTTGCGGTGTTCACCATAACTCTGCTGGAAATTATCCGAAAATAAAAAACCAAGAAAATTTAGTTAAACTATAATCAAATCTTCCCCCCGACGTCGTCTGATAATTTTTTTGTTTTTTTTGCATTCAAAAAGTTTTGGCGACCACCTAAAGTGTAAACTGTTATTTTCCACTAAAAATTCCGGCATTTTGTGAAAATGAAAAAAAAATTATTTAATAAACGTTGAGAGGCGGTATTTTATATGTTAAAAATGTGTTCAAAGTTTGAAATGAATCGATCAAGTAGTTTTGAAATGACAGTGAACACGGACTTTGAAAAAGTAGTTTTGAGAAAAACGCGTTCTCAGCAGCACTTCTATCCCGACCGCCCTCAGCTGTTAAAGTTAGAGCGTTAAAGGCCAGGAGACTAATAAGACGATAACTCTAAGATCATTACGTCTATCGACTTAAAATTTTAAGGACGTATTCTTAAAATGTTAAACAATAAGATAAGACAAAAAAACCGATTTTTCGAAAGTGAAAACCGCTACATTAAAGGATGATCGAAATTTTTATTTTAAGGTTAAAAGCGTTGTCTTTGGCTATAAAAAGTTACTGCGCCTACTTTCATTTCAAATAAAATCTATATATTGGATTGATTTTCATGAAATGTGGCCTCTGAATATGTTCAAAACTCTAGAAATAAGCTAAAATTAGTACAAATATAGAGTAAATATAGACCTATAACCATTTATGTAGAACACCTTTAACACTTCTAGCTCTCCTCTTTCTTAGAAATTAGTTACTCCTGGTTCAATACGTTTAAAGAAAGATTTAGTAGTATAAAAGATCTCTAATAAGGTCTGTCGCAAAAATTTTTAAATATATAGGTGTTTCTGGTGGCGCCACCTATTGGTGGGTATATGAAATAAAAAGTTTAATCTCTTGTTGACATTTCGTGAAAATTTTAAGAAAATTGGATAACTACAATCGATGCTATCGATCAAAAAGTGACAGCAGCTTTTCGTCATCGGTCGTAAAATGCATTTTGAACGAAGAGAAAATTTTAAATTTTGTTTTAAACTTGGGAAAACGTTTACTGAAACCTCTGTGACGATCAGAAGTCACCGAAAAAAAATCGTCTTCAGAAGTCAAAAATAATGCTGGTTTGTCTTTACGATTCCGAGGGTATTGTACACCAAGAGTTTGTCCCATCTGGCCAAAAAATTAATGCAGTGTTTTACCTTGGTGTTATAAAGCGTCTTTTGTCACGCATTCATCGTGCTCGACCACAATACCGTGAGGCAGAGTCCTGGCGAGTATTGCACGATAATGCGCCGTGTCATCGGTCGACACTTGTCACTGCTTTTTTGACAAAAAACTCCATATTAACCATTAATCACTAACCCTACTCACCTGATCTGGCATCCTGTGATTTTTACCTATTTGGAAAACTTCATTTGCCCATGAAAGGACACTGATTTCAGGACATTTCAGCTATCCAAAAGGCGACGACCGATATTCTCAAGAGCATTCCGAAAAATTACCTTAAACACTCATTTGAAATGCTAATTGACCGGGCTAAACGCTGTATCGAAGCACAAGGAAACTACTTTGAATAAAAAAATATAACTTTTGAAAAATATAAACTTTTTGTTGTTTTTTTTTTACCAGTCCTGTTTCGTTTGCGACAGACCTTGTATGATGAACTTCATAGTAAAAAAATATATGGATACAATTTTCTTCCGTCTTTATACACGCGAACCAGTCGTTTAGTTCTGGCCATATTAACCTGAAAATTCGCACAGGAACTTTTCTTCCAAAGGAGCTGCTCATATGTCGAAACTACCAATATTGGACAGCTCTAGCATATAGCTGCCATACAATTGCACGATCAACATATACAATACAACAAACCCGTTCCCACTACAATTGGGTCACAGTAACCGGAACGGGCTCGGATTTTTATCCGGCAAAGGACTGTCAAATCGAAAACATTCAAATTGCTTCAAGAATATTTTATACCACTACAACAACATAATATAATATGTTATTAATTGAGCACCAAAATAAGATAAAGAACTGAAAATTGCGACTTTGAAATAGTGGTTGTGACCCCGCCCTTTAATATCGCCTAAACCACTTAAGCTACAAAAACTAAATTACCTCCGGAAAACTCACTTAGTTCTATCGCCTACCGACACAGTCAAAACGAGATGCAATGTTTTATCCCGTTATATTAATTCTATGTTGATTTGTACGCTGGAAAGGAAAGAATCGAGAGTCACGAACCGAATTTGATTGAAATCGTTTGGGCCGGTACCGAGAAATGATGTTTCAGCTAAAGGTGGGCTCCTATTAAGCTTTCCCTTACCATCTCGGGTTGTATTTAGCTGTTTTTCTGAATTTTTAGTAATTTTTAACAGTTTTATATGTAGTGTGGAAATGTTGATCTCCCATATATTACTGCAAATGTATAATGGATTGCGTTTCCACTGGTTGAAATTTGGCATTTTAAGATATTTCCTTTGATTTTGCTCTTGTAATTTCAAATAGTACAGAATGCACCCGAACTTAGCCTTTCCTTACTTATTTTTGAATATATTTCAGACTGAATTATTATATATTTATATTCATATATCTTAAATTCAATATTAATAATAACTTTACATATTTTCTATTTGCAGGTAAGTTGAGAGAACATTTTTGTCAACGCTTCCATTTCATTTTCCTATAAATCACGTAAAAATAAGGTGAGTGAGAAAACCGAAGTGAACTACTTCGGCACGAGGAAACTGAAGGAGGTCTTCAAAAATAAATTTAACAAAGCTGTTTTCTAGAAAAGGTATCTGTATGTTTTATTAAAGTCAATAATTTAACAGAAAACTCAGATTCTATAGAGTTATTTTTATATTATATCATGTTTCATCGCTACTAGAAGAAAACAAACTCTCTCGGGAACTTTGTGGTGATTTGTAGAGATACACCGATCACTATGTTACTCTTTCTACCTCTTTCGTTATCTGTTTGACTCATCTGTCTCTCCGTACACAGTCGCCACTCAACTGACAGGTTTTTCAAAAATCTGTTTAATTGCAATTTGTGGCAAATTCATACTTCAACTTGCTGCAATCTCATTTAGTTTATAGCTGTTCCTTAGCAACTTAATAACGACAGTCAGCTCTTCTAACACAATGCAACCGCGAGTGTAAGAAATAAGTGAACTGCTTAATCATTGCAGATAAACAATTCAACTGTCCAATAAAGATAAGTACACAGCTCCCAATAGACAAAAACCCAGCAACCAACCATTCGAGCAATGAGAACAAAAACAATGATAACAACAAACAATAGTAGAAAAAACAACAAAAGCGGCACTCTAAGTAAAATACTCCAAACAATGGGGAATAAAGCAGCTAGCAAGTAAAGCTTTGGGGGAAACGGAAGCGGATGGATGATGATGGCGGAAAAACTGAAAACTGAAAACTGGAAACCGAAACTAGAAACTACTACATTAACTTACTGCTAGTGAAAACAATAGTGAATTGATACGAATGCAACAGAGAGTAAAGCAACCTCAAGGGAAGCCGCTTGTAGCGAGGGGTGGAAGCAGAAAACAATGAAGCTGGGGTGATAGCAAAACGTTAAAGGCAGCAATAGTCAAGGATAACTTGCAGGAAGGTTGGGCGGTAGTAGAAAAGTAATTTATTCGGAAAGGATGAGAAAGTGTAGACTTCCAGTAGAGATGAGTTGAGAAAATCTGGGGCAAAAAAAATAATAATTTTTTCTTCTTTTAATGTCTTATGAAAGCTTCTTTTGGTACTTGATTGTAAAGGTTTCTTCTGAAAGCGTTGAGGTGATGACAAAAGAAGGTGACAGGCCATAAAAATGCAAACACTGATATTTGTATGAAAGTGACATTCGCCTTCAACAATGCAATTACCAGGCATGATAGATTGCATAGGTCGTATGCTTGCGTCAAAAAGACATTTTTTTTAAAACTTTGTTTGAAGCAAGAAAAAACACGTTAGCGTGGGTTACACTGAAGCTATAGTATATATAAGTGGCTTATAGAGTTTGGTCTTTATTCATCGAGAGAGGGCCTTACTTCTCAATTTCCTACTCAATCCGAAGCAGCACCTGTTGGCAGGATTTTTCGAATAGCTCAGCCGGCAATCCATCTGCCCACACCGCTTTGTTGTTCTGCAGACGCATAATTGCTATTCGAACTTCTCATAGTCGGACAATGGAACGCCTGCTCCATCGTAATCGACTGGAGAATCGGGTTAACCATCACCTGGTGTTAAGATTTCACTGTCAATCAGCAGGCTGGAGAAGTGTTCCCTCCATAATTTTAGTAGCGTCTGAGCATCAGTCACTAGATCACCTCTGGCGGTTCTACAAGTGTATGATCCGGCCTTGAAACCTTTTGTTGGTAGTCGCATCTTTTCATACAATTTTCGAGCATTACCCCTGACAGCCAGTTTGCAAGCTCTTCGTTGTAAGGGTAGCCAGACACTCGCTATCATATCAGCTGTTTTTTTTTCTTTCTTTTTTCGAAAACCTATGATTTTGTTTGCAGCTGTATGTAAGGAGCTTGAAATATTGTCCCACAGTTCTTTTATACCATATTGCTAATGAGTGCTATCAGAAAGCAGGAGTGCGACTCGAGTAGAAAATCGTTCGGTTGTCTGTTGTACTGCAGCTTTTCAACGTCGAAACTTTCTTGCTTTTGTTGATGTGCATTTTTTGCTGCACAGAGACGGGCGCGTATCTTCGCTGCAACAAGATAGTGGTTCGAGTCAATGTTAGAACCTCGGAACGTACGCACGTCTAAAATACTGGGGACGTACCTATCTTCCCGCTACTACAACATGATCGATCTGTAAATTTTTCTACGCTGGAATCTAGTACTACAGATAACCATATTTCGGGCCCCGGCCCGAATCAGCCTCATCGCATTTGGGGATGTTTCTTAATGAAGGTTGAATTTACCGACCATTGTGCCAAAGATACCTTCGATTTTGACATTGTGGCGGAGCAGCTCTTAAATTTCGCTCTCCAAGCGGTAATAGGAGATATCTTGGTCACATCTTTCGGCACGGCGTGGGCTAGACATTCATCCATCGTCGTGAATGTCAGTACACGGAGACGGAGTCTCTCTCTCACCACGAATCCCACACCGAATGCGCGCTGCTTTCTATGGCTACTATAGTAAATTCCACCACGACCTACTCAGTTCGTATCCCGTCCATCTCATTTTTTGGACGCCGATGATGTCAGCTTTTGCTCTAACAGGGACCTTTTAAGGGACCGGACATCCCAGTTCCATGACCATAAGTTGTAATTTTTAAAACGTTTGCAGGGGTCGTCATCAAAAGGGACTCTCTCAACCGAGATTATTTTCTTCTTTTGATTGGTAGCGATTTTTACCTGCCGGGCCTTAAACCAAATGCACAACCCTGGGCAGTGGTGGTGCGCCTTCTCACTTTAGCCCACCTGCCCAGAGGATAGTTGTTCAAAGACCAGAAGTCGTCAGCTGCTTGAGATCTATGTAAAATAATCTTTTCTGGACACTCCAAAACGAATGGCGCTCAGAAAACTTTCTTCACTTGCGTGGCCCCATCCTCCTTTATGCACAGAATTAATAACCACCAATTGGTATAAGAAAGTCTAATTAGACTGTTGCCTTAGGCTTAACATAAAATACCCAACAAATAGAAAAAAAAGCGTGTTTTACAACAAAATACTTGTACTTATTTGTTTTTTGCTTAAAATGGTTTGAGACAAAAAGTACTTGATTGGCAAAATATTTATTGCATATAACCAAATTAATCCCCCTCCCATTTGCCCACTGGGTATGACAGAGGCAATAAAGCATGTCAAAGCCCATTCACGTCATATTCTAATACACCTTTTGTGCATGCTACAACAATTAATGAAAGCACTCATAACGGAAATCCACAGGCGTTTGCTAGCAGGCGGCAATTGTAGTTCTGTGTCGTTGGGAAAAACGGAACCGGAAACTGTGTGGGCATTCAAATAAATAACAAAAGCGTGACACTGATGAAAAATGAAAAATTTACGAAATTGTGCGGCTGTAATAAATGGGCTGATATGCCAACAACAAACAAAGCGCAGAAAAACGTGTGAAAACAATAATGTGAATAAAGGCAAAAGCGGAAGGTACACAAAAGTGTAGATGGAAGCAAAATAATATTTTGTAGACTTGATAAACAAAGCAGTTTTGTTTTTAAAATTTTTTTTTATGTTTATATAAAGGGATTTTGGAATATTTTTACATTCAAAATTACGAAATTTTGAGTATTTTGGTATAACTATTTTTAAATAACGGTTTTCTTGTTTTGTCAAATTGTACTTAATATAAAACTACAGTTACATTTATATACATGTCTGAAGTAGTTTCTGAAAGAAGGAAGAATATAGGGAGAGCGAACATATATTCGAAATCTTGATAGGGGTTTGAAAATCGTTTTAGCAATAATTATAAGCTCAAGCAAATCTCTAGAAATCGGGCATTCTCAAAAGTCTCTAAAGTTGCATATAATGAAATAACGGTTGCACCAAAGCTGGAATACACTTCACAATTAAGAAATTGTCATATAAGAACTTGATTTCAGAACTTGATCACTTTGTATGACAACCTCATCGTATGGTTGGTTGATAGATTGTCTCTTATATTTCGGGACTTGGCAACCCTAGTAGTGCAAATTGGAAACACACAATCTTATCGTAAAGTTTGACATTTTTGCTGTTATACATACTCAGAACGTTTTGACATATGAGCACTATTTGTGTTGTTTACAGTAACTTAAAATATTCTTCTCGAGCATAAAATGGAACTAAATCGACCGATTAGTTTTTACAACTTTAGACGTGGCTTAACTCATCACTAGTGCATAGATAAACTTAATTCAATTTTTGACAATGAAGCTCCATTGAAAACCCGTGTTTATGGATGTTATGCTGAATCCAATCGAGTTTTTAGATTACTTCGAAACGAATTTCGTGAAGGTTGCCCAAATCAGTTGTTCCTCCGGAAACTTTTGATGGTGTGCGCAAACTGATACTGCAAGTTCGTCATGTGATCTATTGGGAGATCGTGACAACTATAGGCATTAGTGGGACCAACATACATTCTATTTCGCATGAACATTTGACTACGGAAAGCTGCTTCGATACATGTTTAAGAAATTGTGACAGTGTATGAATCATGGATTCATTATGAGCTCAAAAGTAAACTGCAGTCTTCTGCACGGTTGTTTCTAGATTAGGCGAACACAACAGGAGAAATTCGCACATGAAGCACTTCCAAGCAAACTGTTGACTGTTTTTTGTACAAACTGGACATGTCACAACCTTAAATGACACGGCACAGTAAGTTCTGAGTGGTAAACAAAGAGACATCTCTCTTCACCACGACAATGCGAGCTCGCCCATATCGACTGAAGCATCTGTATCTCTTAAATCATCGATTAGATGAGTAATCCACCGTAAGTTTCTGACTTGGCTCCGAATGACATCTTTTTACTCCCGTACGAAATAAAATAAATAGGTCAACGTTTTTCGACACCTCAAGAGGCGGTACGAAACTTCGGGATGCACGATTTAGAGATACTTTAACCTGAGTGGCAAAGATGCTCTGGCAATTGATTGAAACGCATGAAAAAGTAGATAGATCTTAGTTGAGTAAATTTTCAAAAGCAACAAAGCGATAATTCGATTATTTATATTTGTTTTTGTTCTTTAAAACCGAAATATAAATGGTAATGTACATATAGCGGTCTGGATCTGGAAAATTTCCAAAAATATTTTTGCATTGCGTGCAGTTTCTCAGCATTTCCTTCCTGACCAACCCGCTATTTTAAAGCTAATGTAGAATCTCAAGCATTTAGTCGTCCAGAGGAACTCAACCAAAGTCAGCGAGCTTGGAAATTTTGTGGTGGTTTCATGGCGGTATGTCGATAGTTGACGATTTAGACCTATCATCAGAAGGCTTAAGCATCACAAAGTACTTGCCTTTAAATAACAATATTAATGATAAGCTTTAAAATATAACGTAATCCAATGTAGACAGTAGTCGAACCGGACCCTTACTTCTTCTTCTTTAAAGGGGTATTCTACTCCAGAAATCAAATTTTGGGCAGTTTTTTGAATTTTATTTAAAAAACAACCAAACATAGTTTTACTATCCATTTTTTTATGGCGTTTTTATTGATATCTTAAGAATACAGAAAAAAAATTTTACAAAAAATAAATTTGAAAATTTAGATATTTAGAGAGAGACAGGTGTAAAAAAATGGCGCATCCTGGTAACATTGATCCTGACTCTGCTGGTGGTCTGAAAAAGAAATCAAAAAAAATTCTTAATCAGTTAGGACGCTGTTATAGTCCGGGAACACGAAATAATTTTTTTTTGAAAAATGGCGACTGCCTGAAAGTAAAAATCATTTTTTACGCCTTTCTTTTGAAATTCCTGAATTTTTTTAATATATTAAAAACAAAAATTTTGACACGATGCTAGTAGGAAAGATAAAAAGAAGATTCACACAAAATTTCAAGTAAATCGGTTATACAGAACTTGAGATAATGCCGGTAGCGTGTGGAAAAAAGTAGTTTCAAGAAAAACGCGTTTAAAATAGTGAGTCTATCTACCTACCGGGCTAGGTACTGAGTGACTAAAGTAACTGTAGCTCTTAAAATAATTTTAATTTTTAAAAATGTTTTTGGAGAATATGTTCTTAAGGGTCTAAACTTTAAATATATAAAAAAAATCGAATTTTTCAAAATTCTAGGGTAGAATACCCCCTTAATAACGTAGACAACGCTTACGCGATTTTAGCCGCGTTAAAAGATTGTCTTTTAGCAATTTGAAGCCAATTCGAGATACCAAGTGTTGCCGGGTCTTTCTCCACCTGACCTCTCCAACGGAGTGGAAGTCTTATTCTTCCCCTGCTTCCACCGGCGAGTACTAAATCGAAAACCTTCAAAGCTGAAGTATTTTCACTCATACGAGCGGCATGACCTAGCCAGCGTAGCCGCTGTCTTTTAATTTGCTGAATTATATCAATGTCGTCGTATAACTCGTCCAACTCTTCGGACCATACATCTTTCGCAGAACCTTTCGATGAAATTGTCCAAGACTTTGAAGTTATGACTGTCAACAGTGACTTGGGAGCCAAGACGCGAGTGTGACGACTGTTTAGGATCCTTACTAGCCTTGGTTAGAAATAAAGTTGCAGAATTTGGGAACTTGCGCTCTTCTAAGATCCATAAATTTTAAAAAGTCTCTTTCCGAACTATATCAGCGCAGGAGTAGCAGAGTCCTGATGGACGAGAGCACAGTTGAGCGGAGAAACCTACCTATATCGACCTAATGATGATTTTAATTCGAAAATTAGTTGTTAATGACAATGGTTCGAGAAAATTTTGAGCAATACTGCCGAGTTGAAGTCGAACAAAACCCGGGTCCGCTCCGCTTATATCGAGCCAACTGCCTAAGGAACCATCCTTCGGTACTTAGTCGCCTTGCCCGGTCTCAAAACGCATCTAAAGACAAATTTATCATGAGCTGCATTGCCGTGCAGCTGCGTCATCAACAACCGCAGTTCCGTTGCTGAAGTGGCAACAAACGTCCGCACGACTGCAGCGAACGTGCGCATTCAATAGCAACGGCAAAAACGGCTAAGTAAAGAATATAAAAATAGCAAATGAAATTATAAAAGAAATAAAAAACCTAAACGTCACTAGCACCACTGCGATTGCGATTGCGACGAGTCAATTGACAACTTCATTCATAATGAAGCAGCTGCAACAACATGTGCAACAACAGCAAACGCCAACTGGCAAATGGGCAACGCGGATTGCGAGGAATGCAACTGCCACGTGTAAGTGCCACAAAATAGACAAGTGAACACGGTCACGTGAGCCGCAATGCATTTACATACATATTTGCTTATTTTACAGTCTAAACAGTGCGCTTTGAGCGGCAACGACAGCAGTGCAGCGAGGGCAAAGGTGCACTCAGAAAGCATGGCGAGTAGTGAGCACGTCACGCTTTAAGCCATTATCCTGTGCATTTACTAATGTTGTTGTTATTGTTATGCAAACTAAATGGCCACAAGCAGTTGACAGTGCACCAACGTGTATAAGTAACAGTAAACGGGTGAGACACGAGACAATAAAGTGAGATGGGTGATGAAGATAACGCCAACAGCATGGTGAAACTCTTCCTCCCTGTCACTCGCTAGTAGCTACCACATACCCGCCCTGCTATTCACTTATTCATGCACTTGCTCGTAGAAAAAAAAAAAAAATATGTATTAAAAAGTGGTGATGCTAATTCTAATTTAAAATTCAAATATTCAAATGCGGCCTGAGTGTGGGTAATTCATTAGCATGCAAAAGGGAGCACGCGACCGGATGTCCGTTGCGGTTGTGCCTCAGCAAACGAAGTGCACCGCAGAGCTTTCACTTCCACGCACACATACATACTTGCACATGTCACTGCCTACTGTTTCGAATTGGCCAACTGCTTAACTCACAGGCGCAAGCGCACTGCCCACTCTTTATTCATTCATATTCTTCCATCCTTCCTTCCTTCCTTCTATACATTTTTCCTTCCTTATGCTAACACTTCTGTGCTTCTTGCTTAGTTGTCGGTTTAGTTCCTGCCTTTATTCACTCTTTAGTAGCCATACTTGTCAAGAGCAACGAGTTCGCATGATTGAGGCGACATCTAACGGTGCTCTCTGGTTTTTTAGCTTCCTAAATTCATTTTATGGTGTCCGTTGCGCTCATATTTGCACTTTAATCGACTGAACAAGAAACTAGGGCTATAATCATTTCCGACTCGATATTCGTTGCCTTTAGATTTTGGTTCATTTTCTCTCAGGCTTCTATAAATTTCGACGTTAAGGGGGTACTCCAGTCTAGAAATTTAGGAAAATCGATTTTTTTTTATATTTTCAGAGTTTAACTATTCAAGAATATATGTACAAGAGAATTTTTCAAAATTCAAACTATTTTCTGAGATATAGACATTTTTCTGACCCGGCATCCAAACTGGTTCGGCCGGTACCCGAAACTTTAAACGCGTTTTTCTCAAAACTGACTTTTTCGGAACGATACCCACGATTTCTCCGGTTTTACTCGACCGATTTACTTGAAATTTTTACAGAGTCTTCTTTATAGGCTTGTTTATGGTTGGAACTAGCACCATCCCCAAATTTTTATTTTTATTATTTTTAAAAAATTCGAAATAGTCAGAAAAATTATCCAAAAAAACTTTTTTTTTTAGGCAGTCGCCATTTTGTGAAACATTTTTTTCCCACTTTTCTGTAATTCCGACCATTGCGACATTATTCTAGATAAATAATCTTTTTTCTTTTTGGTTTCAGATAACTAGGAGTGTTGAAATCATGGGTATGGTCACGTGGAAATTTTTAGAGACCCCCCACTTCGTCAGCTCATAGTTTTTGAAATTTTTTACTTTTTTTAGTTTTTAGTTTTTTTCTCTACTCTACTAAAATTAACAAATCAATGAGTGTTATTGATCTCTTAAGTACTCAGCAAACTCAAATTCAACCCTATTAAATGTTTTAAAATAGTCCAGGGAATCCAGCTCATAGACTACTTATATGTTTCGTAAAACCTTTACTGTATTTAGGCTACAAATAACGTTTATTAATAAGTATTCCTTAGAGCCACGCTTGCAAAATGTTTCGATTGAGTTCACAACTATCAAAATAAAAAAACTTCAATTTTAAAAGCGAAAACTTCCTTTGCAGTTATTTGCTCTCAGGACAAAGCACTTCTCACTTTCTCCAAGAGACATATGCATGTAGATCCCATTTAACAGTCAGACCACTTGCATTTGCGGTCGCCTAAAGAGACGTCATTTGCCAAATGTCATGTCAAAATAATCATTAGTGTTTATTGTACGCTTGTTTTTCTGAAGTACATAAAGTGCATTCGGCGATTTTTACGATGAGTGAAATTATTCAACAAAAAATCTCCTTTAATTTTTATGTGCAGAATCAAATTTTCAAAATTTTCAGAATGTTGGAAATGACACTCAGTGATAATTATTTGAAACGAGCAAGTGTTTTCGACTGATATAAATTATTCAAAGACGGCCATCAACATAAATTGATGATCAACACGTCAATAAAACAAAGAATTTGGTGCTTGAGAGACGATTAACAGTCGGAGATCTGGCATCGTTGTAATATCGGACGGATCAGTGACAACTATTTTGAAAGATCATTGGGACCTAAGAAAAGTGAAAGCACAATTGGCTTTAAAATCAACTTTTTTTTTTCGAAAAACAGTGCCGCGTTAAGGTCTGTGAAACAATGGTTTCCGACTACCAGGATGTCAAGAACGTATTATTACTTGCGATGACTCAGGAATCTATGCTTACGAACTGGAAAAAGTAGATCAATCGGACGTGCATTGTGGCAAAGGTGAGCCGAAGCCAAAAAACCACGTCAAAGCAAATCCAGAATCAAGATTAAGTTATCGTGGTGTGGTGTACTCCGAATTTCTCCGACCGTCCAAACTGTCACCAGGGAATACTATCTGAGTAGTTTAAACAAAGCTATTCGTAAAAAGAGGTCGGAATTAAGGACCGACAACTCTTGGTTTTTGCACCACTTAACTCACTGTCCCAAACTGTATTGATTTATCGTGAGGTTTTCTCCAAATTCTCGACCATTATCGTACCGAAACCAACGTATTCGCCTGACTTAGCTCCGTATGACTTCTGGCTATTTAGCAAACTCAAATGACCGTAGCCGTTTGAATTAACTGAATACAAAAACATTTTTCATTATAAAACTTTGGCCTATACCGTGTATTTCAAGACTACCAAATATCCATCCATTCCCTGTTCTCTAATAAGTTATTGTCCTATTAGAACCTCTAGATTCAAAATACACCCTGCTGAGTATAGCTATAACTACTTTTTGAGTTTCTATCGTAAGCTCAATGATTCTTGGTTTTAATTTTACGGTTACTGTAAAGTCTTCTTCTTCTTTACTGGCGTAGACACCGCTTACGCGATTATAGCCGAGTTAACAACAGCAGGCTTGTTGTTCCTTTTCATTGGTATGATTTTTAATGTGGCGGGTTCCAAACCCAACGCACAACCCTGCGGAGGGGATGTTTCGCCTTCTAGCTTTAGCTCGCCTTCAAAAGGATGTTCTTAGGCTACCCAGAGGATACTTGGTCAAAGACCGGAAGTCATGAGGTGCTTGAGTCATATGTAAGAGAATCGTTTCTGGCTACTCCCAAGTGAATGACGATCAGAGAACTTTCCTCACTTGCGTGAATTTCTACATAAGGCTCCATCCTCCTACTGGAAAGTCTATGTATACGTATTCCTTATATCTTAATCTGTCTTCTTGGGAGAACAACAAATTGAGCAATCATGTGTTTTTCATCCTTGAAAACCTTAAGACTCAAAAATAAAAGAATAATATAGTCAAAATATATGTAAAATTGTTTGATAAGCAGAGCTGCTGTGATCTTGTCCATTTTAAGCATAAGCTGATGCGTACAGAATCGGAAACCTTCAAAGCCAGAGTGTTCTTTTCCATCCGCACAACATAACCTGGCAAAGAATACAGATCGGCTAATATAAAATTTTATTGCTTATTATAGAAAACTGAGATATTTTTTAATATAAAAATACATTTCATTAAAAGCTAGCTGACTTACCCAAATGTCCTTACGCTTGATCTGAAAGACTTGACCGCCATCACTAGCTCAACTACCGCAGCTCTCACATTGCCAACTAAGCACAACACGACTTAAACTTGCTTTTGTAGTCATTTGCATATATAAAAATAAAATTTACACACACACACCTATGCCTCTTGAATATATGTAGACTGCTGCTATAGTCCACAATGGAGGCCGAACACAAAAGGTCAGCGATTAGTTGCAAGCCACCACGCATTCCCAGTGGTCAGAGATTAGCTTGTTTGTAGGCGCAGTTGTGCAATTTGCATTCACATTTTATGGCAGTAAATAAAAAAAAAAAAAACAAAAACTAAATGTAAAATCAAAACATTTATGTAAAGTGAAAATGAATGAGTCAAGCAAAGCGGACAACCAACTGGACGCGTTTGCACGAAGGCGCAGCTGGCGTGAGGGCGTGCACATTCATACGGTCACTTCATTCAGCGTAGTTTGCCTCGACGCTGCTGTTGTTGGCGATTAAATCAAAAGTTTACAATTAAGGCAACAGTAACAACAACAACACGAGTAACAATGCACGATATTGAAGGCAAAAGTTGAGCGTGCGACCATGCAAAGGATGAACTTTCACGCACAGCCCAAAGAATATGCAAGTTTAGCTTATATTAAAGAGATGACCATATAAATACGTGCTTTGAGGCTATGACCATGGTACAAGGCTGCGTAATGGGCTTAATAGTTGCTAATATTTTATAATAATAAGAAAAATGTGAGGCATACAGTTGGTTAGACGTTTAGCTGATTCGCTTGCTATGGCTCATTTGTTTCTGTAAGCTTTCACATTCAGTACCTATCAACTGCCAACTTTTTTTTCTATTTCTGAGTAGTAACTCCAACCTAACCTATATACGAAAGGTCTTTTCTTTTAGTTCTATAATAGTCATAAAGATTTCAACTTAGACATCAGATTTCAAAAACTAGAGCAGCGAAGAAATAAATTCGACTCCACGCCTAGGGAAGTTAAAATTTAAAATATGAAACTCTCTGAAATGTATGGACCATAAAGTGCTTCAAAACTTCTTTAACATCCGACTCCAAGTATATCCTACTCATTGCATTATTTTTCAAGTTTCACTGTCACTGTAAAGATCACACTAACGGGTATCCATTTTTTTCCCATTATTAACTCGAAGAAAAACACTGTCTGAACCATTGAATATATTCTACAGATATCGAAGCCATCTAAATTTATACCCCAAGGACGAGAAACAGGCTCATTCAATACTAATTCTCCAGAAACTGAAGATTGTACCTCTAAAGAAAACACTAACGATGTAACGATTAATGACGTAATGATTTTATAGGTCGACTTATTTCAAGACTCTCTACTTTTTTAAAGAAAAAACACAGAAACTTTTAATTCAATAGAAAATGTTTATTGTCGTTCGAAAGAACAGTCTTTAGCATATATTTTTTAATGATTATCTTTTTCAAATGTTGGCTGCGGGTACCTCTCCGACGATCTCTCCATTGAGCCCAATTCGATGACTCGTGCGAGCATTTCTATTGGTAACTGGCGAACGACAAGCGTGATGTTTTGCTCCAAGGCTTAAATCTAAGCGGGATTGTCGCGATCGTGAAGGCCAAACAACCGGCCCAAAACGTGAAATTATCTGCTCACCGAAGTGTTCTCTCAATAAATCTATTGATCCATGCAATGTGTTACACCGTCTTGTTGAAACCAAATATCGCCGAGATCACCAGTTTCAATTTCAAGCATTTATCATCATCAGGTTATCTTGGCACGATAAAGGTCGCTATTGACGGTTACATTCCTACCGGATCTTTTTTGAGGAAATATGGACCGATGATTCTACCGGTCCACAAACTGCACCAAACCGTTGTTTTTGCTGGATGAAATGGCAAATCTTGAATATCTCCAAGTTGCTCTTCGTCTTAAATGCGGAATTTTTTTGTTTAAATACCCTTTGCAGCATAAATTGGCATCATCGCTAAACAAAATTTAACTTGAAAACGTCGGATCTACTTGAAACATTTCAAGAGCCCTTAGAGCGAAGCGATGTCACTTTGAAAGGTCAAGCGGCCTCACTTCTTGTACAAGCTGTATTTTGTACGTGTTTGTTCAATTAAAGATCTCGACATAAAATGCGCCAAGTCGTTCCATACGTCAGTCCGAGTTGCTGCGATCAACACAATCGACTTTTCGCGGTCGGCGTGTACACTCTCTGCTATGGATGCCATATTTTCTTGGATTTGGTCTATATTGCAGAATGTTATCCAATAATGTATGCTGGGTCTCAAGATGTGTGATGGTGTAACAATTAGTACTCTCAGTAGGCCGATTATGTTCACTACAAGTTTTATAAACGTTGTTCTGGCATAAGTCTTTCCATGATGAAATGACAAATAATTCTGAACAAAAATAACACGACAGCTTGACACGACTCACGCGTGATCTATCAAAAAATGGCTATAGAAAAAAGTACGTCTGTTTGTATCACCTGTACATCACAGGGTACATTTCTTCTTTTGAAAATTTAGTTTGTAAATTTCGTCTCTAAGGTCCTATAAAAAAAATATACGTATATAAATAATCGTGTGACGAGCTGAACTTATGTAGTAATGTTTTTCTGTTCTTTAGTTTTTGAGATATTGGATCACTATATGTAGCTGCCTTGCAAACTGGCCCGTCAAATTCTAGTTCTTTAAGGAGTCTTTTGTTTTTCTGAAGGGTATTAAAGTTTCGGTCTAACCGAAGTTAATTTTTCTTATTATTATACATACAAACTATGTAATTAAAGTGTCTCTATAAAGGGAAATAAGTTTCACTCTTGTTGACCATTTAGCTGCGACTATTCGCGTGATTTCTACACTTGGTGTTTGTTATTGCTGTAGTTGTTACCGCGCAAAATATCACATGCGAATTCAAGCACACGCCCACACTAAGCTTTTTTCTCGGAAATTGCCAATGAATAATCGGCTAGTGAAAATTATTGGAATTACGCACACATATCCATACAAGTTCATTAGGGTGTTTCATTTTTTACAGAAAAGACTATGTGAAGACAACAAGAGGAGAACGGTTAAAATAATTTATAGTAGAGTTATAAAAAGTCTTCTTTTTAAAAACTTTTACCATTTGAAACATTGTTCTTAACTATGGCGCAAGTGTGAAGAATTAGCTGAAGCCTATGCTACTTTAGATATTGATATCCTCTTTATCAAGAGTACTCGCTAAAGCACTTAATTTAGGATATCTTTTGGTACTCTTGCTGCTACCGCCAACAAATACTTGCCTGGGGTAGGACTTATACAGTTTCAAAATCCACTCCCCTGAAGAATGATCCATATAAGATGTGTGCTATGAGACTACGGTCTCTATCATCAACTAAATTATTATATTTTTCTCCAAATATGTATTTATAGGCTTGGAACTATAATCTCTATTTGATAGTATCTTAATACTAGTTTGACTTCAAGAAAAATCCTCATAATTATATTTCGCTACAACTTCACGAAATGTTGCTACCAGCTGAACGATCCCGCATTTAACTACATGTACCCAAAGTCTGTAAACTGTAGCCTTAGGTCGACTGAAAAATCAATGACATAACTTTTTATTTAACAACATAGTGTGTTTCCAGATCCAAATACAATATACCAAGTTATGGTCATCTACTACCTTATCGTATTATGTTATACCAACGAATATACTTGACTAATTACTGTTGTTTTAGTTAAATGCCATTAATTACTTGGAACTGAGTTTTTCGAAGTTATTGCCGCTTATACTAAGAGACTATGTTATCAAATGAACAGAGCAATAGAAAAGAGACTCCGTAGCAAGAAATAGATATGTTCTCGAAGACTGAAGGGGATGTCTTCGAAATTAAAGAACATTACTTGTTCTACATTTTATTGTTATACCTTGAACAGGTTATATTAAATTAGCCACAGGGTATTTTAAATAGCACCCTAAAGAAAATGATCAGCCAGACGAGCTAAGACATGTCCGTCTGTATATACGTGAACTTGTATCTAAGTTTAGACACATCGGTATGAAATTTTGCTTAAAACTTTTTGTCACCAAGAAGCTGCTTGTCGAAACCACCATTACCACATTATAAGTTAAAGTCCGTTCAAAAACAATTTTTACGTTTACGCCTTAAATTATTTACAGTTGGATTCAAGGTTAAATCATCCCCATATACTAATCATTTAAAACTTATAAATCTACTTAGGCTCGCTAGTCGTACAGAAATGCTTTGCATAATATTTCTTGTAAAGCTTATGAAGTAGTCAGTCAGTAGTCCAACTATGTTAATTTTAACGTCCCCGTTCGCTCAACCAGGCAGTTTAGACCTTCACTCTTAAAATCTTCTATAACAAATTTTGAGTTAAACGAACTATTCAGCTATGTTATACTATGTGTTGAGTTTTTGCCGAAGAGTTCGGTAAATAAGGAATATTACCTATAAGTCAGGTTAGGTTAATCTTCTTGGCCAAAAAGCTACGCATATACCAGTCAGATCCTATGCAGGACCAGATGGAGTTTAATTACTAGCTCCAAGAGGAGTAATCATCCTTCAGAATGCCTGCGCTTGACCCGAATTTTAACAAACTCTGCGGCCTCACTATCGATTCCTCCTCCAGTGTATCATATGGTGGGGACCTCAGATGCTTACAGCGTAGTCTTGCCAATGCGTGACAAGTGCAGAAAAGATATTCCATTCTTTCCCTGGTGCCCTGCTCTAGACATTACTTGCAGTCTTCTCGATCTGTCAGGCTCATCCTGTCACCATCAGACAGTGACTAGTTGGTATTCCCATCATGTTCCTACAGTCTCTTCTATCGAGTGCCAATGGGAATTTTGCGTACTTCCGATCTACGGGCTTGCACATGACTTTCTACCGTAACTTCCTCTATTTTGATTATCTTTACTAGGTTTTTGTCTAGATCGTCGTATAGGCAATGCATGATTTTCTCAATGTGGAGCAGGTTTTCGAATGTTATCCGTACACCATCCTTGGCAATATCGTAGATGCTGTCTATGAAATTGCCTGTAGGTGTATTGGAGGTCAACTTCGCGGCTTTCGCAAAAGCAAAGACCTCAGCTTGAAATATACTGCAGTCGTCCGGCAGCTTAAAAAATGCCTTATGCATAACTCTATGCACTAAATTTCAGCACCAGCTCCATCGTTCATTTTCGAACCATCCATATACGAGTAGATGATTAGAGTGTTGGGCGTAGTTAACATACCTTTACGCCAGCCATTTTTCTATGTTTACTTTTAATCTTCTTTCCCAGTTGAAAAGTAGGATCATGTAGTCCGTGTTTCACAAACCGACATTACACAACGAGCTATGCCCGAAGATTCTATGTGTAAATTTTCTTATAGTCAGTAGTCGTCCCGCCAATTTTGCTGCGCAATTTTCAGCTAAGAGGTGTATAGATGGCAGGTTTAGTACCAGTCCAAGGGCCGCCTTTGGAGTTCTTAAAGCTCCCATTATGCACAGTGCAGCGAGCATATGAATCCTTTCCATTGGCTTCCGGTAGGTGAAATTTCGTAAGACTATCCACCTTATTACTGTACCGTAGAGCAGAATTGGTCTAACAATAGTTTTGTAGCACCGGTGCATGAGAGAGTTAGTGAGCCCCAGGTTGTGCCGAGCATCTGCCTACAAGTATACAATGCATTTCTGGCTTTCATCACTCTTACGACTATAACTGCTTTCACAGCAGTTTGCTGTCTAAGACTACCCATAGATTGCAGTCAAAGTTAATTTTTTTCTTGTTCTTCATTTATTTACTATTATTATTATTTTCTTTTTAAAGCAATCACCCTAGTGTATAAATTTTGATTAGTAGTTATATGAATATGTGTACATTTTGTTATATATTGTATTTGAACGTACATACTGTCACTTAAAATGCAAACCAATGTATCATCAAAAAATTCAAAATTGAGTTTTTATTACTTACGTTTCACTACATCATATTACATAAACATCCGCTGTCCAATATATCCACTATATATAACCATTTTAATACCAAAACGTATTTTTTTCATATGATTGTTTCTTTTATATCGTTTTTCCTTTACTTTCAAACTTATGAAAAATAATGTTACGTTATTTTGAATTTTAGGTGACGATATATACACACATGCCTATTTTCTTGTCACATCCTTCGTCTCTCCCCGATACCGAGCGTACGTTATTCGTAGCGCTAAGCTAATTGTATGTGTTTTATTATGGCATATATCGTCTCTTTAAAGTAGAAACAGCATATCTTCAATATTTGAAAAGTTGAACATGGCATTGATCACGATTCAGGATATCATATTTCATACAAATACTTAAACTTCTGCTATCCGATATAACCAATTTATAACCAGAACTCAAATTTTGTTTCAATATTTCAGTATTTTCTGTTTTATATCATTTTGTCCTTTCCCTCCAAACTTATGAAAAGTGTTCTTACGTTATTTTGCATTTTAGTTGATGTATATATGTGTCTTTATTGTTTTTATTGTCCGCCACATCGACTAATTGCGAAAACGTTTTACAAAATACCGCCAACAACAACGACGATGTGCGTTCATAAAATATTCAAAAGCGCACAAACAATTGGCGAACACAATGGCACAGCTAAGCGGCCTAACTTGCACAACACTCACACACAGCCAGTCACATAGATAGCATAGATGTTTAGTGGAAATAAATGCATGCCTAAGCAATCGCTTGTGTGCTCAGCTATCAGCTAAGCCGCCACACTGAATTTTGTCGCGTCGCAATTTGCAAATTTTTGTTCTGCAAATTTACCCCAAATGCAAATGTAAGCTGAAACGCAAATACACACACACTTATAAAACTATTTATTTACATTGTTCATGGACAGAGGTGGTGGCTTAATGGTTACTGCGCATGGAGGGACAAAATGGCACGCGTAAATAATTCATTACAACTATTTAAGTAATTCTGATTTCGAAATGAAATCAAGTTTGCGATTTGATGAATTTAAATAAAAGTAATGAAAATCAAAAGCCGTTTAAATACTTTTTGCATACTTAACTAATAGACATGGCAGAAGGGTGTTTTGGCCATCGAACCAAGAACGTTTTAATAGTTAAGGAGCAGTGATTTTCAAGTCCTTTATTATTTATAAATATACATACTTAATGAAAGTGAGCACTTGAAAGTTGAGATAGGAATAGCGATCTGTCGCCAAATGTGACCTACTATTTGTAGCGTAAAATTTAGATTTTTGGGCAGCAGCGCCACCTATCGTATGCTAACATTTTATTTCCAAAAAAAATGTTCTAAAAGAACTCATTATCATAGCGTAAAAATAAAGTTTTCATTGCAGCTTTGTAGGTTTTATGGATCTTTCATTGTTCAACTGGACTTTATTTAATTTTTTTGATTTATTGGAAAATTAAGAGCGAGTAATTTTAACGCTAAATGGGGTTTACCGCCTGACTAAGTTCGAAGCAAGCTTAAAAATACTAAAAGTTTTCCATTACATGGCTAAAGAAAACATTTTTCCACAACAAATTCTGATCTTAATAATTTTAAAGAAAGCTAAAACTCATTTTTTTTCTTTACTAAATATTAGGTTATCAAAAAAGTCTGGCGGTATTTTTGCTAGTTGGCGCTGAAAGCGCGTAGTTCTAGTTTTACTCGTCGC
The DNA here is from genome assembly GCA_027475135.1 of Bactrocera correcta. NCBI lineage: Eukaryota > Metazoa > Arthropoda > Insecta > Diptera > Tephritidae > Bactrocera > Bactrocera correcta. The sequence continues at coordinate 39,420,109 of CM050327.1, forward strand.
ATCGGGTCATGCTATACCTTTCTGGAAAGCTCATTTCACGCGCTTGATTGATTATCCTTTCTTTTAAGTCATTCGTGAGTTATAGCGTCGCAAACATGGAGCAAAATAAAGAGAAAATACTTCATATTTCCCAGTACTACTACGATAAAGGCAAAAATGTATCTCAAGCCGCCAATAAAATTTGTGCAGTTTATGGACCCGATACAGTTTCCATTTCCACCGCACAACGATGGTTTCAGCGTTTTCGTTCTGGTGTAGAGGTGGTCGAAGATGCGCCACGCTCCGGAAGGCCTGTTGTCGAAAATTGCGATAAAATCGCTGAATTGATCGAAAGAGACCGGCATAGTAGTCATCAAACCGTTATAAACCATTTGAAGAAGCTTGGAGTCACTAAGAAGCATGATGTATGGGTGCCACACGAATTGATTCAATAAAAATACCTCAAGACTTTTTTGACAACCTAATATGTTACAGATGTTGTCATCGTCCATGCCTCTGCACCATATAGCAGGACGGGAATAATGAGTGACTTTTAGAGTTTTGGTTTATGGTCGCCGAGAGAGGACTTTACTTCTCAATTGCCTACTCAGTCCGAAGTAGCATCTGTTGGCAAGAGTTAATCTGTGTTGGATTTCGAAGCTGACGTTGTAGTTGGTGTTAATACTGTTTCTAAGATAGATGAAATTATCTACGACTTCGGAGTTATGACTGTCAACAGTGACGGAGTGCCAAGTCGCTAGTGAAACGACTGTTTGTTTGATGGCAGGATATATTTCGTCTTGCCCTCGTTCATTACCAGACCCATTTGCTTTGTTTCCTTATTTAGTCTGGAGAAGGCAAAATTAGAAGCACAGTTGTGGAAGCCAATGATATCAATTCATCAACGTTCGCCTGAAGCTGCTCAATCTTAGGAGGTATTCTCTCTATTTAGTTCTGCAACTCGAATTATTTTCTCCAAAAGAAGTTTCAAAAAATCTCACAAAAGGGTGTCGCCTTGTCTGAAACCTTTGGTTTCGAACGGCTCGATGAGATTCTTAACGATCCTGATGGATCTTTTGGTATTGCCCAAAGTCAGTTTACTCGCCCGTACGAGTATTAGCTTTTGCGGAGATACAAAATTCAGACATGGCAGCATAAAGGCGCTTTTAATAGTTCTTAACATAACCCTCAAATGGGGTGTGGACAGCATTTTAACCAAGCTTCATTACGTGCTGTCAAAAGCAGCTTTGAAATCAACGAAGATACTATTTTCACGGGGCTCTTCCAAGACTTAGCTCATGTTGAATATCGGTTGTTGATTTTCCAGTCCTAAGGCCACATTGATAAGGTCCAAACAGTTTGCTGACGGTGAGCTTAAATATTTCGCACAATACGCCCGATAGAACCTTATATGCGATGTTGAGGAGACTAATCCCACGACATTGTGGGGGAACGCCTGTTCCATCGATATTGATTGGGGAATCGAGTTCACCTTCACCGTCTCCTGGCGTTATGTTTTCACTGTCATTAATTAGGTTGGAGAAGTGCTCCTCCCATAATTTCAGTATATTTTGAGCATCTGTCACTAGATCATCTTTGGGTGTCCTACAAGAATATGCTTCGGTCTTCAAACCTTCTGTTAGACGCTGCATTTTTTCGTAGACTTTTCGAGCATTACCCCTGCCAGCTAACTTGCTCTTCGTTCAAACGCATTTCTGCCTCTCTCTTTTTTTGTTTGCAAACGCGTCTCGCTTCTCTCTTCTTCTTTGAGTATCTATCCCATCTTGCACTTGTTGTGGCTAATTGTAGCATTGAGAGGTGGGCAGTCTGTTTTTTCTCCACTACAGCGCCCCTCATCGTAGAAGCTATTCTTTTGCCTTGTCCGAAAACTTGAGCTTGAAATGCCGTCCCACAGTTCCCTAATACCGTGGTGCTGATGACTGTTTTCAGAGTGCAGTCTAGTACAACACCATTCGGCTGTTTGTTGTGATTTCAGCCTCTCCACGTTGATCCATCCTTGTTTTGGTTGACGAAAGCTGAAACTGTTACAATTTTGTAATGTTTTTCCTGTAAAGCCCATGGTTCATATTGGCAAAAACCATAGATAGTCGATTTTCACATGTTTTTCTTGAGGCAACGTTTTTATCTTCAAAATTATTTGTCTTACACAGAAATAGGTAGAAAACATTTGACGCCAGATCCAGAGCTTATCTAGTGTAGAGCTTATGCAATGGAGCCGCTTGTGTAGGATGACGTTCTCCGAACACAATTTCTTTTCTATTGGCTATAATTGGCCGTTTCTGAGCAGTTACTTCCTTCAGACGGCCGAACGGTTGACAATACAAGTCCAAATTAGAAGTTTGGACGTAGAGGCGTAACTCTTAGTAAACAATTACCTCTCAATTGCATCAAACATAAAGAAAAACGAAGTTTTTGCATCTAGTCGCAATCGCTGACAAAACATGGATTCACTGATGATCCAAAGGTGACTGTTCTACCAGATGTAAATTTCTCATTTTTGGATTCTATACCTGTGATCCATTACCGGGAGAAGTGTAACAGGGCAAGAACGGTCCTGATTATTGAAAACACCCACAATCCTACACATCGGCTCATACATCCGTCGTCGCCAAGAAGAAATTAGTCTAATACCACTTAGTATTCTCTTCAGATTTCTTGCATCCAATTTCTTTTTGCTTCTAAAATTGAAAATCCCGGTTAGAGGTTTGAGTCCAAAGAGTCAATGTCATTGCCTAAGGAAAACGACCTGAAAACATATTCTACAGATGGCTTAATTAATTAATTCATCGATAGGTACAGAATTCGTAGCTAAAATTTTTACTTATGTAGTTGCTCGTGGTCACTGAGGTTTAGCAATCGTTCTCCCCCATCGAACTCATTTTTCGAGCACTAAATTTTTTAAATTTATGATTTGCTACAGACACCGAATTTCTGGTTTTCATTGACAAAAGTTTATATAAAATGGTGTGCGTAGATATAAGATCTACTTGGTGAAATCCCTTGACTTTTGAATGCAATTTGTGTGGCATTCCAGACGCAGTTAGACTATGGAACTATTTGCTGTCTCAACACAAGTGTTCACAGATTTGTTTTTAGAAAAAATTTAGGATATATTTCATGCTGCAATAATGAAAATAACATGACTTGCGCTTTTACAAGCTGTTAGAAATTCGTTAAATTTATTCCAGAAATTCAACTTAGTACGAAATATTATTTACTTATGACAAACCTGAAAATCGGTGGAAACGATATGGCAACAGCCTACGGGTACCTCGCGAATCATGTGTAACTCATTTCACTTTTTCAATTTTATTTTAAATTCTATTAATTTTAATTAGCACTCATACCATCAACTAATAATTATCAAGCCAATCAAATATTTATAGTTTAAAAACAAACGGTACAGTTGAACGCTTGCATGATTGCGCGCAAAAACAAAAACGAAAATTATAAAATCAATGAAAGCCAACAATCCAACGGCCAACAAATGAAATTCGCCGATAAAAATCTGTGCCAGACAACCAATCACAATTAACAGCTGAAAAAAAATAGAAATTGCAAAAGCAATTAAAAATTATCTTTCGGCTGAAATAACGGTAAAAACGAAAATTGGAGAAGAGGTAAATTCGTGAGCTAATTGGGGATAAAATTGAGAGCTTTAATATGCAGTGACAGCGTTGGAGAGGCAATGAAATGTAATTGAGGATGACACAGAGGAGACGGTGGTGAAGGAATGCACGGGAAGTATGCCAAAAATTACTTAAAGTGCCGATAAATGAGTTGCAGTACAAAGGAGGGTGAATATAAAGCGCTGAAAGGCGATATTATTCGTTCAAATTTCGATGCTGCTAAAAGGACAAAAGGACATAAAGAATGATGATCTGAGTATGCGAATTGTAAGCGAACGCTTTCGTGGTAGTTGCAATTCGATTTTCTGCTACTTGAATATGCCATTGGATTTGTTGGCACACACTTAAGTATATGTTGCCATACAAAGTCAAGCAAAGACAGCCGCGCACAAGGAAATCGCACAAAAGGTTAAAAGCAAAAAATGTAATCGATGGGAAATTGGAAGACATATAAGCGGACAGTTGCGCTGCAGCAGCGTGGCCGGCGAAAAACGATAGGAACGAAAGTGCATTTGAAGTGGGTCAATATTATGATGGTGCGATTGCATTACAATTGTATAAAGCATGCTTACAGGCGCTAGGCACTTATAAGTAAACACAGCAGCAGCACAATTGCTATTGTTATGAATGAAGGGTACTTAATAGTAGCACACAAATAATTATATAAGATAAAATCAAAATAAATATATACATATATACATACGTCTTTAAGTATATATTTTAAATATAACTTTGTTTTAAAGTTATTCAACCGTTAAAGCAGTTAACTTCAAAGCAACAACAGCCACACTCATAGAGTATCCTTCACATAAAACATGTGCACTTTACTGCGGCTAACCGCAGAGTGGCCCCAACCACTCAAACCAGCACGCTATCGCTATGATATTCATAACCGCCAATGCAACGCCTAAAAGTAGGTTTCAATATGCCATTTCATTATTTTTTGCTGGCAAAAGTATGCACGGCGCTCAATTCAATTTTCGTTCGGGCATATTGTATATTGCATATGGCATTTGAAGGAAGAAATTTTTGCACACATCCAAGCATAACTTTTAGCGCAAACCATATGGTTTCCACTGCATATTTTTCAGCATTTTTTTGACAGCTGCGAGCTGGAGGCTGTGGTTTTCAGCTTTCATTTGCTGGAAATGCGTTTGTTATTGCGAATAAATTAAAAATATAATGGAGAGCAAAGAGAACTTAAATATTTTTTTTATTTTTTAAGACTTAAGCAAATATGTTTTGGAGGCTTACGAACTCGTTTGGTATCGGTCGCTTTGTATTTATAATAGTTGTTTTTTTCATGGAAAATAAATCAAGCAAGTATGGAAGGGCTAAGTTCGGGTGGAACCAAGCATAAAAGCTCTTGCAACTTGCAAGAAACACAGCCGGCTCAATGCCTTCAGGTGCATAGCTCTAGCTCAGTCTAGCTTTAACCTGATTTTATTTATTTTCAGCACAAAACTGCATAGTTATTACGGGAGCGTATTGAAATAACTCACACATTTGCCGATACATGCGGTATAAAGTAAACAAAAAAAAAGAAATTATTAATCCAATTCAACCCATTTTCGACTAAATAGGCATACTTTCATTAGGAATCATTTTCGATAAAACTTTCGCAATTGGAACTTGGGCCCACGCATTCGGTATTTGTGAACTTGAATGGTTTTGGTCCGATTTGGAGACCTTTTGGTCATAAGGTGGCCTAACTTAAATGCACTATTTAGGCAAAGTTTTATCCCGATACAAATATTAGTACCTGATTTAAGGTTAAATCGATTTTATTAGAGGATTGAATAGAAAGGCTGTACCGCCTAACAGCTTGCAACCAGGTACACTTAATCTGGGTGCCGGGCATAAACGGGTAGCCGGAAATGAGCTAACCGACGAACTAGCCCGCTCTGGGGCAGCGTTAAAGATGACGAGTTCAAAACTACGCATCGCAGTGCGGTCCCACACTCTTGAGGAGCTGCTCCGCAAGGAGGAGAGAGTGGAGAGAGAACAGCACTGTCAGCTATCAGCAGCAATGCGCCAACCTCTCTAGGTTTAAGGAACTAATTAAACTCTGTCTTGACGACAATAGAGCAGTGTCGTCAGCATATGTATCAATTAATATATTTTCAGCTTCAGGTATGTCAGAGGTAAAAATGGTGTAAACTACAGGACCAAGCAGACTACCCTGTGGTAATCCAGCATTTATGAATCTTATGTCAGACGTTTCGTCATTTATTTTTACATAAAATGACCAATCAGTTAAATAAGACCTAAGAATTAGGTGTACCTGAGAGAAGAATATGTTTTTTAATTTATATAGTAGACCATGATGCCAAACTTTATCGAATGCTTGCTGAGTGTTCAAAAATGTTGCTGAACAGTATTCTTTACGTTCTAAAGTGTCAATAATGTAGTTAACTACACTGTGACATTGTTCAGGTGTACCGTGATAACAGCGAAACCCAAATTGATGTTCATATATTACCATATTCTCCTTTAGTAGTGGCAATATTATACGCAAAAATATTTTTTCAAATATTTTGGCGAATAAAGACAACAAACTGATTGGTCTATATGAAGTGATTTCGTTCTCGGCTTTACCTGGTTTGAGCACCATCACAATTTCTGCACACTTCCACTGAGTAGGGAATTGGTTCAGCCTTAATATTGAATTACAGATAAGTGTAAGAAATATAATTCCTTTTTTAGGTAAGCACTTAGCTACTCTGGCATCAATTTTGTCATATCCTGGAAATTACTTTTTGTTCAGTTTCTCGATTTCAGAACGCATTTCGGCGGGCGTAGTATGTTTCATTGGTAGAGATATGTAGTTGACAAGGTATATTAAGAAATTCCAATATTGCAGCATCATTGTTGCTACCACTACAACCAAAAGCAGTGAACATTGCTTTAAGGTATTTACTGTGAGCATTTTCTTTGCTTTTGTCTGATGTAGACGTTGTTATTATTATTCTACGACTTGGAACAGGAAACACCAGCACGCCTGATTCTGAATTGTCCAGCAATTTATAGAAGCAGGCTTAAGGGACTGAGTTCCACCTACATGGACAGGGATCACAGTAGTGCCCACAGGCTCCTGGAATTATTCCGGATGCTGAACCTTGGTGACCATATGTGATATAGGAGAGGGCACAACATACCCTTGGTCGCAGTGCAATACCTCAGTATTAACTATCTACCTATCTACGAGTATTTGTATTCTGGAAAGTGAAAGAATCCGCTGAAAAGTAGGCGTAGTTGTGGTACAATTTCGTTTCTTTTCACACTGAAACATAGAGATGTCAATATAACATTATATGTGACCTGGTGAACGAAAAGGGGGCTAAGGTGTCAAAAAAAAAAAATAAAATAAAATAAAATAAAAAAAAAAAATAAAAAAATAGAAATAAAAAAATAAAAAAAAAAAAAATAATTAAATAAAAATTGATTTTTTGACACCTAACCCCCTTTTCGTAGACCAGGTCACATATACCGAACTTGATGCCGATCGAATAGGTAATGAGATATGGCTTTTCATCGAAATGTGGGCGGTGCCATGCCATCTATTTTTGACTCTAAGGTATAAAACTTAAAGCCTCTGGTACATGGCTCCCTCGAGATCAAGAAAGAACTCTCCGAGCCGTTCTATGTCAAACGAGGTTTCAATCTACTTCTGGAGAAAATAATTCAAACTGCAGATCTGCGAACCAAATGGGTCTGTAAGAGAACGAGGGAAAGGCGAAATATTTCCTGTCATACACACAGTCGTCGCACTCGCGACTTGTCTTCCTCGTTATAGTTGAAAGTCATAGTTTGGTTTATTTTGAGTAGGCGATTGAGAAGTAAAGTCCTCTCTCGACGAACAAAGACCAAACTCTATAAGCCACTCATCGTCTCCGTTCTGCTATATGATGCAGAGGACGATGACAACATCTGATGACTCGGCGCTACGAATTTTCCAAAGAAAGGTTCTGCGGAAGATTTATGATCCTTAACAAATTTAGCAGAAATTGATCTAGTCATTCTTGGGACTTAAAATTTCGCCTACGTTCTTGATAATAATGTTTTACAAATTTGCGTTTCTGTTTGCGAGTTAAAGTCCATACCTTCTGAAAATGATATGTACAGTAAGTTTAGACATTTTTCTTGTCTTTAGAAAAATTGAAAAAGTAAATTTATTGAATCGTAAATATATCAAATCACAAGCAGGAAAATATGCCTCAGAAACTTCGATAACTTTCAAAGTAATATAAATATATTGCACTATTTGCGAGCCCAAAATATCTGAGAACGTTCACAAAAAAAACGATTGCTCCATTTGTCAACCGTTTTATCTCCAAGGGTTAATTGAAAGTAAATTAAGTACCTAAAATTATGCTACAACGCCGCCATACATTGCCGCGAAACCGCACACGTCCACCCGTTCGCATGCAACTGAGTTCATTATTCATTATTTTCGTTTCGGTTTTCATTTAGTCGCACTGGGACTGCACTCAGCGACCACAGACCAGCCAACCGCCGCCACCACCATCACCACTAATGCAAGTGAGCATGAGACTGTATTATAAATAAATTTGTATAGTATATAAATATATACTTACATACATAGAACCAAATATAAATGTAGACATGTGAAGCTTGAAAAGAGTGACGAATGGGTGTTGAGTGCTGTACGCATAGTTTGCTGAATACACACGAGTACTTCTAGCGCTCTAGGCACTACTTCACATACAGAACATATATATAAATGTATACAATTACTATACATATGTTTGTATGCATATACCGCACATCCTCATACTCGCATTAATACTCAGTACTACACTCCTTTCACATCGACTTTGCGTTGATATTCGTGCTTCTGCCACTAATTTAGTGATGCTGTTTCTGGTATATCTATATACATATATACCATAAATAAGTATATTTGTAAGTATATGTATTTGAAGCTATACAACTTGCATAGTTGCCGGGTCCATACAACTCTTACATGTATAACTACTAGTCTTACATATATTATGCATAATATCAAAGCTCCTGTACACACGCATACACAAACACCCGTGTGTGAGTTCTAGTGAGTACGCAAATGCCTGTGCTACTTATGTTCGTATGTAGCCTTTAATTAGGTTTGTCACGCTTTGGCGCATTCACATAAAAGTCAGCAGCTGAGTCTACGTACTTCCTCTCTCCAACAGGCCAACAAGCCGCTGCCGGTCTTCATAGCACAGATAGCGGGAAAAAATTGTTGCTGAACGCTTGGAATTTAATTTACCGTTGTCTAGAAAATGCATTGAAAAGTTGAGAGCTGTTTTGAGAACTACTTGTGAACCATAATTATATAAAAGAGAAATATATTAATGATAAAGAAAATGTTAAATACTTTTTTTTCAAATTTAAATGAAGACCAAACATTTGCTTTAAACAAAGTTAGTAACACTAAACCGTTTTTTTTTTTTTTAATTTTGAAAGATTATTTTTTATGTGTTAAATATACCATTTTTTATTCATTGAACGCTTTGCTGTAAGCATTCTCAACTTTGTAAAAAAGTCTGTCGCCTTGGCTGAAACCTCTCGTTTGATATCGAACGAGTTAGTTTTGTGATGATACCAAATTCAGCCTTAGTGGCAAAAAAGCAGCTTCATTTCGTTCTCTCGAAGGCGGCATCAAATTCGAGGAAAAGGTGGTGTGTGTCGATCTTCCTTTCAGGGGGCTTTTCCCAGACTTGATGCATGATGAAGCGCTGGTATGTTTGTTGTTGATGGGCTTTAATCGTGAAGGATTGCATACAGACAATACGCCAGATGGAACCGTATATGGGACGATAAGGTGACTTATCCGAGGATCATTATCGCAGAATGTGAGGTCTTCGTTTTTTTGGTTTGGGCAGAGTACGCTTATTTTCCAATCGTCGGTAATATTTTCGTCCGACCATATTCTACAAAGAAGTTGATATATGCTCTCTATCAGTTCTTCGCCGTCGTATTTGAATAGCTTGGTCGACAATCTATCCGCCTCGCCACTTTATTGTTCTTTAGACAGATAAATGCTATTCGAACTTCTTAATAGTCGGGCAATGCAACGTCTACCTATCGTCTTCAATTGCGGAATTGGGTTCTCCTTCTCCTGGCGTTATGCTTATACTCCCATTCAGCAGGCTGAAGAAGTGTTCCCTCTAAAATAATTCCGTCTGTTAGTTGCCGCATCTTTCCATAGAAATTTCGAGCATTACCGCTGTCAACCAGCTTGTCAAGCACTTAATACTCATGCATTTCGGCCTTCCTCTTTTTTTGTCTGCAATTACGTCTCGGTTCCCTCTTCAACTCTCGGTATCTTTCCCATCCCGTTGGTGTTGTGGTCGATTGTAACGTTGCGAGGTAGGCCGTCTGTTTTCTCTCCGCTGCGACACGGCAGGGTGCATATCTTGACTGCAACAAGATAGTAGTCGAAGTCAATGTTAGGACCTCGAAACATACACTCGTCTAAAATACTGGAGACGTGTCTTCAGTCTATAACTACATAGTCGATCTACTTGGTGGCTTTTTGATCCGAAGACAGCCAGGTAGCTTGATGAATTTTTTTATGCTGGAATCTAGTGCTACATATAACCATATTTCGGGCCCCGTCGAAGTCGATTAGCCTCTACCCATTTGGTGATGTTTGATCGTGGAGGCTGTATTTACCGACCGTTGTGCCAAAGATACCTTCTTTGCTAACCCTGGCGTTAAAGTCGCCAAACACGATTTTGACATTGTGGCGGGGACAGCTTTCATAGTTGCGCTCCAAACGCTCATAGAATCTATCTTCGGCCACATCGTCTTTCACTTACGTCGGAGCTTGGGCGCAAATCAGCGATATGTTGAAATACTTCACATTGATGCGGATTGTGGCTAGACGTTCATCCAACGGGGTGACTGCCGGGACTCGGCAACGGAGTCTCTCTCCCACACTGAATTTTCGCTCCTTTATGTGGCCACTGTAGTAATTGCCAGAAGGACCTACTCGCCTGAGTCACTGCCCCGTCCATCGCATTTCTTGGACTTCGGTGGTGTCAGCCTTTAGTCTAAAATATCATAACCCTTAACATGGTTTCAGGGATCGTCATAAAATGGTATTGGTACCCTGGGAAGCAGTTGATTTGCCTTCTAACTTTACCTCGCCATCAAGCAGATGTTCTTTGGCGACTCAGAGGATACTTGATCTAAGACCGGAAGTCGTGAGCTGCTTGAGTCATATGTACGAGTAAAAGAATCGATTCTGGCACCACTCGAGTGAAAGGCGCTCAGAGAACTTCATTTACTTGCGTGAACTTCAACACATGGACTCAATTATACTACTACACTTGCTAAGCTCACATGAGCTTATCTTCCCCTTTAGAGCTTTTTTGGACCTGTTCACCAAAGTTTCCACAGTGTCTCTGTTCGCTACCAACTTACTATAACCGAATAGTTTTAAATTAGTCAAAATCAATTCTCCGAAATCTAACTGCTCTCCCACGCCACCTTCTAACTGTATCCATGCTAACCTGGCAATACTGAGAATGTAATATAGGACTGACTAGAGTTCATTACTACTCTAGAAAATCCCAGTACCCTAAATTACAAAATGCTGATTAAGAAAAACAAGAAAAATCCAGAAGCCTATTCTCACCTCTCACACTTGTGGCGCACCAGGTTTTATAGTTTCAGAATATTACCAAGCGCCGCATCCTTAGCAAAGCTATTTACAAATTGGCTGTGTACCATAAACGCATCCCAAGCACACACACACATACGCATGCACAGTTACCCGCTTCAGTTCAGCTATTTGCTTGGCAGCATAGTAAATTGACACTAAGCATCGCCTATAAAACTGCAGAGCTGTCTGCTGGAGGAATGCGAAATTGCTGTTGCAGCTGCAACTGCTGCCACGCAGTCATTACCAATATAACGGCAACATTACTATATATTTACAAACGAACACACACACATATATACTGAGTAAATGCTTCATCGCCTTGCAGCCGAGCCGCAGACAAGTAGCTCTGGCAGGACTGTAGCCAGCAGCCAGCAGCCAGCAAATGTGGAACACCGTGCTGTAAATGTGTTTGTGTGTGGATATATATGTGTGTATGTGTGTAATTACAGCAACCAGCTGCCTGACATTGCATTGTCAGCACTTGTACGTATAGCTGTTTCCTACCAGCTACCCACATGCAAGCGCATCTCTCGCACATCTGCTCCTTGCACGCTCACTATCCCCTCCACTCTTTGTGCGCTTACTCTACGTCACTCACACATACATGCGAGTAGATTAAAACGCAATGAAATGCCGGCAGTAGCTGCCAATATAGCTGCCACATGCTGACATTCTGATGGAATAATTACAGCGCATGCACAAAGGCCCGCACACACATACGCACATGTGAAAGCTTGTGCTTGTTTGTCTGTGCGCCCATTTCGCAATTTTGACACTTTGTCATTGTTTTCAATTTTCCTCAACACCCACCCACACACTGGGGAGTTTCAATTTGGCCTCTTTAATGAAGCTATCTGGCTGATTTTCATCCTGTTGACCGAAATGGACTTCACAGTTATGCAGTTATATACTATTTAAGTAAATGGAATCATGAAGATTGATGGAGTTTCTAAAAAGTTGAGTAATTCTTAGTTTCAGTAAAAGTTTTCGGTATATGTTTTGGTAGATTTAGCTATGAAATTTTTCTCGGTATAATTTTTTACCCAGACAAAATTTTATTTTTAAGAAATATAATATTATAAGTAAATATGAGCTAACGCTTTCGTCAAAAATTTTTGAGTTTTTAGTTTGCAGGTTCCAAATAATCCGCCTAAGATCTGTTATCATTAAGGGTTCGGTAGGGTAATCTGGCCTGTTTTTTGACCTTTTTTTTGTTTTTAATTTTTATTCTTCTTTTTTAATTTTTCTCTATGTTTTTTTACATAAATTTTGTCATAACATTGTCAATAAATTATAAAAATTCTGAATCTAATAGGGATGATAGCCAGGCATTTTGTCAACATTAAAAACCAAATTTTCGAAACCTTCCAATGGTAAAGTGGGTTTCTACATTTATTATAAGGGTATAAGAGAACAGAAAATGCAAAAAAAAAAAAATTAAAAAATTACCCTACCGACCTCTCAAAGACACAGGAGATTTCTCGACCTTGAAGATAACTTGAACATCTCCCCAACTCTACCTTATATACAATCTTGAAAGAAGTACTATAATTATAATACTTGAAGACAAATGTACATACTTAGTTTTCTTCTCGAAAGCCAGCGAGCTTAGGCTTCAATAATTTATAGTGCAAAGAATGTACCTCTAAAAATTCAACAAATCATTAAGAGCTACAGATAATTACCTCACAACCCGGTGTTAAAATTGAACCAGTTGATCTACGACCTCGTAAACTTAATTAAGCAAATCTCTCTTGATAAGTTAATCCGCGTCGAAGGTCGTCAAAAATCACACGAAAATGTTTCTGATTTAATTCCATTGTTTCTGTCTAGAAGAATATCTTAAGTTCCCAGACTGCAAAGACAACCTACGTATATTTTTTCAGCTTAACAAAACTGATCTCTTTATCGAAAACAGAACTATCAAAAGCGAAAAAAACATCGAACCAGTTGATCTAAAGGAACATCGCCTGAACAGCTCTCAACTTTATCATTTGAGAATTTTGGAAAATGTTGCACTTTCTTCAGGTTAGAAGGCAACATTCTGAGAAAAGAACCCGCAACTTTGACGGCCCGGAATAGACAAGAATATATGCAATATTTTAAATAAAAACGAAAAAGCTTAATGTTCTAACATTGGATCAAAACTTCCAGCTTTGCATATTGAACGTCTGAGTTACTTGTGCTTAGTTAGAGAAACCTGGAACTTTTCATATCTAAAGTAATACTAAGAAGTAAGGAAGATCTAAGTTCATGGTCATGACCGAACATTTTATTTTCTAGCATGAATAAAAGTCAGCGAAAAACCTTTATACTATACTATATATACATATGCTATATTTGAAATAAGGTTAGTTAGAAAAACGAAAATCAGTATACGGGAGTATGGGTAGTATCGACCCAATTATCTGTATTAACCATTATCATGCTATATACTAAAGAAATTTTCCTTGGGTTTCAATAAGGTATCTTACATAAATACATCAATTAGATGGAACAAAGTCAGCCCGATGATCAATTTAAGGCACACAAATACGCTGTTTGAGTAAAGCAGGCCTTGTAATTTTCATTGAGATATCTTAAATATTGGCCGATATATGCAATATAAACTCTACTGGAAACTCGAAAATCTTTAGATTAGGTATATGGCGGCTCAGGGAAGTATTGACCCAATTCAACCCATTTTTAATACGAATAGTAACTATTGCCAAAAGAGGGTTCTCTCTGAATTTTAATTGCATATCTTACACATTAACCGATATTTTCGGTCAAAAGTCAACAATAGAAGCTGCAGTCCACGTTTACGGATTTGGTGGCTTGAACAGTTTTGGTTAGATTAGAACCTTACTGTTATGTGAAGAGTGAGCGGAGTTATCTTTATTTCATTCATTTTCGCGGTTATAATATTTGTGCTTGGCAAATTTGGTTGTTGTAGTCTTAATGCTTTAAGAGATATTTATGTCTCAGTAATTAGAGTGCGGGCGACGCCCACATTTTCAAAATTTCATGCTAATTTCATAATGTTATGCCCATAGAAACGATCTATATTAGCAAAAAACAAGGAGAGTCGCCTTTTATATAATTCTCTTAAGAGGAATTTTTAATCAGCTAATTATTCACCATAGATGTATAAGATCCTTCCAACCAAGCTTTCGGAGCTGCTGGCTAGTCATTATCTATGCTTATGACCATACATTGTCCCTATGAAACACAATTCCTTTCCAATTAGTAAAATTAATAATTTCATCGAAAGAGGGCAGCTTAGGATTGAAAACGACTTTTTTCGCTTGATACAAACTTAAGAGACCATGAAACCACATATAATTATAATTATACCACATATAATTAAAGTAATATCAGGACCCTAAACATATTTTCACGCTTTCGGCCGCCTGGCTTATGTTTTCTCTTTTTTCGCCTGTGCATATTTGGCATATTATCAAATAATATGAATAAAGGAATCAAAAATCCGCCTGAGAAGTTTTTTAAGTACGAATATTATCTTTTTAACGCCATATAGGACTTAAAAAAGGCAAAATATAGATTTCAAAAATTATATATTAGAAAATTAATGGATTTTAATGCATGTTTCATATGCTTTATTTGCTCAACTAACTACCTCCGTGGATCTTTTTTTATAAGTAAATAGTAGCTTTATAGTATAATGAATTTATAAATGACTTTTTTTTCAATTTTTGTTGAATTTTTGCAGTTCCATCTTCTTCGATACGTCTCTATATACATACTACTACCAAAAAATAAGCAGACATTGTATTTATTTTGAAAATTCTTTATTTATTCTTCCAAATCAATTTCATCCCCTTCAAAGTAATCCCCTCCCTATGCAATGCACTTATACCAACGGATTTTCCAATCTACGAAACACTGGTTGTAGTCAATTTCCGGGATGGCCTTCAGTTCCGTCTTCGCTGCGGCTTGAATCTCCTCTATCGTATAAAAACGGAGTCCCCGGAGCGGTCTTTTGAGCTTGGCGCCAGATCAGTTGAATACAGTGGTTATGTTTTGGGCACAGTAGTATATGTATACATAATATGATCTATAATAAGTCCAAAACCATTTATTTATAACACTTTTAAGTACCATTTCTCTATTAAAGGAAGCTGTTAGTTGTCTGTATTAACTACTACATAATACCAACACATATACTTAACTTATATATTGACATATGTAAGTATGCATTCTTTAAGTCACGCAATTTCTACACAAACCGAGTTGCAAACCAAGCTAGAACTCACAATTATTTGCGGTGACCCACATGGCTTGGCTCAGTGCTGACCAGAGATCACAAAAAAAAGAAAGTTCTTCGTTTGAAATCACACACTACAACACACTTTTAACAAAAACACTACAACAGTAATGCCATAGAAGGATAAGCAATCCACAAATGGTCAAATAATGCACGGAAGGTCATTTAATTTATTTATCTATTAAATGCTCTACTCGAGTTACGTATACGCCTGGGTGTACCAAGCAGCTGCTTTTTTTGTTTTTTTTGCTGCTTTACAGACTACCCTTCCTCTGCTGGATTGCGGGAGCACCTGCAAAATATAAATACAAATTTCAAACTTTCCTTTGTATTGTATGTATGTATCTATGCGTGTATATTATTGGTATATGTGTATGTGTTTGCGAGAGGAACGTGGCCGTGACCTCGCCTTCTGCATTTTTTCTGGTTCTTAGTTTTTTCTTGTTATTGTAGTTGCTTGTTCACTGCCAGTTGTGAATTGTGATTTTTAGTTTTAATTGAAATTTTATACATTAACGGTAACTTTAGTGGAGGTTAGTTAATTCAATGCTGCTGGCGATTTTATATATTTTCATAAATGCTTCTGATTATATTTATTAGGCAAAGTTTAGGGTTGATGGCAGGAAAATGGTTTGGAATTTTTCGTAGTTAGATGAATTTATACATTACACTTACATCCGGTTCATATATATGTAATTTAAATTAGTGCAGAACGTTTGCTTGGTTTCTAGCAAATATCTGAGCTTTTATATGATTCATTGTGTTTGGACTCACTTTGAAAGATCGCAAATCAGGCTTTTCACTTTTGAAGCCAGTCGAACAGTTGAACAGAAAAAAAGCATGACTTGTCAATTTTCATTACGTTCTGTTTTATGCAAAAATAAAATAAAATAAATCGGTCCTATATTCAAACTAATTACCACCATTTCTAGTCCTTACTATCGTCTTGTCTTTGTATTAATTCGAAGCATACTAAGATTTAAGTGTAATACAAGTGTGTAACTTGGATATTTTTATCAATGACACTTTCTCCAGGAGAGCCTTGGTGAGGTCGGACCGAATCGTTTAAAAAACTGCATTATTATAAAGCCTTTACTAAAAACATTACTGGAATATAAATATAGATATACAATGTGTAGAGCGCTTTTACGCAAAACTATAAAATCTTGTTTAATTTTAGGTCTTTAGGTTCGTGAGCCAAGCATAGGCCGGTTTTAGTCCTCAGAAGTTTGAAGTTTTGTCTTGGTAGTACAAAACGTCGTTCTATTCTGCTTTTATACTTCTAGAGATCAGGAGGCTTCTAATCCATGCGTAGATGCTTTAAATATCCAAGATTTTCGCTAACATTTTCATCAGGTAGAAAATGAAGCTTATAACTTTAACCTCTCTTTTTCTACCTTCCAGCGGAATGAAAACTACCCTAGCCTCTCCTCAAAAGTAAAGCACATAGCTGAACTTCAGGAATATCCTAAAAATTGACTTTAAGCACGACATATATAGACAAAGCAGATTTGGCAATTGGCCGAATTCTATCTATTGCGGCAGGTTTGTGTGGCTCGAAAAAGAGGATTGTCCCTCTCCCAAGGATAGTTTTTTGGATAATAATTTCCAGAACTTCGCTGCCACTCGTAAACTACACAGTTAGACTTAACAAAATTTATAAAAATTATTTGAACTAAAACTAAAATGCTTTCAGGGTCATTAAGATACCTCAAATACAATCCCCAATCATGTAGTAGAGTCCGTCGGTTGTTCGAAAATTATTAATTATAAGGGCCCTTAACCTGCCGTTCTTGGGACTGCAAGCCACGTATCATAAGATGGCTGTATACCATTATCGTACGACATATTATCACTTATGGAGTGGTAGCTTGGGCATCTAAGGCAACGCAGTCTTCGGTAGGCTTTCAACTATCGAAGTTGCAAAGGCTCGGCTTTTCAGGGACAATGCGCACTTGCCCAACGGCAGCACTTGAAGTAATACTGGAGTTCACACCGCTGCATCAAGTAATCGAACAGATTGCGAAACATAACACGCTGCTTTCTGCAGCAGAGGGATTCGGCAAAGGGAAGATAATGACGTCTCAACAAATAAAGGCCCTATGGGAAGACACACAACTGTCCTTCCTTCCAAAGCACGGCGTTACGAAGAGAGATAACTTTGCAAAGAAGTTCAGAGGTAATGTCGGCAATAATGCGGAGTGGAACGTTCCTCCTGCTACTGAAGAGCAGCACTATCCAGTGATACACTGACGGCTCGAAAACACCGAAAGCCATTAGAGCGAGCATCGCATGACCGCATACCAAACTATCCATATCAATAAGATATTTTCCAAGCATCTTTCAAACAGAAGTTTTTGCTATAAATTATTATGCAGAAATCAATTTTCACCGCAACTAACGCAATCTGCGTATCGCTATGTGTAGCGATAGTCAATCGCCACTAAAGGAGATCTGCGATTAAATCGCTTTTAGTGGAGGAGTGTATAGGAAAGCTTAACCGGGCACACTTAATCTGGCTGCCGGGACGTAAAGGGGTAGCCGGCAATGCGCTGGCCGACGAACAGATCCGTTCCGCTGCAGCGTACGGGATGATGGGGTCAGAACCATGCGTTACGGTGTGGTCCCACACTATAAAAGAACTACTCCGGAGAGAATGAGAAGCATTGGCAGCACACACCAGGATTACGCTAAGCCAAGCTGCTTCTAGGAGGATACAACCTCGCCGGTTTAAGGAAATAATCAACCTTCTCCGATTCTCGCTTTATAAAAGCTACTGCAGTCTCAGGAAGCACTTGTCCAACATGGACATAGTCTCTTACGCAAACTGCCGGTTCTGCGACATTGAACACGAAACTTCAGAACACCTCAAGGCCATAGGTTCAATCTAAGTGGACAGGGGTCACAACACCTTAGTCGGGCCTAGCGGGCTCCTGAAATTGCTCAGGCTGCTGGACCTTTGTGACCATATTGGATATAGGGGAGGGCACAATGGACCATAGGTCGCAGTACAAAGCCTCAATCTTCTATTTATCCATCTATCTTTGCTCCCATAGATAGATAAATAGATCGCTTGCTTTTACCCAGACTGTTATGAGTAAAAAGCGCTCTCTCATTTTCATTGAGATAACTCAAATATTCTATCTACTTATTTGATTTCTGAAAATAAAATCACATAAATAATAAATTTTCAAAGCTTTTATTTTTTTAAATGTGCTAAAATTAAAAGTATTTTAATTTTTCATATTTGTCTGATTTACAGCAAAGTGTTTTAAGCCACGTTACATCTCCCTCCGTTTACAAACTCGCCTGTTTACTTGCAGTAAATAAATTAAATTCATTTTCCCTGAAAAACAAATGAAATCTTAAGCACATTTCTGCATATAAATACAGCAAACAGGTGAAATTTGATTAAATTGTGACAGTGGCATCAACACATCACACGCACGCACACCACTACACACTCAAATGTGCAAATTTATACATGAAGTTACGAATCAAAATAAATAAACAGCGACAGCTACAACAGTCATATGTATTTATATACCGTTAGAGTGCACATTTTTTATATACAAACACACGGACAACTATGCATATATGAATACATGTGAATTTATGACAGCTAAAGCCACCAAAAGTATATGGCAAGCGACTGACATTCACACTAAAAAGCTTTGCACACACACATGTACATGTATAGTTAGGGTATTCATAAATATATGCACATAACTGTACGAGTATATTTATTACGTTAGTGCTTACTTACAGTTGTGTTGTTGTTTCTGTTGTTTGTTGTCCATCATTGTTAACACGAGTATCATATTTATCCATTAACAAACACATGCATACATAGAGTACATTTGTGTGTAGGAGTGTGTTTATATCTTTACAGTGTTGTTGTGTACGCCTGCGATTAACGTGACATGGCAAAAGGAGAGGCGCACAAAATATTTAATTTTATTTAATGGCTTCGTAACACAAAATATGCTGGCTCACGCTATTAATTTTGCCAAAATTTTGTATTTACGTACATATTTGTATGCAGATATGCGAGTACAAGGTTTGGCAGGGGAATAATGTGGATAGCTTAAGCTGAGCTTAAATTCAAGTCAAACAGCTTTACAAATTTTTGAAAGCGGTTCTCTAAACATAATCTATTTCCACAATATTTTTTAAGTTATTGCAACTAGTGAAAAATACATTTTGGAGGACATACGATAAAGATGTCATTCCAAAAAGAATTATATAGCTGCATCAATGCTTTAAGTCTATTTATTTTAAACTTCAGTTTCATTTTCATCGAGAAGAATATTGAAGTGAAAAACATACTAATAACGGTTCCAGATCATTATAAATCACGACAATATCCCACAAAATGAATTATCCTTCATAAACATTTTATTTATCGAAATCAATGCATATTCGCATAAATCCGATCAAAAATATTCAGCAAACAAAATAACAATTTAATTTTGTGATTTTATGACACAGCAGCTGATTTACTACTGTGCCCAAAAAATAAGCAGACATTGTATTTATTTTAAAAATTCTTTATTTATTCTTCCAAATCAATTTCATCCCCTTCAAAGTAATCCCTTCCCGATGCAATGCACTTATGCCAACGGATTTTCCAATCTTCGAAACCCTGGTTGTAGTCACTTTCCGGGATGGTTTTCAATTCCGTCTTCGCTGCGGCGTGAATCTCCTCTATCGTACAAAATGGTGTCCACGGAGCGATCTTTTGAGCTTGTTGAACAGCCAGAAGTCGCGCGGCGCCAGATCAGGTGAAAACGGTGGTTGCGGAACGATATGGGTTGAGTTTTTGGCGAAACGATCACGAATTACGAGGGCAGTATGGGATGGTGCATTATCGTGGTGTAAAAACCAAGAATTGTCTTTCCACAATTCCGGCCTTTTTAGGCAAATAGCGTTACGCAAACGACGCATAACGTTCAAATAATATTCCTTGTTGACTGTTTGACCGGTTGGAAGGAATTCATAATACAAAACACCACCATAATCGAAGAAAACAGTCAACATTTGATTTTTGAGCGACTTTGGCGCGATTTTTTTGGTCTCGGCTCTCTTTTGGCACGATATTCGCTCGATTGATCGATTAGTTCGGAGTCGTAAGCATAGATGCAAGTCTCATCGCCACTTATAATGCGTTTCATGACACCCTGGTAGTCGGAAAGTATCGTTTCACACACTTTAACGTGACGCCTTTTTTCCAAAAAATTCAATGTTTTCGGTACCAGCCGAGATTTGACGCGCTTGAGGCCCAAAATATCGTTTAAAATGGTATTGGCTGAGCCTTTCGATATGCCAACTTCATTAGCAAGGTCTCTAATTGTTAATCGACGGTTTCTCAACACCAAATCTTTGATTTGTTGAACGTGAGCTCCGTCGGTTGAGGTTGATGGTCGCCCTGGACGCTCTTCGTCTTCGACACGTTCACGGCCGGCTTGGAACTCACTATACCACTTGTAAACATTTTTTTTAGACATGTTCCTCACCACCAAAGGCTTTCTGCACCATCCTCAACGTATCCGCAGCAGAAAATTGATTCCGTAAATAAAATTTAATGCAAATTATTTGCTCAACAAATTTCGACATCGCAAAAAACGAAAAACTCACTTTTAGCAGCTTACAAAACGACACGTATCTCAAACACTAATAAATATTAGACATGAAATTTGACATAAATGTGACTGACAGTACTACCAATCTAAAAAAGATAAGTCTATGCATTCAGGAAGTGGAATATTCTCATAGAGGGTCAAGAATTTATTAGTTCGGCATGGCTAATTTTTGCCTTGTTTTAGACTTCTTGCTATTTCAGTATTACTCATGAGATAAAAAATTGTAGTAAAACATTGTGCCCCCAATATTTTAAACTTCATTAGAAGAATAAATATTAGTTTATCTGTTTCGGAAAAGTGTTAAATTATGACTTAGAAAAGTAACTAGGTCTCATAACAATAAACTCAATAATACAAACTCCACATACAAATTAAACCAAATCTTCATAAATCAAAATAAAATCAAATAATATTCTAGAAATACTGTCATACCATACTTTTTTTGTATTTTTATAATAGGAGGAAGCAACGAAAGCCAGAATGCGGGACTTTAATCCGCAAAGCCTAACCTACTGCCATCTTATGATTCTCTCACGGGACCTTTGGCCTAAATATTACTTCAGGAGACAAAAGAAGATATTTAAGCATACTTTATTGGCTTGATCCTGTCATAATTAGAGCTTCCGCTTCGCTAACAGCTTTCCATTTTACACCCAAATGTGGTTTTCATCATTCCTTTATACTTGAAAACCGAGGGCACGTACTCTATATTCAGAGTCTTCTATACACTCTGTGGACCTTGTGCAATATAGATTAAAGTCATGTCGAAACAAATTATAGGTAGCATCTTAAACACCAATGATCACTAAGTATTTGGATCAAGTGAATATCCAGATCCCCATGTTGTCTATCTATCCCCGAATGTACATATGTTCGAAATGAGTCTGTGGGTCCACCGTCCTTTGCATGAAATTTGGCACAGTTACAGCCACATTGTGCTGCTTTTGATTCTCTCTACTCTTTTTGCCGTTGGATTGCATTTTATATTACTATCTCCAAGCGGTTTCTTACTATGCTTTCTTACAGTTTACCAATCATTCCGAGTATGGACAGAAGTCGATATAATGAAGGTTATTCGGATGGCTTTTTGGTTTTGGGAGTAGTACCAAACGCGGTACCATCCATGAATCGGGGAACACCTCTGTTGTACACGCAATGTTAATTTTAACAAATATACTGTCTCTTAGAGTCATGGCTTATTTCAGGGTTCTATTTGGTATACCATCTATTCCAAGCGCCTTGTGAGTTTTTTTCACAATAGCCAATAGTTCTTTTTCTGTGGCCAAAAGGGCTGGTTATGTAGCTTCCTTTCGCTTAAGACGAGAAATGTTGCAATGTTAATTTTAACAAATATACTGTCTCTTAGAGTCATGGCTTATTTTAGGGTTCTATTTGCTATAACATCTATTCCAGGCGCTTTGGAGCTTTTATAGCCAATAGTTCTTCTTCTGTGGCCAAAAGGGCTAGTTATGTAGCTTCCTTTCGCTTAAGAAAGGAAATGTTGTCATGTGTTTGAATGATGTTTCGACAACATTTATCATAAATGTTGCGTTCTTAGGTTGCGACGTATTTTTGAACTTCGATATTTTGTATGCCGTTCCCAAGGGATCTATGTTTGCTTCTTTACAGACTTTTTCGAAGACAGGATCTTTTGCTACGGGTAATCGTTGACTTCAGGAGGATTTTTTGGCGTTTAAATGTTTCTCTGAGACGGATTTCGTTTTCACCTTCCTGGTTACGCTGTAAGCGACAGAACTTTGTCGGTTTGTCGTGCCATACTAATCTTTCTGGTTCGTATAGAAAATAGCAGACAATTTGCACTACCAATAACCGAAAAGCTAGAGCTCCATGTAGTCTGTGAAACACCAGGAGCCAAATGAAGAGTAGCGAACTATAGGCTAAAATAGGCGCTGACCTCTTATCAATAGCACCATCTATAAGTTATTTATGGTTGATTGTGAACTACATTTTTTTATTAAGATCTCTCAGTACAACTTTAAAGTTATGAATTTTGTTGTGTTGAAACACTTTGTGCACCAACAACTTCAACTGGACTATAAATTACTGTCGCAACTCAAAATCAAAGGCGTTCATTAAGCCAGATAAATATTGTGTATTTTTAGTTGTAACTGGAACTCAAGCTGTGTCAAAATTTGTTAGTCGCCTTTTTGAGCTCAAATTGAAACCTTTCAGAAAAAAAATATGATTTAAATTTTAATTTCAAAAATGAGTAGGTTATAATATTAACAATCATTACGTTGAAACTAAGAAAAAAGTAAGGAAAAACGTTCACTACGACTGCGCGGAAGCGCTAATACCCTTCATACTCGTAGAAGCATTTATTGGAGGGAAAAGAACACCTCGCAAATCAATATCTGAAGCAGTGATGGGCTAAAGCTTGGATACGCCATTAGAATGTCTGTACTGCCAAACATGCTTTCAAATACTTCTTCATTTCATAAATTTTAAATTTCTGGCATATTTTTTCACCATAATTTAATTACCTTTTTCAAACCAAATAGTTCCACCAAGCCACACCAATAAATTTACTGCTGGGTATTACCAACTCCACCATCATCAGTTGCAGTGGCAGCCTAAAAGTATGCTAAAGCTTACACGTATATAAGTCGTTAGTTAGTTAGTCAATATGTCGTTGAAGCGTAGCGCGTTGAGCGCCATTGAAGCGTGTTGATAGCCAACTACAGACGAGTCTGTGATCGACCGTAGTGGTATTTAATAATAGCAACTATGTAGCAGAGAGCAAGTAAAGAAAAAAAACTTCTCCCATACATTGGGGTATGGGTGAAGCAAAATAGCAGACGAGCGGCTATCCAGGCAGCCGGTGGGTTTATATTAAGCAACAAAGTCTCAGCAAAGAGTAGCGGAAAGCATTGTGAAAAAACCGTTATGTGGAAAGCAAGGCTGTTGGCCATGTTGGCTTTATATTTTATTACATTTCGCGCTGTGCATTGTTGTTGGTGTAGTTTTTTTTAACGTTTTTCTTGAGTATACCATGAAAACACGAAAATTGATTTAATCGAAAAGTTGACTTATTCAAGCGAAATCGGCCGCTACAGCTGCCTTTGTTGGTCAACAATGTCGGCAAAAAGTGATGATAGCAGCTGCACACATACATACACACGCATACATTGACAAATAATCAAAGTTGAGCGTGCGTGGTGAGGACGATAGAGAGAAAGGCAGCAGTGTGTTGGGCGACGTGTTTCGCAATAATTTCTCATACAAATTTCATACACGTACGCGATAGTTGCTTTATGTTAGTGTGTGTATATTAGGGTGATTCCAAAAAATTTTTTTTTTTCGATTGGTACCCGGAAAAATAAGTTCCTAGACACCTCTAAGGAAACCGCTCCAAATATGAGTTTTTAATTGTAACGGGAAGGTCCTCCTACATACAGTTTTCTATTTTTTCTTATTATGAGATAAAAAAATTTATATCTCGCTTCCAACTACTTGAAAAAATATCTTTTTCCTTAGATTTCGTAGGAAATCGAATGCCCTAAAAAAAGGTCTCCAATGATTTTTTCGTAAACCCAACAGCTTAAAAGATATTAATAGTTAAAGTTTGATTATTTTTGGGAAAACTTTTTATTTCTTATAGATTTTATAACTCAATGAAAAAAATTATTATGAATGATGAAACTCATAGATTTTTGGAGAGGCTTTCTTAGAGGTGTCTAGGAACCTATTTTTCCGAGTACCAATCACAAAAAAAAAGAAAAAAATTTTGAATCACCCTAGTGTATATATAAATCTACACATGTATATTGCATGAAAGCACACAATACCCTTTGACAGCGTAATTGAGCGTCAATCAAAAGCAATTTGCAAATAAAATAGTAGCAAACGGTACATTCTGTAAGTATGGAGCGTACGTCAATTGGCTATATAACATGTAGTATCAATTACCTTTTGTTGTTGCTTGTTTGTGTATATTATATAAGTATACTTTTAGGCTCAGCATATAAGTGAAGTGCTATTTAAATTCTAAGCACTTCTACCCATTAAGAGGTTTGCGGTATTTTTTCCACAATTTAAATTGACACTATTGTCTTTCAAATGTTAGGTTAGGTAAGGTTAATCTAGTACGTCAATGGGCCATGCATAGAACAGTTTGGTGCTTTGCAGTTCCAGATGGCGTTTAGTTACTAAGTCCATGAGGTGTAGTCATCTTTTAGGAAACCTGCGCTTGGCGCGAATTTTAACAGACTCTGCGGCCTTACTATCGATACCTCGCCTAATATATATCATACCGTGGGGACCCCAGCTGCGTACAGCGTAGTCTCGCCAATGCAGAACAAGTACACAAGAGTTGCTTTATTCTTTCCCTGGTACCCTGTTCTAGACTTTTCCCGCAGTCTTCTCGATCTGTCAGCCCCATTTTGCGGTCGTGTGTCGCCACGAGAAAGTGACCAGTTAGTATTCCTATCATGTTCCTACAGTCAGTTCCATCGAGTGCCAAAGTATTTGTTGTAATACCGATTTACCGTTGTGCACATGACTTTATGCGCAGTTTTGCACTCATGTAGCTCGTTAATTCGGGTTTCGATTTTCTGTACCATGCTTCTGTCAAGACCGTCGTATAGACAATGTTACTAGGCTAGGTTAGATGGCTGATCAAAGATCGCACGTGGACTCAAGTGGTCCTTTGTGAAGCCATTGAAAAAAGAACTCCCTTGTTCGGACTTAGAGATCGGCAAAACGCTTAATAGCCAATACAAATTTGCAAAGGTGCTTAATTTCTACGCCCGCCAGTTCGGTGGAATGTGTGAAGGTATGTGCCCCCAAGTGTCTAAGTCTTGATCTCCCAAAAGCAAGACAGACATGAAGGAAGTGCTGGCTAGCTTCTACCGCATCTTCTTCCAAGCAGCTTCTGCATGCTGCGTCCGGTAGAATTCCCAGTCTTACAGCATGTATGCCAATAGGGCAGTGGCCCGTCAAGAGCCCCATCACTAATGAGAGACTAGCCTTATTTAGGGCAAAGAATCACTAGATCTTCTGCGATCTATATTGGGCCAAAAGGATTTCATACTAAAATAGTGTACATTTGTTTTAGTATTCTTGACAACTATTACCTGATTTATATTCATTTGTCTAGTACTCCATCGGCATAATCGCTCAGCAGAGTCGGTAGTCCAAGCAGCCATGGAACGGTTTCGTACCGCGTTTACTCTACGGGATAATGCACATCCTCAGAGACGCCTCACAGTTCGCAACGCAGGGGATATTACTGTTGTGGAACAGTGTTTCAAAGAAGACCTGAATGCATTCTTTCTATAGCAGGCAACAATTGGAGCTGTGTACATCCACGTTATGGGAGGCTTTGTGGAATGATCTTGGTTTGCAGGCTTAATAAACCCAACTCGTGCAAGAATTCATGTCGAACAGTCGTCAAACAAGTCGCACGTTTGCTGAGTGAACTCAAAATGAGAACGCTACTGATCCTGATATCTTAAAAAAAAAAACTATCAGCTCAGTTTTGCTGAGATAGTTTGCCTTATATTTCTTTCAAATTGAAGCCGGTCATAAGGGAGAACACTGTAGACTTTTTCATATATGAATTACAGGATATTGTAGGCATTAATCCAGATGCCACTGCTATATGCCATGCTAACACCGCTGGACGACTTTCAGTGAGGTTATGTGAAGTCTCTTGTATACCCAGATAAGATCCAGATGAGTGACGCCTTGGATGGTACAAAAAGTAGTTGAAAATTGGAATTTATTCATGCTAGCTGCGGCGGTCGTTTGCGGAAACTAATTTTTAAAACATAACGGGAAACATTACCTGTAAGATTAAATTACTTGCTTTTTATTTCTTCTTCAAAACAACAAGTCTAAAAAATTTTCCTTATATGATATGTGTATAAATGGATATCGGGTAAAGCTTTCAGAAGAAGCATTGATACAAAACTAAAAAAATAAAGCGTAATACATTTCAAAGTTTCCTACTTTTTAAAGAAAAAATACAGAAATTCGAAAAGACATTATTTAGCATTTTCTTAATCAAAAGACCAAAACGTGAAATTATCTGCTAACTGAAGTGTTCTCTCAATATATTCATTGCCTGATGAGATTTATGCGAAAGGTTGCTCTTCGTCTCAATGCAGCAATTTTGCTGAACAAAAGCTGGCTGGAAAACGTCCGATCTTCTTGGAACCTTTCAAGAGTCCATAGAGCGAAGCAGCGACTTCAATTTAAGATCGACGCTAAATACGCTAAGTCGTTAAATATTATTATCTCTCAGTATATTTTGAAATCATTTCCTTCAGCAGTAGAATTGCCTTCCAAATCGTCAGACACATCTTCATCACGAGCATGTTTTTCTGACTGACTGGTCAACTTTTCAAGAACTGAACTCACACATTTCATTAACGTGAGAAATATGATCTTTAGTTTCTTAATTTTCGTTTGACAGCGTCTTGCAGACCACCTTTCAGAGACTGTGAAGTGAGACCAGTGAGATAAGATAAATAGATGAGGAATGCACCCAACCTAAGGTCTATTGTGTCCAAGTTTATTACTTTTTAATATTTCACAGCGTTGTGCGCTAGTGCTAAAATCACTTTAGAGCAATATTCAAGTCCAGCTCAATTAAGTTGGTGTGGTTCACATGACACGTAAATAGCATATTAATTTTTTCGGAGAATTCGAACTAGCGCACCCTTGTATTCGCCACTCAAGTCCTTCCCATTAACGTAAGTTGGCTTGTCCATGGCTTTCAGACAAAGAAATATAATGTCTGCCAAGACTCTAACTAATTAAAACTGCCTTTACTAGCCATACGATAAGAGTCGACAAAAGTTAGGTTATACTAAATGGTCAATCTCACTTGCTGGTCAATTGTGGTACCTAAAGCACCCATAAAATTTATCACAAAAACCTCCTAAATCCAAAAAGCACGTTCACACATTTTTTGCGTCGATGGTTGTCACTATGTCTCCTATGTCTCTGAAAGTATGGCTGCTGAGATGCTAGAGCCTAGTGAATGGGTGGAGAAGAAATTAAAAAAAAAAAATCGAAAAAACTAAAAAAAAATTAAAAAATTAAAAAAATCGAAGAACTTAAAAAAAATCGAAAAAATTAAAAAAAAAATTTAAAAAAAGAATTGAAAAAAAAAATTTAAAAAAAAATTGGAAAAAAAAAATTTAAAAAAAAAATTTAAAAAAAAAAATTGAAAAAAAAACCTGGGTGGAATTGTCTCCGATCTGCCTTTCTCTAGAGCACTGTTTGTGGAACACCTCCTAGTACTATGAAAACTAACCAAATATCTATACCCACATTGCCTAAAAACCTCAGGAAAGCTTTAAGCCCTTCCCAAAATCAAATTGTCATTAAGAAATCCGTTTAGCACATGCTCAGTTTGGCAAATAGACGAATACTCACACTCAAACTCGCAACAAAATGTCACTCTTGACAGTTATAAATTACAATGAATGCTTCGAATGAGCATGTGTGGCTCTTTTGCT
The DNA here is from genome assembly GCA_027475135.1 of Bactrocera correcta. Lineage (NCBI taxonomy): Eukaryota > Metazoa > Arthropoda > Insecta > Diptera > Tephritidae > Bactrocera > Bactrocera correcta. Next base: position 39,448,812 of record CM050327.1, read on the forward strand.
GGCTCATTTGCGGTCGCGAACATTTTGTATTTTCAGCAAACGCATAACTTTGTCCTGAAATGTCATTGTCAGGCAATGCGGTGACAAGCAATCTGGCAATATAACAAAAGCTCCTCAACTGCTCGCTGCTAAACTTCTTGTCGCTTGTCGAATGTTAACAAGCAACATTTACCTTATTAATAATTTTTTTCTCCATACTTAAAGGGTGATTTTTTAAGAGCTTGATAACTTTTTTTTAAAAAAAAACGCATAAAATTTGCAAAATCTCATCGGTTCTTTATTTGAAACGTTAGATTGGTTCATGACATTTACTTTTTGAAGATAATTTCATTTAAATGTTGACCGCGGCTGCGTCTTAGGTGGTCCATTCGGAAAGTCCAATTTTGGGCAACTTTTTCGAGCATTTCGGCCGGAATAGCCCGAATTTCTTCGGAAATGTTGTCTTCCAAAGCTGGAATAGTTGCTGGCTTATTTCTGTAGACTTTAGACTTGACGTAGCCCCACAAAAAATAGTCTAAAGGCGTTAAATCGCATGATCTTGGTGGCCAACTTACGGGTCCATTTCTTGAGATGAATTGTTGTCCGAAGTTTTCCCTCAAAATGGCCATAGAATCGCGAGCTGTGTGGCATGTAGCGCCATCTTGTTGAAACCACATGTCAACCAAGTTCAGTTCTTCCATTTTTGGCAACAAAAAGTTTGTTAGCATCGAACGATAGCGATCGCCATTCACCGTAACGTTGCGTCCAACAGCATCTTTGAAAAAATACGGTCCAATGATTCCACCAGCGTACAAACCACACCAAACAGTGCATTTTTCGGGATGCATGGGCAGTTCTTGAACGGCTTCTGGTTGCTCTTCACCCCAAATGCGGCAATTTTGCTTATTTACGTAGCCATTCAACCAGAAATGAGCCTCATCGCTCATCGGACGTAAAGCGCGAAACACATTTCGAACCGAACACTGATTTTGGTAATAAAATTCAATGATTTGCAAGCGTTGCTCGTTAGCAAGTCTATTCATGATGAAATGTCACAGCATACTGAGCATCTTTCTCTTTGACACCATGTCTGAAATCCCACGTGATCTGTCAAATACTAATGCATGAAAATCCTAACCTCAAAAAAATCACCCGTTATATACTTCGGTTTCTACTACACCGCTGAGCGCAGAGGCTCCCTGTTTAGTGGGATTGGTCATAATACGATTTTGTGGTCGATTTTCTTAACATTAATGGGCAGTTAACTCCCGGTGGGGTTTAAGCGATAGTAATGTATATTGTGCGGGCATTGAGTAAGCACGTGCATGTATATATAAATACAGGGAAGGCCATTTAAAGTTGACCCATTAGTTTCTAAAAAAAAGAACAAAAGAAAACAATGTTTTTTGTTCATTTCAAAAATAATTTATTTTGGTCCAAGGGAATTTGTTTCAGCTAATATTTAAAAATTAGATCGCGTAAATGGGCACCTTTAGCTTTTACAGCTAAATGCACTCTTTTTTCGACATTTTCCATGACTTTGGCCAATGTTTCGGATGATATGGCGGCTGTTTCACGTCGAATGTTGGCTTTCAGTTGAGCTAAGGTCTTTGGCTTATTAGCGTATACCTTGGATTTCAAATAACCCCACAAATAAAAGTCTGGTGGCGTCAAATCTGGTGATCTCGGTGGCCAGTCAACATCACCATTTTTCGATATCTATCGCCCGGGGAAAAATGGTCGCAATAAATTGATTGTTGGTGGAGCTGTATGGCATGTAGCCCCGTCCTGTTGAAACCAGAAGTTATCCATGTCATTTTCGCGAATAATGGGTATCACAAAATCCGTTATCATGGCTCGATAACGCTCACCATTGACTGTTGTCGTGGCTCCATCATCGTCTTCGAAAAAATACGGTCCGATGATCATATTCGCGCAAACACCGCACCAAACTGTTACTTTTTGGTCGTAAAGAGGCTGTTCTTCAATTAATTGAGGATTTTCGGTGGCATAAAATCGGCAATTTTGCTTGTTTACGCCTCCATTCAACGAGAAATGTGCCTCGTCTGACATGATGAGTTTTCGCCAAAAGTCAAGTTCGTTTTCAGCCATTTCGATGGCCCATTTGCCAAAATTAAGGCGTCGCGGATAATCAGCTGGGTTTAGTTTTTGTGCCATTTGAATTTTATATGGAAACATCTTCAAATCTTTATGAATTATGCGTCGGAGAGTGGTGCGAGAGATGTCTAATTCCTGAGAGCGGCGATAACTCGATGTCGATGGAGTCTCCTCAATACTGGCTCGTACAGCTTCGATATTTTCATCAGAACGTCTTGTGCGTTGTCTAGATGCATGACTGGCATTACTGAGATTACCGGTGTTCACAAATTTTGCGTATAAAGACTTAATTGTGTTCTTAACTGGAGCACTTTTCACTTTATTTTTTTTGCGAAACGCACGTTGAGTTAACACAATTGAAAAGTTATTTTGAATATAAAGCTGAACAATTTCAGCGCGTTCTTTTGGAGTGTACTGTTCCATGGTATAAATTGTCTTCGAATGACGCTTCTAACGCGGTATGACATTAGCCGATTTGTCAGCGCTGTTAAAAGTTACAGTGTTGCCAGATGGGTCAACTTTAAATGGCCTACCCTGTATATTCGTAAATATGTACACAGACAGTTCAATAAATCAATTATTTAACAGTCAACTCATGTGCCCATTCAACTGCTCATTCATTCATTCGTTTCTAAGTTCCTCGCCAAGTTGTGTAGCACACTGCTTCTTCTTGCCATCGACCTACCTCTCAGACGTACTCAAGTGTATTTACACACAAGCACATAAATATAATATATGAGTTAATTTCCAGGTCACACTAAGTGCACTTATTATGCTACACAATTACAGTTATGCATTGCATACCAACCCTCTCGCACTCTTCGTCCTACTTTCCCATTATTTGTCCATTCAATTAAGTTGTCATAACAATGTTTGGTTGAAATTAATAATCTACTTATTGTCAGCATTTAATGCGCTTATGACCAAATGAATTGTCAATAACAATGAAATACGAAAATTGACAAATAATAAGTATAATTATTTTAAGGGTTGTAAGTAAATTAGCTTCCGCCCGATTTGAATTGATAAGTTGTCATATACAATATTTATGACAAGAATTATTACTTAATCATTAGACACAACATAAATCGAGACTAATTGTAATTCTTATACATGTTGCTTAGGGCATAAAAGGTGAAGTCTTAAAAGACTCGAGCGACTTTTTAGCTGTGTTGGGTAAGATTGACAGCTTAAAGTTGTTCTTTGGCGAATCGGGTTGAAATACCTTTTCTAGGTGATTTGCAAAACAATTTGCCTTTTCCTCGTCACTTCGAGCCCAATTTCCACCCAAGTCTCGTATAGGCATGACTTGATGGACTTTTGGGCTTTCCAAAGGAAGTTTTGCTTATTGGAATCTGGATACAGCTTCTTTAAAGTGAGTTTAATAATTAAAACGATCGCACTGATCGTGTCAAATAAAATTCTCGCAACAATTTATAGCTTGAAATTGAGTGTTAAGTAATACTTATTAGACGTTAAATGATAATAATAAAGTAAAGTAATCGAAATAGAGATAGTTTATTCAAAAGACTTCTTTGGACAGATCACGCGTGCGTCCTGTCAAGCTGTCATATGATTTTTGTTCATTATTGTTTGGCATTTCATCATGGAAAGACTCACGACTGAACAACCTTTACAATTTGTTCAACTTATAGTCAACATAATGGGCCTACTGAGCGTATTATTCGCAACACCATACCCCATCTTGAGACCTAGCATTCATTGTTGGATTATATTGGAAAGAATAGACCAAATGAACATGACACAGTGAAGAAATTATAGTAGTCGTTGCTGAGAGTCTTCGGCAGAGCCGATCGGCGCCGTTCGCTGCAACTCGGACTGACGTATGGAACGACTTGTCGCATTTTACGTTAAGACATTAAATGGAGAGCGTACGAAAATACAGCTTGTGCAAGAATTGACCTGCTCAAGCGACAAAAGCTTCGCTCTATGGAGCTCTTAAAAGGATTTGTTCACCAAGATCTTGTGATATCACACCGTTAGACTGTGGGGATATGTAAAGTTTCAGGTCTATGCGGACAATCCCGCTTCGATTCAAGCCTTGGAGCAAAACATCACAAGTGTCATTCCTTATGAAGTGAAGTTAAATACCATGGCTTTAAGTTCGGTAATGTTTATGAAAGCCCTTGTGAATAACAAGAATCTGCTGTGACATACTTAGTATGAAAAGAAACCACAAATCACCCAAGAAATTAAATCAAATATCACAGCTAACTAAGTCTTAAATCGATCTCCCAAATCTATGTTGACTGAAGAGTTAAAATATTTCCGCTAGTGAGTTCGGAAACTTTCAAGATTCCTTCAAAACTTGGTTCATAGCAGATTTGATTACTGTGTCTCGACGAAGATTTCCCGTTACTTTGTAACACCATTTAGAAACATTATATTCCTACTTGACGTAGACACTCTTTAAGCGGTTATAACCGTGTTTACAAAAGTACACCAATCGTTCTTCCTTTTCGCTGCTTAGCGCCAATTGTCGCCAGGTCTTTGCAACGAAGAGGAGATTTTCCTCTTCCTCTGCTTTCCCGGACGGATACTGCGTCACTTACTCTCAGAGCTGGAATTCGCTGAACTATGTATGGTCAAGGTCGTCGTATAACTCCTACAGCTCATCGTTCCATCGACTGCGGTATTCGTCGTTGCCAGTATGCAAAGCACCACACATCATCCGCAGAACCTTTTCTCAAAAACAGGTAACGCCGACTCATCAGATGCTGTCATTGTCTATGCCACTGAACTATGTAGCAAGACGAGGATGATTAGTCATCCTTAATACGTTTGCAGTGGTTGTCATTTAAAGGTGGGCCTCTCATCCCAGGCTGTTGTGTCTTTTTCATTGGAGTTGTTTTTTTACTTTGCAGATCAGGATACTTAATCTATGACCGGAAGTCGTGAGCCGCTTGAACCATATGTAAAAGAACCGTATCTGGCCACTTCCAAGTGAAAATCGCTCATAGAACTTTCCTCTCGTGCATGAACTTCTACACATGGCTCCATCCTCATTACCATGATGTTATTCAAAGAGAAATAGTAGACTTCATTTCGAAGTATTTTTTACCATTATCTCCTTGAAAAATATTCTTGAAGATAGTCTTACTTCATGAAACGAGCGGCCAAAAGGACGACCGTTTTATTTTAAATGCACTTTTGGTAAGCTAAAGGAGGACCTCTCAAAAACCACTTGTAATGTTTTTACACACAGCAAGGGTTCTCACAAGCTTAAAGCACTCTTATTTTTCTGTCATAAGCTTTCTTCCGTTTTGGTATTATTACAAGAGACCTTCAACTAAGCAAGCTTAAACAATTGACTTCGCAAAGCCTCATTTAACCTAACTCTAAATTTGCGGAAAAATCTTTTATTTCACTAAAAAGTCCACTCCCACCTGATTAGAAATCAAATTTATGACACTTTCTTTGAACAACATGTCCGCCTATCACATAACATAATAATTTTTCAAGCATTCAAACAAACAAACCTCAGTAAAAACAGCAAGAATAACAATAACAATAACGACTGTATAATTGAAAAACAAGCAGAAAATTATTTCGTGCAAAAATGTCGGCAAACGACAGCAGGCACATTAAAGAAATATAATAAAATAAAAATGCTTCGGCAGCAAAATGACCAAGCGTTCATGGCCAGTGCCGTGGCAGCGGAAAAAGCCGCCAACTTGCGGAGTAAGACACACCTTTTTACAGTTTTTTCTCTGACCTTTTCTACATTTTTAGTATTTTGTTTTCGGACTTCTTTCCTGCTTTAAGGCTTCGTCGTTTGCGGTGCTTACTGAGCGCGGTGGTATTGAGTGCAGTTATGTCTGTCACGTGTGGGGTTTCCTTTTTATGCTTGAGTAATTGTTGGAGTTGGTTTGTCGCTGAAGTTTTTTCCATTCTTGCCTTTTTGCGTTTTCATCGGCTTTTACACATTTGTTTTAGTTATTGAATTCGTTTTAGAATTTCATGCGGAAGTGAAACTATTTCACTTATATTTGCTTCAAGTTTCGCTATTTCTTTCTTGTGCCTTTCGTCACTTTCAGATGTGACATGTGGTTGAATCGTGCTATAACATGTGCCGCCTGCATGATTCTAAGCACTGATTTGGTACCTGCAGAGGGTTCGTCAAAAGGATTTAGTTAGTGGTTTCAGCGAAGAAAAAATGTATAATTTTTTAAAAAATTTTCATGTTACATCCCACTTATCCTCAACCAGGATTCTTTGTGGTTCTTTGAGAACTAAAATATATTAGAAAAAATTCATGTTAAAATCAAAACCGAAATTGTGCAAGGCAGACTTGAGTAGTGATAGATTAGAGCGAACCCGTTCAAACTTCAACTCCCTCTAGGCTTTCAACCTCAACCAAGGGATCCATAACCCAGCGAATTTCCATATTACCAATGATAAGGTAAGGTATTCGAGGAAGTTACAATATACTTATAAAACTTTTGAATATTTTAAGAAACAAGATAAAGACAAGCTGTCAAGAAATAAAATTTATTACCTCTATTAGTTATAAGATTACTCTCTAGTTGTCGGAAGGTCTACTCTTGGTATATTAACGCCAGCAATTACCCAGTTGTCCATATAAAAGGTGCCATAACTTTAAACTCTTGCAACACGACTGAGTTCAAGACCTTAATTTCAGTTGAGGTTTTAGGTTTCAACCTGTCATTCTATTAGTTATATACATATGTATTTCCACACTAAAATACTCTCCACTTGCAGCACCCTACATTATTCACATTGATCAAAATTACTACCCTACTTTATGATTCATGAAAAGCTAAGTCATGGTATTTGTAATACCACCCCCGCTGCTGACTTATTATTAAATATTTGCCGTTTGTAACGGTAAGCGGTTTTGTTTTTGTGCAGTTTTAATATTTATTGCCACTGCAAAATGTGTCAGAAGTCTTTAGCTGTTGTTAGTTTTTGTATAGATTACAAGACTTTGCTCTAATTATTTTAGTGTGTTCATGTCCAATAGGGACGAAGCCTTTGTTTCGCGGTAATAATGTGAATTTTCAAAGAAAGTGGATACTAATGTTATAAACTCATTAGTATCCAATTTCAATTATAGAAGTGGGAACCTTATCTTTTGATAATATCTCAAACTCTTCAAAAAGCAGAGGAAACACTATTAATAATATACGTACAATCTATTGAACTGAATCATTTGAGATCGCAATCTGTTGCTATTACGATAACGTTGGTTAGCCAGCAAGTTTTTTTCGAAACATGGTTTAAATTAAAACAAATATAATATGTTTGGGAAAATTTTAAAAATTTTTTGAAATTATTTTAAAAGAACTAACCCCTCAGGATAGGGGTAGTCAGAGGCACGAAAAAATGAGAATTTTCAGTACTTCGTTTTGCTATTAAATCGTGTTATGTATGTATTATTATGTCGCATAATGTGTTGTCTTGAAGTCAAGAGAATTTCAAAAACCAAAAAACAAAAAAAAAATAGATTTCCAAAGTTATAGTTGTTTGTGTTGACCCAGTTCCAAAAAAGGTACGTGCGGTGAAAAGTCGTTGGAGATTCATCTAAAATCAATCGGACAAAAAAAAAGTTTTATAAATGTATAAATTCCGGCCTGATCGAAGGATTTTTTTCTTTAAAAATTAACTAAATGGTGGCTTTAGGAATTTTTTTTTTTTATTTTTGGAAAAAAATTAACGATTAATTGGCCTTAAAAAATCGAAATTTTTGATAAACAAAAAATCCTTTGATCAGGCCCGAGTTTATTATGTGTTCTAAAAGTTTTATAAATTTTATTAAAATCTACTAAGCGGTTTTCGAGTTGCAGTTGTCATCAGTTTAAAAAACATTGCTTTGAGAAAAACGTGTCTAAAGTTTCACCCTAGCGCTTTGAAGTGCCCGAGCTCTCTTTGTTATTTGTCGACTAACTCAAAACCTAATTATCGGATCAGCGTGAAATTTTCAGAGAATATTTTTAAAATACTACAGTTAACGAAAATGCAAAATAAAAATATTTTTTTTAAATTATAACTACCCTAACCCCTTAAAAAATTGCCTAAATTATAAAAATTATTCAGAACACTTGCATAATCAAAAATATTCAACATCCTTTTTAAACGATTAAACAGATAAAAAAAAAAATTTCAAATATATTTTAGAAACAGTTTTTTTATGTTCTAGAGTATTATAATTTAACCACAAAGTTCGTAGCACCCAGAAAAAAGTCAGGATCGTTGTACATAGCAAAAGTACCTTGGAAATTGTAAATAAAACGCAAAATACAATACATCATTAGTATTTATTTTTTCGCCTTCAAAATAATCCACATCAGATGTAATACACTTATGCCAAAAATTTTTCGATTCCTCGAAACACTTTTCATAGACACTAAGAGCTATTATTCATAATATAAATTCAATGAGTTGTTTTGATTGGTTTTGGCTCGGTTTTCCCGTCCATTTAATAAAACTGAATCAAAAGTTGGGCCTAAGCTACTGTTCTCCGCTTTAAAGGAAGCCACTGCTCAGTCCAAAAGATGCCAAATAAATTTTGTTCAGATAGAAATTAGATATATCTCTAAATATAATACTAATATATTCTAAACAAAGCACAACTTAAAAAAAAACTCAACTAAAAAAAGGTTGCATTGGGCTCTGGTAAACATCAACCGTGTTTGGAGCAATTTAAAAAAAAAGTGATCCTTTTCGAGGTTCCCAAATTTTTTAAAGAAAAAACACAGGAATTTCAAATTTAGTGGGAAATGTTAATTATCATTCGAATGTACATTCCTTGACATCTAGTTTTTGAAGATTAACGCTTTCAAATGTTGATCGCGGCTTCGTTTCAGATGGAGCATCCGTTCAGTCTAATTTTCAATGACTCGTTTGAGTATTTCAACTGGTATTTGAGAATAACATGGGGGATGTTTTGCTGCAAGGCCTGAATCGAAGCGAGATTGTCCGCATAAGCTTTCACCGGCCCACAAAGCACTCCGAACCTTTGTGTTTCACAGAAAAAAAAAATGACTGCCCTTAAATCTCTTTAGGTTACTCTTCAACCCAAATGCGGCAATTTGGCTTGATTACATACCCATTGAGCCAGACATGGGCCTCCTTACTGAACTAAATTTGGTTCGAAAACGTTCAATCTTCTTGGAACATTTCAGAAGCTCATAGAGTGGCTTCAGTTCTTGCAGAAGATGTATTTTTTATATAGTATATATCAAAATCTCGATGTAAATGCGCCAAGTCGGTCCATATGTCAGTTCGAGTTGCTGCGGATGGCGCCGAATCGACTCTCCACGGTATTCGTGTACACTCACAACTACGGCTCTTACATTTTCTTGAGCTGGACGTAGTCTATTCTGTTGAATATTATCCCATAACGTATGATGGGTCTTAGGATGGGTGATGGTACTATGATCAGTAGACCGATTATGTTGAATTGAGCGAAGCGCGCGCACATTCTTTACAGAACGTGAATTTTCATAATAAAGTTGAACGATTTGTAAACTTTTTTCAGGCGTTAGTCTTTCCATGATAAAATGCCAAACAATACTGAGTAAAAATGACATGACAGCTTGGCACAAGTCACGTCTGGTCTGTTAAAAAAGACCTTTCCAACAAGTACTACTACTTGGATCACCCTTTATAATTAGTAATTTATTATGTATCTACATTTTACTTCCATACTTTTTGTCACATTTCCTTGATTTAGTAAAAATTAAAGCTATTTTTTTTTAATTTCTCTAAATATTTATTTATGGCAATAAAAGTTTTCATTAAATGCGTCCTTAACACTAACACATACATATGTCATACTTATGCTATATGAGTTCAAAATTTACGTTTTTCTAACTACTACAAACATTTTATATGACTATTTGAGTTCTAAGCCGCCCTTGCAACCAATAATTTTGTATGAAATATTTGGAATGAATTTTTGGTGGAATTGCACATAAAACTAAAATACCGTTAAATAAAAACTAAAAAGCAAGATATCTGAATACAGCTACATATGTACTATAACTCACTACTTAATGCTAGTTGTGTGTAAAAGCTTAAAAATGTGTCTTTCAAAGCTTCATCCCTGCTGCCCTGACTTCTTTCTGCTTTTCGTCCTCCTCGCCGCACAATCGCTGCCTGTCAGCGTCATTCATCACATTCTATTAACACAACGAAGTAGTTTTCCAACATTTTGGCATCAACATTGAAAAGCGTTAACTTAAATATTTTGTGCGCCACTGAAAATCGCAGCAATTTATATTTTCTGCATCAACGCCCAAAACCCCAGTGTGCGATCTTATCTTAGAACTACATCTGCTACATTATAACAATTACAGCTACAATAACAACTTCACTACAAACTTCTTATTTGTCCTACGTCCTACGGATCCCTTTGACTAACGCACAACACATCCACCAACCTGTGAGGCGAAGCAACTTTACGCCCACAGCTCAGCTGGTTAGCGCAGCGAAGACTCAGCTGTTGTCTTTCGCCGCTGCTTTGTGCGCGCATTAAAAGCAAATCTCTTCGAAATCACTTTGGACATCGTTGCTGCGCGCGCCTACAAACGCTAAGCCGACCGTCCATTCACACCGCTCCGGGCTGGCGGTAGGGACGCTAATGCAGCTGCTTATGCTGCCTCTATTTTGGGTTGTGGAATTTGTAGTTGTTGTATTTTCTTTAAACTCTTGTTGCTCTCGTTTGTGTTGTTGCTATTTCGCTTCTCGACGCTTTCGTTGCTGTGGCTGTTGCTTTTGTAACTCTTGTTGTTGGCGCATTCACCACTGTTGATATTCTTGTCGTCGCCGCTTTTGTATGCCTTGTTTCCCTCAAGGTATTGCCGTCATAGCCTCGAGTGCCATTAATTTTCTCGACAGCTGGCAACAGCGGCAACGCCGAGTATTCGACTCTTGTTGCCGTTGTTGTGGTACTTGTGGTGCTGTGGGATGCAGCGGCTAACGCTTCGGCATTACGTCCAAAGGGTGGCGCATCATTGGTGTCCAAGAAGAATTTACCACGCAGTCTAACGGGAGAGGCACAGCAAAGTGGGTATAGAGACCCAAATGCATTAGTTTTCTTCATTTTGGTGATAAATGTGTAAATGAGATGAAGGCTTCAATGCGCTGGTGAGATGTGACAGACGTAAAGGTGAGTAAGGAAAATATGAAAATAATAAATCTGCTATGAGAATTCTTAGTAAGTGCAAAAGCTGTGATTTGGCAGCCAACTGACAGCACCTTAGATGATGGCCGATGGCTGCCTACACTGAAAATGAAAGACTCAATTGAAGAAAGTGCGAGGAAAATAAAGTTTGGGGTATAAAACTGTGGTGAATAATGATAAATGACTAACTATTAATGATTATTAATTGATTAATGATTTCTAAGTCATAATTAATAATTCATTATCAATGATTACTGGTTAAAGTTACAGTTTACTAAGTGGCGGTTAATGATTATTGTTTAAATATGAATGATTAACGAGAATCATTACTTGTTAATGATTACTTTTAATTTCTGTTGACTACCGATAACTGATTAACGATTAAAAAATTATCAATTTGAAATTAATAAATAAAGATTAAAGATGAATAATAAATGATTAATATGATTCATAATGAATATAATCTTGAATAATGATTAATGACTAACTTATAATTGTTATTAATTGCATAATGATTTCTGAGTCATGATTTATAATTAATAATCAATGATTATTGGTTAATAGTTACTGTTTACTAAGTAGAGATTAATGATTATTGACTAAATATTAATGATTTACGAGAGTGATTACTTGTTAATGATTACTTTTTTATTTCTTTTGACTAACGATTATTGATTAATGATTAACAATCAAAAAATTATCAATTTGCAATTAACTACTATAGATTAATTGAATAATGATTTCTAAGTCATGATTAATAATTCATTATCAGTGATTACTGTTTAATAGTTAAAGTTTACTAAGTAGCGATTAATGATTATTGACTAAATTTTAATGACTAACGAGAATCATTACTTGTTTATGATTACTTTTTAATTTTATTTACTATCGATTACTGAATAACGATCAAAAAATTATCAATTTGCAATTACCAACTAAAGATTAAAGATTAATAATAATTAATTCATATGATTCATGGTGAATATAATCATGAAAAATGGTTAATGACTAACTATTAATGATTATTAATTGAATAATGATTTCTAAATCATGATTAATAATTCATTATCAGTGGTCACTCTTTAATAGTTAAAGTTTACTAAGTAGCGATTAATGATTATTGATTTAGTATAATTGATTACTAAAAACGATTACTTGTTAATGATTACTTTTTAAATTGACTTGGCTGGCGATTACTGATTAATGATTTACGTTCAAAAAATTATCAATTTACAATTAAAGATTATTTATAAATGATTAATATGATTCATGACTTGAATATAATCATGAATAATGATTAATGACTAAGTATTAATTATTACTAATTGAATAATGATTTCTAAGTCATGACTAATAATTTATCAATAATTACTGCTTCATAGTTACTCTTTACTAAATAGATATTAATGAATATGGATTAAATATTAATGATATGATAATGATTATTGACTTCCAATTACTGAAAAATGATTACTATTCAAAAGATTATCAATTCGCAATTAACCACTAAAGATTAAAGATTAACAATTAATGATTAATGTGACTAATGATCAATGATTACTGATTTTTTATATAAGTTTATTATTTAATGATGAATGAATAATTATGATTAATCACATTTATCACAGGTTAACTTTTTTTATGTTTCCTGACTAGCGATGTATGATTAGAATTCCAAAAATTATAAATTTTCAATTAACAACTAAAGATTAAATATTATTGATAAATGACTTATGATCAATGATTACTGATTATTTATTTTTTAATGTTATTGATTAGTGATGAATGACTACTGGTAAATTATATTGTTATTGACAAGTAATGTTTAATTAACGTTTAAAATTAAAGGTTATTCATAAATGCTAATTTCAAATGATTATTGATTATTTTCAAAAGATTAATTACAAACCCTTAGCCATTAGTCACCGTAAAGATTAGTTATTAAAGATTATTTGTTGTTATATATTAATCAGTAATTTATGACTAAAAAGTGGTAGTAATAAATAAATGATTAATACGATTAATAAATATTAACTGATGTATAACGATTAGTTGACTGCAATTTAATGAATAATTTCTAATCATATACTTTATTCCAAAATATATTCACACCAACCTCCGCTCAGCTGCAATGCCCATATACGCCCCGCTATTGCCTTCTTTGCACCTACCAAACTCATTTGTGGGCTCACATTTGTCCACCGGGAACGCGTACGGCTTATTTATGGACTCAACAAAATACTCCCAAGCGCGCTGGTGACTGCAACCAACTACAAACATATATTTAGTAATGTAAAATAAATTTCAAAATTATATGAAAGCTCTGCTCACGCACTAATTATGTTTAACCAGCGATTATTGGCAATCTCTTGGCGTGCACAACCCGGTTGTAATGCTCTACCGCCGTTGGGATAAAAGTCCGCATGACCCATAGCTTCCGGATTGCCGAGTATGCCGCCGTCAGTGTGTATAACATCGACAAAGCGTGCATCGGTGTGGGTTAAGTAGCGATTACCGCTATTTGCTTCGAAGAGTGGTAATGGTGGATCAAGACCTAGAATGTTATTTTCTTTGTTAGCGCTCAGAACGTATATTTTACAAGTATATATTTCATTATTTCATAAATATAAAAATTAAAATCTTTTAAATCTAACTATAGAAAAAGTTTGGATATTTGTTTTCTAATATTTTTTTGAAATTTTTTTTTTCAAACTTTTTTTTTAAATTTTATTTAATTGCGTTCTTTTGTTTACATAAAAGATAAACATTTTACTAGTGTGTCCTTGCAAATAGTGAGCTCTAACATACATATACAAA
>CM050327.1:39463394-39612225 GCA_027475135.1 Bactrocera correcta
TACAGCAATATATGGCTTTCGAACTAAATTATCTTTATATACTTAAATAATCTATTTCAGTTATCAAAAGCTTTGCTTTTCTTCGCTGAACTAGTTTTTCCTAGTTGTTGAGTTATTTAACACTAACTCAAGAAAAAAACGAAGATCAAGACGGGTCGATGAAATGGAAGAAGACTTGAAAAAGCTTGGTATAAAAAATTGAAGAAAAATCACAAGCGTCCAAGATATTTGGAGGTTACATGCCCAGCAATCAGAAGCTAACCAAGAGCTGTGTAAGATAGGCTATCGTGTCATCTTATTCGCCACTATAAATACCACTATAAATACAGGTTCCTAGGTCACGATCGTCGTAAATGTAAGATAAAAGTTGTCCATGGTATGTAACCTACCAAATTTGGTTTAAATTGGCAGCGCGGGTCTGGAGATATATGATTTCATTAAAAAATTAGCGGTGAGCCACCTATAGTCCAATTTTTACCCCGGCTCCTACAAAGTCCTCTCATACCATCTTGTAGGTAAAATTTGGTGCATCTGTTTCTAAATATTGATTTATCTTTAACACATCCACCTTATCGGTCATACCACGTTTTTACCATCCGCCGTTAACGATTTCAGACCTTGCATTATAATCAAAATTTGATCCACGTTCGGGTGTAATGAAGTACAGTTATGCTCCTGGGGAAGTAGTTACCATACAGTTGTAGGACTATACTCAATTCCTACTATTGCATCTTTGCTGAGCACCCTGGAAACATGAGTAACCCTAGTGTAAGATACGGAGCCTGGAGTCACACCTAAACGAGAGGAAGCTTCAGCGAAGCCACTTCTAAGTCTAATTGCAGCGGCTGCAAGCGGGCGTCGGTTTTAGACAATGTGTATAAGGTTTATGCTACTCGCCTAGTGAGGTTGTGCGCGGAGTTTGGTACCCGACACGAAGAAACCCCTCTTAATGAAAACGGTGAAGGTAAACAAGACGAATAGTCATCGTATTAGCGACTTGGCTCGCACGTCATTTTTGGCAGTCATAATTTTGAAGTCGTAGATAACTTCGTTTACCTTGGAACCAGCATCCAGACCAACAACAATATCAGCCTTGAAATACATCGCAGAATCACTCCTGCGAACAGTTGCTACTCTGGACTGAGTAGGCAATTGAGAAGTAAAGTCCTCTCTCGACGAAAAAAGACTCTACAAGTACCTCTTCATTTCCACCCTGCTTTATGGTGCGGAGGCATGGACAATGACATCATCTTATGAGTCGACGTTAGAAGTGTTCAAGAGAAAGTTTTGGGTAAGATTTATGGTCCTTTGCGCATTGGCAACGACTAGTACCGCAGTCGACGAAACGAAGAGCTTTATGGGATATACGATGACTTTCCCATAGTTCAGCGAACTAAGAAACTGCTGCTACGTTGGCTAATTCATGTTGTCCGGATGGAAAAGAACACACCAGCTTGTAAAGATTTCGATTCAGTATCAGCCGGTGAAGCTGAGGAAGAAGAAGACCTTGGAGAGATTAGGTATAGTGGACATGTTGTTCGATTGAAAGAGAACACTCTAACTTTGGAGGTTTTCGATTCAGTACCCGTCGGTGGAAGCAAAGGAAGAGCAAGACCTTCACACCGTTGGAGAGATCTGGTGTAGAAGGACAGAGAAATGAAGAAACGATTGGCGTGTTGTTGATAATCGGCTATAACCGGCGTAAGCGGTGTCTAGCCAGTAACGAAGAAGAAGTTCCACGTGCTTTAGTTCCATATTTGAAGTTTGATCTCTTATGTTCATTAGTGTTAAATTAAGCGTTTCCTATAAAATCGCGGTTCCGGAAACGCAGAAAAGGTTGCAAAGCATGTTGATTGATCTATTCTCGCCTTTCAACCCAAAATTTGTGTAAATCTTATTGGCTTATCCAAACAGTCCTGTCTGCACTTGCATAAGCGCCGTCGCCTGCACAAAGCATTAGCTTTGTGACAATCCAATAGTTGGCAGGAGGATGACTTTGTGGCATGCATCGATGCATTTTCAAAAAGCGCATAAAAATGCAGGCACACATGTGCATATACATAGAAGTATATTCTGTTTACATACACGTGTCTGTCTGTAGTTTTGTATGTGTGTGTATGCTTAATAGTATATGTTAGTGCCGCTGCAAGGATCTTTAAGTAGTTTTGTTACAATTCACTCAGCCATAACAGCACTGCAAGTGTATTGTGGGGATATGCACACACACATACATATGTTTAATATATATGTGCACATAGATATATATATATGTATATATATATATAGATATACATACACATATAAACATACATACATACATATACAAGTGTATCTGTGCATTTCTTTGCCTTTTTGCATTTATTTGTGACGCCATCGTCCATTTATCTCAAATTATAGCGAAAATAATGCAAGTGTAAATTATGTGCACATTACCAGCGCCGCTTCTCCACTTAGCCACACACACACACACACTCATAAACGTACATACTCATTGCCACATTCAGAGCACAATTTCGACTCGCTTTCAACTTACTTTCCCATTACTTTGCTGTTTGTTGGCTCATAATCGTCAATTTGGCCAAGAATCGGCACTTGGAACTGGGTTTTGCTTCGATTGAATTCCGTTTTAGCCATTTGTTGTTGCTACTAGTCTTCTTCAGAGGCCACACCATGGCCTTAGAGCTGTTGCTGCCACTTGCTGTCGGCTGCTGTGTTGCTGCCGCTGCTCGTGAGTGATGCGAATTTGTTTGCTGCAAATTCGACATAAACAAACGTTACGCGACGTTTACCAATGCTCACTCAGCAGCAGTCGCAATTGCTTGCTTGGCTTCTTACTAGCTAGCTTCTTTCATGGCACCACACATTACCACCGCCAGCCAGTCAGCCGTCTGAGTGAGAGTATTATATTATGGGGCGGCCTGGGGTGGGGTGTAAGTAATGTTTGGAGCAATGCTGTCGTTAGATTTTACTATTATCGTATTTTGGCTGTTGCAGTTGTTGTTGTTGTATGTGATGAATATGCAATGAACGTGTACGACGAATGCCAACATTGGGATTTTTCGATTTGCTCACCAATAAGCACTTTTGTTGGCATGTGTGTGTGTGTGTGTGTGAGCTGGGCGATAAAAGTTTTCACAAATATTTTCTTTTGCCCATAAAGAAGAATCGACCGAAATTATTGCGGCGCATACTTTGTGGCTTGTATCTAATACGTAACTCGTTGTTGTGGCACAAACAGAGCTGCCACATTGCGAAGCAGCGCCAGAAAGCAGTAATTGTGTCACATTAAGTACAGCAAATGGCAAATGAGAGTGGCTAATAAGCTTTAGTTAATATTTTTAACAAAATTAATTGTTGTTGTTGCATCTTTTTTAATTTGGGCAAAGTGAAGTGAAGTGTTGCACATAAATGGTTACTTGTGCTGCACATAAACTTTTACTTACCTTCAAATTTTGAATTTCTTTTAATTTTTATTTTCTTTTTCCAAAAACTGCCATTTTCGCCTGTCTTATTTTTCGTTTTTTTTTTTTTTGTTTTTGTTCCATTCAAAATTTATAACGGTCACCTGCGCCAATGCTGATTACTGTGAGTTCAAACTGCCATATGATTTTGCGCTCAGCTGACTGTGGCAGCAATATTGAATGATGATTGATTTTGCCCGTGTGTAATTTCAACCCTTTCGTAATAGTTACATATACACACACACACATTTGTGTGTATGTATGCACCTGTGCTATTATTTTATACTGTCACATTTTTTCTATCGCTTTCGTGTCACCAAAGCGTTTTTGATTTGGCGCATTTTTATGCCATTTCGTTCGCTGCACGCTGTCGTTGGATAGTTGTGATCACAGTGGCGCACAAAATGTGGTTAAAGCAAGAAAAGATGATAACCGACTATTTGATACCTTAAATTAAAGCTCTTCTCACACATCGCATCAATAAATGGGTTTATTAAAAGAACTATTTGGTGAGCAGATAATTTCACGTTTTTAGCGGGTCGATTGGCCACCAAGATCGTGTGATATAACACCGTTAGATTTTTTCCTGTGGGGATATGTAAACTCTAAGGTCTATGCGAACAATCCCTCTTCGAATCAGGTGGAACAAAACATCACGCGTGTCATTGGCCAGTTGCCAGTCGAAAGCTCGAACGAGTCATCGAAAATTGGGTTTAACAGGTGGAGTATCTGAGACGTACCTGCGGCCAACATTTGAAAGAGATAATCTTCAAAAAATAAATGCCAAATAACGTTCCTTCGAATGATAATAAACATTCCTTATTAAATATGAAGTTTCTGTGTGTGATTTTTTAAAAAAGTAGGTAATCTCGAAATGGATTACCCTTTAGCACCAGTTTGAGCAATATTCTATGCCAACTTTAGCCAAGAGAACTTGTCAAATAAAAAAATGTCCATACAAGAACTTGCTTTTGATTTATCAGTTTTTATATCATCTATATGACTCCGATTTCGTTGGTTGTGACAAAAAAAAAACAGCTTCTTCAGTAGGAAAGGACGAGTACAAAATTTCAGATAGATATCTCAAAAATATATATATACAGACAGAAAGTACGATGACTGCCTTTTTTATTTGGAGATTTGGCAACCCTGGTATTACAATACAAAAGAAAATGGTTTCCTGTTTCATGGAAAAACGGGACATATCGCAATTATACCACTGGAATACCATACAAAAGTGAATTCTGAGCGATACACAATAATTTGTTTGCTATGCTAATGCGAGCTCTCAGCCATCGACTGAAACAACTTAAAACATGAATTTGACAAATAATCCACCATAAAGTGCTGACTTGGCACTGAGCCACACCTCCATTATATTCATATGCTAAAAATAAACTATCTGGGCAACGTTTTTCGACACCTGAAGATGTATGCTTTAAAGATAGCTCAATCAGAGTAGTAACTGTTTTGCAAGAATTGATTTTCGATGATTAAAATTTGGTTTTGTTTTCTAATTTCGCCTAGTCTTTCCCTAGTTGTATAGATTTTAACAGGCCATTGCCCTATTGGCGTCCAAGCTGTAAGGCCGAGAATCTTACCAGACGCCATCTGCAGAAGCTGTATGGAAGGAGATGAGTTTGAAACAACCCAACACTTCCTTTTTGATGGTCTCGCCTTCGGGAGGTTGAAGCTTAAATACTTGGGAGTGCATGTTTTCAAACATCCCCAGGAACTCGCGGTAGTGGAAATTAAAAGCTTGTGCTACTAAGTGTTTTACTAATTTATAAGCTCGAACACAGGAGGTCTTCTTTTCTATGGTTTTACAAAGGACTCCATATAGCAGTCTACATGCGATCTCTCTAGATCAGCCATCCAACTTAACCTAACCTAACCTGTTTAATCCCGAATTATGAAAGGCAAGCTACGTATCAACTCAGCTAGTCACGCTGATCATTTATGACTTATGTATATACTTTATAAGGTCTCCGAAGTTTCCTTTCCATTCATTACCATGATGTGGTTTGCCTTGAATTCATTCCAATAGTCAAGTTTGTGGTCAGAAAATTCGCCAGATGATAGTGTGGCTTGGATTTGGTTCCTTATGAATTTTTTCCTCTTATGAAATGGAAAATTCCATTTCAGGGAACGGTAACTATTCTAGTCGAGTCGATCAAGAGGAGAGTTGATGGGGGAATCTTCTGTCGTAAGTTCTCTATCAACTCTTGTTTCAGACCTCCAAACCACGGTTTTTGTTTTTTTCAGTAGAAGTGGCAGGCATCAAGGTGGCAGAAGATGTACTTATCTAAAGTGCATCTTATTTTAGAGAGGTATGCATCCATTTGGCTAGGACAGCTGCTTTACAGGCCTTGAACTCGCTGCCAGTGAGCTCCAAGCTGGTCAAGGAGTGCATGATCTCACTAATATTGTCTAGGAGACTGGCCACAGCGGAATCTGTAAAGGGGAAGAGTTTACCAGATATAATTCCTTATATCTAAGTCCATAAGGATGGTAACGAGTAGGCTTTGACCTGAATCCGAGTATTCGGAGCTATGGGCCTTGCTCATCAAGCGTTGGTCAGAAACAGGCCTTATGCGGTTGCGGAATCCTTCTGGTCTAGAGTGGAAAGTCATGTATTGAACTACCATGCCTTATTAACGATAATTAAAATTTGTATTAAAATGTGTGAAAAAGTTTTTTTTGTCTGAGTTTCGAACAAATTTGAAATTAAAAATTTTTACTCTAAATTTTCACCACTAACGAACCACTGTGCACTATAAAGCAAGGTGATACTATGACGATGACGACGCCGCTGCCATTGCTGATGACGATGTTGAACTGACGGCGATTTATGTTGCCTATGTAACAAGGTATACTAGCTTAACTGCAGCGGCTAAACATCCATCATGCCCACACATATGCGCCATGGCGAACATACCATACCCAATGCATACGCACATACAAACATAAATGTATGGTATGGACAGACATAAATTGTGAACATATCGATGACGAATCCATCTCCGTCAAGCGCAAATATGCTTTGAATGTGCAATTATTTATAAATAAAATTGCACGTGAGTTGCACGTTGCAGCAACAACAAAAACAATAACGAAGCGAATAGTACGACGAAACTGGCACGAACACACTATCGTGCCAAGGAAAAGATGTATTGTTTCAAAGGAGCATTTCGTTATTGCATAGTGTTGTTGTTGTTGTCATGTGAAACAACCCTTTTAGCCGGCGGACCGGCAATCAAACATTAAAATGACACTAAACCTGTGACGGTCTCGGCCGCTAACAGCGATTTCGTTGCAATATCGCGTTCGGTCCGTCTGTTCGTTCATTTGTCGCCACGAGGAAATCTCAAATCTATTATCGCAGATTTGCCATTATTTATGATTTGTGCGAAATATCACCGTAAATCAAAGTCACCCAAGGTGACATAAACTATTGATGGTCTTTCGATAATTTACAGCAACTCTTCTCCGACAACGACACGATGTGTTGCGAGTCGTTAGTGTGCACATCGTAGCCAATAACGAGCATGAGAGAAGCAGCAAATTTATTGCTCCATGATGTCGATAAAAATTGTGTATATAAAGAAATTCGCACAGGTGCTGTTAGTTAGCTCCTGTGATTGTCTCAGATGAAGTAAAAATACAACAAAAAGAAGAAAATTCATATTATAAATGAGAAAAACGTGGAAAATATATTACTCATCTCCGCTGGGAGCGGCGTTAATTAAGTTATCAGACGAATAGTAAGTTTAGTTGGGTCCACTTAGCATAGCGTCAGGGATTTAAAGTTCACTAGGCCATTAACACTGTAGGATCAATGCCCGATTTGATTTTTGAAGTTATTTGAAGCAGAGTTTAGAAACAATAACTTACCCAGCCTCCTGTTCTACGCTGTTTTGAACCAGATTTAAAAAATTTACCAAGGCAACTTTTTGGTTCAATACTTCGTAATGCCAAGCGAAACTATTGAATATGTCGTTGATTTTGTGACAGTTAGTATTATCTACTGTTGAGACCCTAATGTAGAGCAGTACTGTTCTTGGAAAGATTACATGGATTCGAGCAGGGCATAGTTTCACAGTTAAATGATTCCTGGTATTTAATAAAAATCACTAATCAAAAGTACCGGTTCTCAATTGGAAAGGATTTAGATACATCCGAAACCCTTCTGCGAGTTTGGTTAAATAAAACCGGTTCAGATATGGTTGTGTGGTGGAAGAAAGTTGTGTTATGTTCCTATTAAAGAGGGTACTACTAAATTACATAAAAGAAACGAAACTTATTGAAAATCTGGATCTTGACGGGATTGACAGATAGCATTTTTTTCTGTGATGGCGACCGATATATTTATTCCCAATAGTTTCAATTTAAGCATATTTCCATCATAAACCCATGAATGACCTTCATGCCCCTCAAACTATGTAATTGGTTGCATTCCTTTGGACAAATTTGATTTTAGAGAAAGTCTGCGTCTCAACACTACATACTCTTCTTGACTATCTTTAAGGTTCTGAGCTTTGTCTTCTTCTTTTTTATTGGTGCAGCCGCCGCTGATGCTAGCTGAGTTAACTAAAGTGCCTCATCCGAGGCTGTTTTCTTCTTTTCCTATCGCACAACCCTAGGGAGGGAAGTAGCGACTTCTCACTTTAGCTCGCCTTAAAAAGTAGGTTTTTTTGGTCTAAGACCGGAGCTGCTTGAGCCATATGTAAAAAAATCGTTTCTGGTAACTCCCAAGCGATTGGTGTTCAAGGAATTGTCCTCGCTTGCATTTACACATGCTTTTACACATGGCTTCATCCTTCTCCCGATCACATGCACATTATTGACCATCTATTAAGATTGATGAATTTGCTAGCCTTACACTTACAAATGTAAATCCTAGTCCCAATTAGATGATAACTCCGTTAATGTTTTATTGATAATAATCCTCTTAACGAAACTATTAAGACTTTTAGACGAAGGTGTTCATCGGTAGTTGAGTTTAATCTCATAGTTTAAAATAGTTTTTCAAAGTCAGGACGAAATATATTTCCACCATATTATTAGCTGCTGTTTGAACAGAATAGAGAACAAAAATTACAAATATTCTCCGGCTTTTGAGTTTAGGCTTATTAGCTATACAGTTACTCTCAAAACGCCAAAGTTTGCCCATACCCGAGTACAAAAAATAATAACTCATAGATCCACGTCTTATCACCAGTGAGTCCTCAGCTACATTGTCAAGCATATGTATATTTTGCGAAATCTACTCGACGTCAGTTTTGTTAAAGATGCAAGTCTTTTGTTTCGAGTCTATCAAAGATACTCTCCTTCAGACCACTGACAGTAAATTTAAGAAGCTCTCTGCCTCTCTCTTTCGATGCCTTCATTCCACCTACAAATCCCTCGCCGGTATATGGGTAGAGGAAGAGCCTCCAAAGTTCGGTTTGGAGACTCCATGATTCAAGTGATCCTGTAAGAAGTCAAGGTGAGTGAGGTTTTTCAAAGAAATTGGAAAGCAGCTCTTTTAAAGTGGTGACTTTTGAAAGATCGGCAAAACTTAGCTAGCCAAGAAGCAACAATTCTTCTTTGACAGCTAACAGCGACGGAAACATTAGACTCGCACTTGTCTCACAAAATATGGACGGGCGTCTGACGTTTCGCAAATTTCTCACATGCAGACATAAACAAGAAATACAAATTTGAAACCTTCTTTTGCTTAGCTTACCCCACACCAACGAAACACTGATGTAATTTGTCCGTTCACTTGGCATGCATTTCTTTCCTTCAGTGTTGTGAATGACGGCGGCAATGGCTTCGGTTGGCAACAATTACAACAACAATTACAGCGACAACTACAACTGCAACAACAATGTTTGCATTTAATTCAGCCTCGCAATTGCAGATGCAGATGTCTCCATCTGTTGAGGCGAACATGTTGTACAGGTACATTTACATAAATTACTCAACATTCAAACATGAGTTATGTTGCATGTCCTAATGTAATGTTAGTGTGATATGTCGTTTTCTCACAAGTTGTTGTAACTTTGTTGTAATGTCTTTTATTGCAGTTTGCCAGATTTTTGGTTTATTGCCTGATTGATATCACTGCGTTATTTGTAGCCGTCACATACTTATGTATGTACGCGCGGAGGCATTCCGTTACAAAATAAATACATTTTTCTTGTGGCACAAATATTTTTGGAGAAATTGTCTTTGCACACGAATATTTTTCACACAGTTTTTTCTGTTAAAAATCGGCAATATAATTTTTCATATCGGTAAATTTATAATGAGGCTGATAAAGTATAGTTGTGCGAGTTGAAATTTGATTGTGCCCACAAAACATGTGACAAAAGAGTATAATAGCTTTTTTTCATGAAATAATCTATCTTCTTCTTTATTGGCTTAGACACCGCTTACATCGGCTATAGCCGAGCTAACCACTGTTTCTTCTTTTCGCAATGTGGCGCCAATTGTAGAGATCAAGTCCAGCCAGGTCCTTCTCCACCTGATTTTTCCATCGATGTAGAGATCTTCCTCTTCCTCTGCTTCTTCCGGCGGGTACTGCGTCGAAAACTTTCAGAGCTGGAGAGTTTTCATCCATATGGGCAAGATGACCTAGAAAGCGTAGCCGCTGTCTCTTCATTCTCTGAACTATGTCTCTATTTATTAAACGCGATATTCGCCGTTGCCAATGTGCAAAGGACCACAACCATAGAACCTTTCTCTAGAAAACTCGTAATGTCGACTCATCAGATGTTATCATCGTCCATGCCTCTGCACCATATAAAAGGACGGGAATAAAGAGTGACTCATAAAGTTTGTTTTTTATTCTTCGATAGAGGACTTTACTTCTCAATTGCATACTCGGTCCAAAGTAGCAACTGTTGCCAATAGTTATTCTGCGTGGGATTTATTAGTTCCGAGATAAGAAAGTTATGACTGTCAAGAGTTAGCCAAGTTGAGAGTGTTTGTTTGACGACAAGAGTTATTTCGTCTTGCCCTCGTTCACTACCTGACCCACTTTGTTCGCTTCCTTATCCAGTCCAGATGAAGCAGAATTAACGGCGCGATTGTTGTTCCTTCTCCATTTACCACTTCACCTCTAATTATTCTCTCCAGCTGTAGATTGAGGAAGTTGCATGATAAGAAATCGCTTCGGTCGGTATCGAACGAAGCTTTTGGAATTGTTCAACGTCAGCTTACACAGCCGCTGGGGTACTGAAAGCAACATTCCAAAGTTCTCTCTCACTTCGACTTCATACCTAATAACTTGAACCACTGCGTAGTGGAGACTACTCCCATTATCACTTCTCTACGCACAAACCTCCGAAGGATGTGTGATGATCAAAGATCAAGAGGAAAGTTGAAGGTGAAATCTTCTTTTGGAAGCTCTTTATCAATTCTTTTTTTCAGACCGCTTGCCCTCGGTTTTCTCAGTAGAATTTGCAGCTATTGAGGTGGCAGCAGATGTACTTATCCAAAGTGCAGTTTCTTTTACGCAGGTAAGCATTTATTCAGCCAGCAAATCTCTTCTACAGACCTTGAACTCACTGACAGTGAGCTCAAAGCTTGTCAAGCAGAGCATGATCTCACTAAACTTGTTTATGTGACTGGCTAAAGCGGAAACGTCAGAAACTGTTAAGCCAAAGAGCTTGCCAGTAATCCATCAGGATGCCCAAATTCCATCAGGATGAGATAAAGTAGATTTTAACGTGAGTTAATGCATTCGGGCGTTGGATCTACGGGCCTTGCTCATATAGCATTGTTCAGAGACCAGTGGGTTTCGAAAGCCTTCTGGCCCACAGTGAAAAAGTAATTGGTCTATTAAACTACTATTCCTTAGTAATGTTCACATCGGGTAATGACATATGTCTTAACGAAATACTGTCCCATTGACATTCACGCAATGAAGCTAAAGATTCTGAAGGACCCAATTTGTCAAAATTGTATGGAGGAATATGGGATAAAAACATCTAGACACTTTCTACTGCGCTCTTCAGTTTTCGTCAACAAATATTGAAGCATCTCGGTTGTCGTAATTTTTCCGCCACCGGCGAATCGATATAAGCCGCTTCAATAAATTTATGGCAAGCTCCAGATGCTTTGTCGATATGCGAGTGTATTTTTGATTTACACCTAGGAGTTCTAGATATCACCACGGACAGGCATCCAAATAAGGTTATTCGTAGCCTCACAAAATATCAGCACAATCCAAATCTAAATTAACTTAACTCACCTGACTCGTATAAATAATACTCATACAAACGATTCTCATGATGGCCTTTCGGTATTTCTTGTACATATATGCTACTACGCCAGGACCTCATGCAACCTGAATAGATTTTGTTATCCTTAAGTTGCCTTTGTAATGTTATGTGAAAATGTTTCGAACCAAACCTAGTTGAAATCAGTACATATTTTCTGCAAACTCCTATATACCTATTTTACGGACTTACATCTGTTTTTGTTTTTATTTTTTGACTTGGAAGTAGATCTTCATAGAATATGGATATTACCTTAAGATATTTAATATCCTCAAGCCGCTTATGGTTTAAATGAAATACCGATTTTGACTTGCAGCCGACCATAGTGCAACCTTACTCTGTAATCTGTTTTTATATTATTTATTCACTTACGGCACTCAGTAGTGTCACCCATCATCATTAGCCCGGCCATCACTGATCCTGACATTGGCTACAGGCGTCGTTCGCCTTAACATTGTCCAACCAATCTAACCGCCAATTTCTTTTGTTACCGCCAACCGAATAGCGTCTCCCGCTCCTGCAGCGCACAGCGCAATCTGCGCGTCACGCTTATCGTCAGATGTCGCTCACTAATTGATTTTTCTTGTCGCCTGCATAGCCGACGAATTCCATGCCAATCACAGCGCATCGCAGTACAACGCTGCAGAGCGCCAAGCTTTTCCTACCTTTTTGGCAAAGAGATCAAGCGCAGTGATCGCACAACTCTGATCGAGCGCATGTATGTATGTGCGCATACCCGCACTTTTGCGATCGTCTTGATTGTTCGTTGCAAGCAGACTTCGTGTACACAGCTCAACGACTGCCAGCGTTAACGACAATCAACAGCCAACATGATGGCAACAACTAACAAGCGGCGGTGGCGGCGGCAACGGCATTCGTAACATGAAATTCGACAAATTTGCAAGCGCAACGAAGGTAAATGTATATCGCGCGCCCATTTCCACCACGCTGACAGGCGACAACTCTTCTGCTCAGCGCAAATGTGTCAAGTGTTGGATTCATAAATTTCCAAACTGCGCTCGGCAACGGCAGCGAGTGAACTTCTCAAGATCGCTATCAAACATGCAGTTCGACATGTAGCTGCCAATAAATTTTCACCTCTCTCCCGCGCGTATGCTTACATATGCAGATAGTTACCGTTGCTGATTTTGATGTTTGTGTATTTAAGGAAGAGTTGGCGAATGGTGTTACTATCACTTCTCTGACACATTATCAATTTCTTTTGCCTCAATATAAATCTTTCAATGAGTTCGCGTCAGTGATATATGACCCAAGTATGCATGAATTTGTACATAAATATACGCGCTCACTGACGTCAAAAATGAGTAAAGGATCATTAATCCGAAAATTTGTAGAGCCTTTTAATGAAAATCTTCAAAGGTAAACTCCATTAGTTTACTTGAATGTCAATAAAATAGAAGGAACTCACTCTGGCATATGTTGTATGTTGAATCGGTCTTTAAGGATCGACTGCTACAGTCCTACTATAATACTACTACGAAGCTACCCTTCACAGGTATGCTCCTTACACGATCTGCATTTTGATCGGTCAGTTTGTATCATAGCTTATGCTATAGTGTCTCGATAGGAACATTTTCTTCGGAGGTTATACCATTGCCTTGGACAACAATCCATGCCTTTTTCCTTGAAGATATTTCAGAAGTTTTCCATACGAGCACCTAATTCCGATCGTTGAGTTTGTTTAGCAATTATACAAGTTGTATCAGCCTTTAACATGCTGACAATATTCAGTCTAATTTGTAAAGAGCTCTTACTGAGAAGGCTTTCTAACGAGTAGATCGATATAAAAAACTTTATCGTTGCCTCGGTGTCATTAACCTATATTTCAAACCACTATCAGGTATCTTAAACAAAGTTCTTGTTATTAAGGATCAGAGTATATAAATAATACTGGCTAGAGATACCATTCTCAACTTTTCTCATAATATCTACATTAAACAATTTTCTATAAAGTACAAATAAATGTGATTCTACACATAAGAACAATGAACAGCGAAGTGGATCGTAACTACTTTAATAGAGGGCCTCTTAAAAAACTAAGGTAACAACTTCCAAACCTACGATTACAGCCTCCCAAAGCATCTTATTACAAAACGTGGACAGAATTCGATATGTGCCCGACAACTCAAATCTTGCTCCTGGAGACTTCAGCTTTAATTACCTGGAACAAAGGTACATACGTTCATACATTCATCGGCGATGTTCACAGAACCTCAGGTTTTAAATGTTAATCAGGCAATTTCAAATATTATTTCATATATAGCGGTTCGGAGTAGAAAGCGAGTTCTAAAATTGGTTAGGAGTTTAGTCTATGTTAACTGTTCCCCAATTTCAAGATTGCCCATTAGACTACAATTCCTGATTTCAATTTGAAATGAAAGTGTCTTCGAAATATCTTCAACTATCTGCTAAAGTGACTATTGCCAATTCCATGTAACTTTCCTAGATGGCTAGATTGCTCTCAGAGCTGTGTTGATTCTAAGCCACTTTATTTCTGACAACTTCGATGTATGGATCAGGAAGAAGACGACTTTAAATACTAGAGAAGATGTAAACCTACTTTAAAATAGCTTGAGTGGTTAGGTTGGGTTAGCTTTAGCAAAGAATGGTCAAAAATTTTGAGCTATATGATTAGAACGACTTTAAGGTAGTAGTCTGGTAACTTATGCCTATTTTCTTGACATCATTGGAGAGTGGTTTTTTTTTATAAGAAAATAAAAATGAATTGTCTTGAATATTTAGAGTGTTTTTATTTACATATTGAAAATATAAAAAAAAATTATTTGAAAAAATTTAATACTTTATTACTTTTATTATTGTCACTCGAAGTTGGAACCTCAAAAAAAACAATGCACATGTTTGGGTAGGGTGATTTTGGCTTTTGATATTATCTGAAATCAAATATACTTGATTATTCTTAATCTATAGACATGTCATTCTGGTCGGAACTACTGAAGCTCAATTTCAAGATAAATAACAAAATGGCGGACTTTGAAAATAAGTCCTTTTATTTTAGTAAAGAAAGGGTTGTAAAATAAAAAGTTAGAGGTGAAAAAAATTCTCTTTGGTACCGACGAGAATGGTTGGCGAATGGTGTTACTATCACTTCTCTGCTATGTAGAATAGCCTGTTAAAATTTCAAAGCAATCGGTTCTGTAGAAAAAAAGTTAGGACCCGTGCCGACCAGAAAAACAATGTTTTGAGAAAATCGCATTTAAAGTTCAACAACTTCAAGAGAGAGAACTCCGAGGCGCTCTAGAAAATTTGTTATAACTCCCGCAATATTTCGAATTTCTGTCCAAAATTTTCACAGTATATTCTCAAGACATTGTACGTACTTTCAAATTAAGCACCAGCCAGACTACTTCACAATCTTAATAGTATATGGCGTAACTTCTGAAAGCTTATAAAATTATCCGACCAAGGAACTCGATTGAGAGGTTTCATATAACAGGGTTTCTTAATGTTTTCTTCCGCCCTTTTCGAAAGTCAAAAAATCTGCACATTATTCATTTATACCACGTACAACTTCGAGTTTAAGAAGAATCTAAAGTTAACTTAGAAACACGAAGATACATGGGACTCTAATGGTCTTGTTTCCTTGAATGTTCACAAAAGTATAAATTTAATTGAAGATGATACTCTTCAAGAATTTCATAAAAATCTTAGAGTTTAAAAAAGATTAAAAATAATCGAACGTTTAATTTTTTTTATAGTAAGAGGAAGTATCAAAAGCCGGAGTACGGAACTTTAATCCGTTAAACCTTACCAGCACCCAACTCATGTCACTCCCACAAATTATTATTATTATATTACTTCATGGGAGAGAAAAAGACATATAGGTATCTTCTATTGTACGGACAGACAGTGTACTAATCTATTGTAAGTTTCTTAGTTTTGTCATAATTTGAGTTGACGCTTCGCTGACAGCTTTCCATTTATCTGTAGACTGACATATATACATATACATATACATGTGTTGTCAGATTTTCTATACACGTTATTTGACTAACGTCATCAATAATTTTGAATCCAATGCCACTCAGTATTTGGGTTAGGGCAAAATTCAGGTCTCCATATCATCTGTCTATCCACAAATGAATGTAAGGGATCAGCCTGTAGATTCATCGTCCTTTGGGTGAGGTTTCCCGACTTGTAGACGACTCTGGAATAATCACGCGAATTTGTGATGATGTGAAAAGGAATGTCGAATTTTGCTTTGTATAGCTTCAAAAGACTGTGTCCGTCCCCGGTTATAGAAGACGAAACTGAGGTTGGTCGATTCGATATCTCAATAAAGAAATTTTTTAGATGGTTCATAGTGTGATGTTGTCTGTAATTTTTTCTAGAATACAAATAAAGTATTGTGTTTTTACTGTAATAACTAGTTTGAATTCTATAGTCTAGTAAAAAAAATGGATCTAATAGCTAATTGTATTTATACAGTTAGATTCAAGACAGTATGAGGATACCTACCAAAATTAGCTTAGCTCTTGGCTTGCTATCTAGTATATTTCATATAAACCTGTTGTCTGTTCGATTCGCAACTTTCCATGATATTATAATAGATGAGAAGCCAATGGAAAATGCACAATTTTCTGAAATTTGTTAGTTCTTTTGATATTTCTGCCAATATTTCTTGCTTAAATAAGACACGTGACTGGATATTATTAAAAACAGGCATTCAAACAGAAATTCAGCAGGCTACTACATATTATATTTATTTGTACGAGAAGATACTGCTTATTCCGTGAAGAAGAAAGAAACAAATTATTCTTCATGTTCACTCATATTTCTTTAACTATTCCATCGAGACCATTTCTTTCTAAATCAGTCATTTACTCATATGTCTCCGTATGTATGCAGCTCTGGGTATGCTTCCTCGCCCTATCAACAACTTTTGGCATCAGCTTAACTACCTGAATAAATGAAATTTTTTATACTTATTCTTTGTCATTGCTTCAAAATCGATATTCATCCACATATTCCATCCTTCTATGCACATCCTTTCGTGCGCTACGCTTCGCAAACACATATATATGGTATGGAATGTCCGTCAATCTGTTTGCCCATCACCCAAAGGATTTTCAATTGAATCTGTCAAACGGCAAATATCACCCTTCAATCAAACTGAAAAACACAATTTCTCATCTTTTGGATGCGACGCGGTCGAGTGGACAATGATGGAACCCGGCATAACCCTCAGTGGACATGAGTGGATATATGAGTGTGACAATCTTCGCTGCGCTGGACAAAGTACTCAAAACGTTAGCGTGTGTGTGGGTGTGTGTTCAAACACGCTAAGCTGGAAAATATTGTGCGCTATAAAAATTCAGTGGCTACAACGAGTATGATCCACAAAATGTAACGGAAAAAAGGAAATTGGCAAACAAATAGACAGAGTGGCAGACGAACAGACAGTCTACGGCTACGACATTTCAGCGTTCGCTTGGACACGCAAAAGTTTTTTGGTGACAAATAAAATATGTGAAGTTTGCGTGAGTGGACAGATCCTTCAATTTTTCATATTTTCAATTTATTTTTATGCCACACACTCACACGCTCATATTTGTTCGTGTACTACACAAGTACTTGCTTGTTGGTATGATTGGTATGAAGGTCTGAGGTTGTATTTTTAGGAAAATTAAAAAAAAAAATGTTTTTTTTTTTTAATATTTTAATGAGCAATTTTTCTAGCTTCATGACAAGGCTCCAAATACAAAATTCTGATATTCATATTTTGCGTAGTGGTGAATCGATCACATATTTGGTATAACTCACTTGAAATGGTATAAAAAATTATCAATACCATTCATATTTCTATATTGACTGAAATATGAATCCGTTCGCGAACATCGTCGTAAATTGGTACAAAGAATAGGATAAATATTGCTTTCTCAAATAAATACAAACCATGCCATTGATTAGGAGAGCCTGTACTGGGCATTCCCACGACAGTCGGGTCTAGGTAACCAGAACTGATCTGGATTTTATTCCAGCCACGGACTTTCAACTTGGCATCATTCCTCGAAATTACTTCAGAAATGTTTTCTGTTGCTACAACAGCAACAACAACATGGTGTCTCTGGCAGTCTGCACGAGAGGCCTACGAAAGGATTCCTCCATTTTCTCAAGAGTGGAACTAGATAGAATCTAGAAATTCCGTATAACTCATTTTAAATATTACACTCTCCGCCCGCAGTATCTTCTTACAAGATTACAGTTTTAAGAATGTCTGGTTTCCATCTCTTTGCACGCGATATGAAATCAAGTTCTGAAGATAATAAGGCTGAAGAATTCATTGGATAGTGTTTAATAGAAATTTCCGTCTGCATCGGAAACCATTTTGAGCCCTTCCAAATTCACAAAATCTTATTTAAAGACAAAGGAAAGCCGCATAGGCTTCTGATTCAGGCAACAAACGTAAATTATTTACCCTCTAATTGATATGACTCCACAGTGGAATTCCAATTGTTGCGAAAGCTTTCGTCCGACCATATTCTACAAAGAAGCTGATGCATGCTTCTTATCAGTTCTTCGCCGCCGAATTTAAATATCTCGGTCGTCAAAAATCGGCCTCCGACGCTTTGTTGTTCTTCAGACGGGTAATTGTTATAGATGGTAGATAAATAATTGAGGAATGCACCGCGACCTTAGGTCTATTGTGCCCTCTCCTAACTCACGGGGGCTCACTTAGTCCCAGCATATTGATAAAGTCCAATATTCTGCTGGGTGCTAGTGAAGCTTTTTGATCCCTATACCGAAAAATTAATCCAAGGGCCTTCAACCTGAGTCACTCTTTCTTCCTTACGGAGCAGCTCCTTTAAGGTATGGGGACCCATCCCGGTGAATGGTTCGGGCCCTACCATATGTGTTGTCAGGTGGAGGCTGCGGAGCGGGCGAGCTCATCAGCCAGTTCGTTGCCGGCTATACCTCTATGGCCAGGCACCCAGATTATATGCACCTAGTTCTGTTAAGCTAGGCTGTTCAACCGTTCTCTACACTCCTGCACTAGTAGCGATTTGATCTCGTAAGAGGAGATCGCTTTTAGTGCCGCTTGACTATCGCTAAGTATTCGCTCATTGCGCTAGTTGCGATGGAGGTTTATCTCTATACCTCGACTTATGACAAAACCTCTGTCCGAAAAATGCTCGGAAGGCTATTCATCGGTATGGAGAGCTTGATGCGGGGACCCGGGATCCCTACCCCAATTCCCTCCGATGTTTTCGAGCCGTCGGTATACCACTTCATCGTACTTTCCCTCAGAATCAGCTCCAGAGTGGAGTCGCCCCTCTCGTTCTTGTTGCTGAGGGTAGATTACCTGATCCGCTTCAGTGCAACATTCTTCAGATAAGTGACTATCCACTCTGATAGAAAAGCACCGATACTAGCTTTAAGTTCGCTAATCGGTCGTTTAACGCTAGTTTAAGAATGCTAAACTTCATTATCAATAGCATCGAGTCACTTTGTCTTATTAGGACTAGTAAAGCTGTCAGGGCACAACAGAATCGAAGATAGAACTGACGGGCTGGCAAGGAAAGGCACCCTAGCCCCGTTATCAGTAAAATGGTAACCAGTCTATGCTCCAGCCGCCCATACCTTTTACTACTAGATAGCTCAGCTTCGCGGGGATAAGGCTACCATCCTTTTTTCTCAAGATCGTATATTATGTTAGATATCCAGTGAGTTTTTTGCTTTAAGTATGCGATTCAGTGAGTTCTTTGTTTGCTGTAAGGCTAGCCTCCTCCTGGTTATGGGCGTAAAGCAGGTCAGCTGCAGAACGTGGAGGGAAGACGAAAAGGAGGGAAAAACTCCACACTTTCTTCTTTAACATTAGGCGAACTGCCTTCAAATATCAACCGAGCTGTTGGGAAAATAAATTTAACTTCTAAGACCACAAGGCGATTTGAAGACTTATAAGATCGGATATAGAAGTTTTATAATAATAGATTCACAAAGAACTAAATATACTAGTTCAAGCGGAATCTTTGGATCAGGCATTGAGCTTAAACTAACCAAACCCTTCAGAAACTTTAAAGCCGATTTAAACACACGTTTTTTTGTCTACAAGAAGCACCTAATTTTTCGGAACTGCCGCGTACAAACTGACCGATCAAAATTTGAAAATCTGTATTTCGGCATAGATTATTATCACAACTAAGGCTATAATCTTCAAAGAGATTTTTCAGTTCGGACCACTAGATATACTTGTATATTGTATACTCTATTGAAGAGTACAGTTCAAAATGAAAAGTTTTGTTGAAGTTTTGCAGTGTTAAGTTCTAGAAACTCTAAAACAGTGAAATATTTGAGGTTAGTTACTGTGTGACCTATCTCAATATGAAGTTTTTCTCATCCATTCAGATCAAAATTTGTTTTCTTATACTCTCAATATTTCTTACTACGATTCTTATTCAGTCCGAGTTTACCCGTCGTATTAACACATGTACACGCGGCCATACTTATGTATATACGAGCATATTATACATACCTGTATATACATATATATATGTATGTATATGCTTGATCCACATTTTTACCAACATCCGCTGGACAACAGCGCTGTATAAAACCGTACGGGGAGGGTGTTTATTATTCCTGTCAGTGTCACCAACATCATCCGAACGGTGACAACAGCTATAAAAACAACAACAACAAGAACTAATGTAACGAGGATACACAACACAAATGGGTTCAGCAAGCACAGAGTTGAGACTGACAACAACAACAACAATATTACTAAATACACTTCAAAAGAATAAGTTGACAGCTGACGATGACTTGTCAGGGACAGGAATCTATCCTTTCATACACCTAAATACTTACTCATTCACTCACACTCAATCGCTCAGGCGCTCAAGCGCTCAATGATTGTGTGCTCGTCCACCCAAGAAAAACATACAAATAGTTATATTGTCATATATACTTATATATGTATGTGTAAGTTTATGTTGTGAAGAGTAGCAGCAGCAGATCCGGTAAGCATTCGCTACTGTCCAGCGCGTCTACTGACTTGGCGCCTCTTGGGGATGCATTGGTGTTCGCCAAACGCTCACCCATCACTACCGTTACCTAAGGGATAATGATTTTGCAATCAAGTGAAAATAATGCACAAAGTAGCGCAGCGCAGATGAATAAAATGCCAGAGTGTGTGCATGCCATCTTTAACCGTTATTCGCAATATTCATATAAACTTTCGGTGCTTCGTTCATAAAGTGTTGAGTGGATTTAGGATATATTTTTGGGTAGGTGTGGATAAATAAAAGGGTTTGGTAGAATGGATATGAATTTTAAAAGGTCAATGAAATAAAAATAAAGCGATTCTTCAAAAAGACTATCTTCATATTGAAGGCATGCTGCTCTTAAACACAATCCTACAACTAAAATAACTCAATAGAATCCGATCACTGATCTAAAAGATTTAAGAACTCAACCGATATCGAGACTCTATTCTTCACCGTGTTGAAACTGATCGATATATAGTAACTAGAGAATTATGCTTAGTTTCGGTACGCTATTCTTTAATGTTAGATTAGTAAAAACTATAGGTAAGGAATCTCACTTCGACAGTTATGAATATATGGATCAAAAGACCATACATTTCGTCGTTAGTTCTTTTTATAGAACACCGTTTTTGAGGCCATTCCTTAAGTCTGGCGTAACCAAGAAATCGATTTCAAAATAAAATTGTGGCAAATATTATTCGGATAGTCCACTTTAAAACCGGTAATCGCGGACCAACAAGGTCAACTTTAAATACAATGTCTTGGACATTCTTGCTTATTCAGCCCGTTAAACGACTCACACCTCCTTCTTACTACATCTGTCAACAGGGCTTATCATATTGAAGAGACTACGAAGAACCGAAACCTGGATTATGATATCAGATTTACTTATTCGCACATACTGATTTGGAATAAACTCGCACTTAATCTCTTTTTTTTCGGATACAATCATTTCGTATTCATCAGCTCTTATCTAATCCGGGCTCAGGCTTCTCCATTCAAAAGAACCATTTTCCAAGATATACCACACATTCTAATTTTGTATGGATCGAAATGAGGTCAGATCTCCGGAAAATACACTCACTGCCATTCGCACTGAAACCATAAACACCTTCACCGACTTACTCTCAGTGAAAGGCGTACTTGGAGTAAAACCACAGAGTTGCCTCGACAACCGAGAGTAACCCTTGTGCAAGTTCGTTTTGGATACTGCAGCAGGTGAAACTCCTACTTATCCAGAATCGACCTGACATATCATATATGTTCAACCTACAACGAACAACTTGGACAACTTATCTGAGTCTTATTACCATAAACGGGGTCTAGATAATAGTTACAGCATAAACAACAAGATTTTGTAAGGATTATATTAACCCCTTCAAAGGGATTATCGAGAATCTAGATTATGTTATGTTTTGATTAAGCTCTGCTGTCAAAGGGTTATAAGAAGGTATTCAAGCCATTTTGTATATTTTTTTACCATTTCGTCTTTAAAGCTACAGGGTATTACTTCGAAGTTTCAAAAATTTTTAAGAGAAGCTAGTCGATTTTTGTCTTAGGAACGAGTCAGGCTCCATACGAAAGTTTCACAGCAGTGGAGTTACTAACCTTTTTTTTCCATGGCACAATATATCTAAGGTTGCGGTGCATTCCTCATTATCTTAGTTCCCAGAATCATAAATGGGAGTTTCTGTATATGGTTTCTTGAAAACGGTCCTAAACAGCAGTCGCCTTTTGAAATCATAATTCTCCTCTATATGATTTTAAATTGGGACTTGAAATCAGATAAAAATGGACGATGATTGTTCCCAAGAAGTCATGGTTCATAAGGAGACGAAATTGCATATCGAAGCCATTGCCATATGGTCCAGAATCCAATTTATTGGCATATTTTATAATATAAATAACAATTTCGGCCAAATATGAGCTCAGCATAGACTTCATAAATGG
This sequence comes from Bactrocera correcta, assembly GCA_027475135.1. NCBI lineage: Eukaryota > Metazoa > Arthropoda > Insecta > Diptera > Tephritidae > Bactrocera > Bactrocera correcta. The sequence continues at coordinate 39,486,102 of CM050327.1, forward strand.
CTAATAATGATCGGATATTAAAAAAATTTTCTTGAACGGTCCATAGTTCCATACTAAATGTTGTTTATACTACACAGCTCTGCATATGATCGATCTCTGGCGTTTAAGGTTTGGTAACCAGGTTATCAGGGCTTTCGCCAGCATTCATTTGTCAAAACGGAGCCGGGATTTGACATAGCGAGAGGTATTTGAAGTGCTGTTATAACAGGTAGAAGTGGAACAATATGAGGCCGATTTTGTTATCAATTCTCTAGTAGTCATCGATATAATATTTCACCATAAACCTTCGGAATTATTGAAGCCCTGATGAATTGGATTCAAGTATCAACACCTTTCAAAGAATTTTGCTCGCCTTAGCATGCGCACATATTAGAAGACTCATCTTTTTTTTTACACCCACCCATCTTCTCAATACCTCAACTATCAAGCCCACTTGTCAACAATATATGTACGAATTAGCAAAAATTCTCATGTCCAACGTCATTCCCATGACAACAAACTGTCCCAAGAAATCTCGGTTTCGCCTTGAACACACTCGCATTACATGTACATATTTACATCTTTATTTATAGCTTATATATACATAGTATGTATGTAAGGGCGTAATATTCTGGACAGCAGTAGTTCATCAAGAGTTCACAGCAAATGTTAGTTGTCAATCCGTTGAAGGATCTTTGTTATCTGCTTCGCTGCACATTCGTAGGTATGCGGGTGTGTAAAAAAGGACGACTTGTTGTTTATCGAGCTTCAGGGGGGTGAGTAGAAGTACAAATATAGTTTGTGCCAAGGCAAAGACGAAGCAAAAATGAAGAAGAAATTTTAAATACAGAAAAGAAAATCAGTTCATGCACCAAAGCTGAGCGCACAAAAGATGGCAGACACCCTCATCTAAACTCTTGGCCCGCTAAATTACGATGAACGTGTGTTGTAAAGTTTAAACCAACAACAGCAATAAATTAAAGAAATATGTAGATGTTTGGTATATTGCCAAAGCATCACTCGTCCATCCATATTATTTTCGTCATCTGTGCTACATTCATTTCGAGCTCATCTGCTATCCGACAACAACAAAAACGGCAAAGAAGGTTCTGCGACTGCATAGAACCCATAATGCCCTGCACAAATAACAAAAGTTCTTCATACAAGAACTTGATACCAATTGTTCAGCTTTTATGGAAGCTATATGATATAGTAGTTCGATTCGAACAATTTCTTCAAAGATTGTAGCATTGTCTCGAACAATAATGCATGACAATTTTCGTGAAGATAACTCGTCAAATAAAAGAGTTTTCCATACAACTTGATTTTGTAGGATCAGTTTGTATGGCAGCTATATACTATAGTGATCCGATTTGAACTATTTTTTCAAAAAATATACCGTTATCTTGAATAATAACGAGCACCATACAAAGACTTGATTTTGATCCTTCAGTTCACATGGCAGCTATATGATATAGTGTTCCGATATCGACGGTTCCGCCAAATTAGCTGCATCTTTAAGAGAATAGTTTAATATTTCGAAAACTGAGAGAATGGTTCGCATATATACAGATGTATTGACAGACGCTCATGGCTAAATCGACTCAGCTCGTCACGCTGATCATTTGCACTCGCATATTCATGCTAAAAGGTCCCTTACGCCTCCTTGTGGATGTTACAAATTTCGTAACAAACTTATATACTCTGTTGAGGGTATAACCACAGCAATGTGACAAACAACTGTCTACTGTTTTCGTCCTTTATTCTTTCCCAACACTCTTCAAGTCTCTTCAAGTGCACAAAAACGTTTGTAGTTGTTGTTACTGCCGTTTGTTGTTGATAATTTAAAGCATATTTGATATTGTCGCCCCGTTGTGCTTTGTTGTTCGTAACCTTCAGTTCCGCCCGCTCAAGCGCAACTGCAATAGAAGTCATCGGTAGACTTTAAGTTCGTTAGTTCATTGTGTCTACGTATTGGTGTATTTGTATAATAAGGAAAGGTGAAATGTTTCCGTACGTTTGAGCGTTGGTCCTGATTGGTAAAGGATGTTTAAAAAATTACAATTGGCAGGAAAAAAAGTATAAAATATATTAAAAAAAAAAATTCTTTAAAATGTAGCAATTTTTTATAAAATATTTTAACAATTACAATAGCACCCATTTTTCGAACATTTTATTTCTTTTTTTTTGAAAAGCATGTCTACCAAAAGGCTTTGAAGCTGCATTTAGCAAAACATATTTTTTGAGGTTAGAAAATTTCTAATTCCCGTAATTACAGACTGACTCAAAGTTAAAATTGCTTAGAAATTTAAACAGTTTTCGTCAGACTCCATTTTATGATTTTAGGCTTATTAAATCATTAATTATAAAATAGAAAAATTTTGAAAAATTTTAAATGTTTTATAATATATGTACCTGAGGTTAGTATATATCATACTTATAGATTTCGGAATATTCATTAGATATTTCAGAAGAAAGATACCCAAACATGAGTTACTTGTCTCCGTATTAATGATTCAGCAGGTGGTTTTGTGCTTTTCTTAGAAAATTTCTTCTTCTTCTTTACTGGCATAGACTTCTCTTACGCGATTATAGCCGAGTTAACAAAATCGCTCCAGTCGTTTATTCTTTTCGTAGTCTCTTAATTCGCTGAACTATGTCAAATGTCTCATACAGCTCATTGTCCCATCGAATGCGATATTTGCCGTGGCCAACGCGCAAAGGATTATAAATCTTTCGCAGAATCTTTCTCTCGAAAACTTGCAACGTCGACTCATCAGTTGTTGTCATCGTCTATGCCCCCGCACCATATAGCAGAACGAGAATAATGAGTGACTTATAGAGTTTGGTTTTTGTTCATCGAGAGAGACTTTACTTCTCAGTCGCCTACTCAGTCCGAAGTAACACCTGTTGACAAAGTTATTCTGCGTTGCATTTCGAGGGCAACATTGTTGTTGCTGTTAATGCTGGTTCCAAGTTTGACGAAAGTATCTACAACTTCAAAGTTATGACTGTCAACAATGACGTGGCAGCGTGTTTGATGACAGGAGATATTTCGTTTTGCCCTCGTTAACTGCCAGACTCATTAGCTTTGCTTCCTTATCCAATCTGGAGAAAGCAGAACTAATGGCGCAGGTGTTGAGTCCAATGATATCAATATCATCAGAATACGTCAGCATATGCCAGCAGCTGTACACTCTTATTGAAAATTGTATCTGCTCGAATAAGTTCTGCAGCTCGAATATTTTTCTCCAGCAGCAGACTGAAGAAGTCGCTCGATAGGTAGTCGCAGAAAATTTACTCACCTAAAAAAGATCTCTTTGCAAACGGAACGTATTTACTTATTTGACTAAGACATAGTGGCTTAGAGAAGAGGTCAATAGGGCACGTGACATAAGCTAATACGTGATAAGAATACAACCATGTTATTCTTGTTGTCTGCCGTGTATTTAAGAGGAATTTTAAGATGTTTTCAACAGCCAATAAACCACATTTGTCATAAATGAAAACTTAAAGGTATTTCCAGCCATGAGCATCGGTACACGCGTTGACGCAAAAGCCTCTTGTCAAGATTGCCTCAAGATCGTCCATAAGATATCTAGAAATCTTTTTGTCCTCAGTAAGACTAGCGTCTCCCTAGTTATGGTGCCTTTAACAGGCCATTGCCCTATTGACGTCCATGCTGTAAGGCTGCGAATCTTACCAGGAGTTTTGTTTTCTAGTGTTGTGTCGCACGCAGCCCAATTTTGTTAGAACCAGATGTTGTCAAGATCAACTTCTTCCATTTACGAGCACAAAAAGTGAATTATCACGACAATCACTTGTGAAGTTTTCGACAACTTATGCGCACTATTTTATTCGCGAGTTAAAATTATCTGTGATTCACAACAAGTTAATAAATTTTAAGAACATATGTTAAAGCCTTGTGATTCAAAATCAGTTATAAGATATTTCGTATACCAAAAATCAGCCTATATTGCAGCCAACATCTCTGCTTTCATTCAAAGTGAAATGAAATTAGAAAATATTTTTGCAACACTTAAAACGATTCAACACGGTACACATTTGTCATTAACCATCTCGTCTATTTCGCTAACCATACAAATATTTATTCATACATACTTCGTATGTATGTCTTCCCGCCCATTAATTTGTAAGTTCACTCGCCTTACCACTAATTTACAAGCGAGCTGACAAGTGACATGCAAAAATCATTGCGACAACTGCCAACACAAGGCATGCATTTCGTGCGAACACTCGCGTTTATTTTTTCGCTACTCCATTTATTTGTCGCTAGTTTCTATTTAAAATTTTTTTGGCAGCATCTTTTTAATAAAGCGACAGCGTGAATTACTTGCAATTTTGACGATTATGAGTGGCTGATGATGTACCCGCGAGCAGCGACATCTTCAGCTGCCCGTCCATACCGATCGCATCACACCAGCGAGCGCTGACTCACTTAAAACACGCTGTCGTTGGCTCATAGTCGTCGTCGTCGTCGTTTACATACTTACATACAACGAATGTCGCCAGCCAAATATGCGCCCTCTGCCCCTCAAAGTGGCTTGTCACTCTAGCGGAATGACAGCGAAAATAAAGAAGAAGAATGACACACCACACTCGGATTACTTACCACATTGATTCTTGACGTTTAAGTGCCATGGCAATTTCGGTCTATGCACGACTGACTGACGTTCTGCACTCATATATATACACTCAATTATATACACTTGCTCTTATGATTTGTTTGTATGTGATGCATTTTGTATGCGTAAAAATAATAAAGAAGCCCAATTACATACAGGCACCTGTCAGCAGTTCGTCACTCGTCCATCATACGGATACAACGGCGACAGCGTGGCCTGAGTGAAAGCGAGCATATTGGCATTCTAAGTTTTTATACCCAGCGTATAAAGCTGGAAACTAAGTACTTTTGCTTGGTAAAATATAAAATATCTGTTGAAAGATTCACGCGTGTGTATTGTGAAAGGTGTGTTTTTCTTAGCAATCTAATTTAAAAGTAAGCTCTTGCTAAATTTTCGACAGTTTAGGTGCGCGTCTTCGGTACACATAGTTTGAAAACATTAAACGACAGCAGGTAAGCTCCTAATAGTAGGCAATATTTTTTAACTGTAGAAATATTGGTATAGTAATTGGCATATTTTGGATAAAATTCGGGTTGCATAGACCGAATATTAATATCAAATAACTAATAAACTATACGTATATTAATCAAAGTTTGTCTAGAGATTCCTTAAAAAGCTACTTAAACCTGAACCGAAGACTTGCAATATCTTATTAGGAGGTCTTTTGTAAAATTCTTCGCTTTACCACGAAGAATACTTTCATTAACCGAAGAATCGCTGGGTTTCTGTTGAAAATTTCCCTTTTAAAATAGATCCTTAAGTAATGAAACTAGTATCTAGGTTAACCAGGAGAAAATAACTATATTACAAATATCCTCCAAAGCGTCACTGGAGATGAGAATATTTCTTTAAAAATGACGCTGGTAAGAACGTAATCGTCAATGGCGACCATTATCGCATCATCATAACCGAGTATTTGATGCTTGAAATTGCAGCTCGTGATCTCGGCGACATTTGGTTTCCACAGGATGGCGCCACTTCTCATACACTTCTCAATGGATTTATTTGACACGTCAGTGAGCAGCAGTTTTTACGTTTCGGGCCACTAAGATCGTTATGATATCACACTGTTAGACTTTTTTCCTGTGGGTATATGTAGAGTCTAAAGTCTTTGCGTTCAACCCGTTCGATTCAGACCTCGAAGCAAACCATCACGCGTGTCATTCGGCAGTAACCAGTGAAATGCTCGAACAAATCATTGAAAACTGGACTCAACGGACCTCAACTGGACTCAGATGGTCCAAGTCGTAACCGCCGCCATCATTTGAAAGAAATAATCTTCAAAAAGTGAGTGCCAAAGAATGTTCTTTCGAATTATAATAAACTTTCCTCATTAGTTTGAAGTTTCTTTGACTTTTATTGAAAAAAGAGAGGTAAACTCGAAATGGATCAACCTTTTAATTAAATATCTTCGATTTATTATATGTATAACATCATATATTTGAACAAGTAAGGAGCTTTACCTTATAATCTGGAGTCTGTGAGTAATAAGTTCTAACTTTTATGACAAACTCTATATTGAGGTATGGTAATGTGACTATTTCTGAGCCTTCATACACGGTTGCCCTCTTTTTGAACTTACTCAAAGTTCTAAAAGAATCTGAACGTGATTAATTATATATTTAGCCTATTTGATAGACTTGTTTTTATTCCACACTCAGGCTGGCTCGAATAAATTTCAGAGGAGAGGTAGAACTTTCGACTGACTTTTTGCAGAAATTGGGGCCTTATGTCAGCAACAACAAGCCGAATATTTTTTCTGACATCAAACGTCTCGGGCTTATCTTCGAAGACAGGCGACTTCCCATAACCCCAGTGGTGTTAAATAGTACGATTTTGAATATCACGCCGCAGACCCACAACGAGAGATAAAACGCTCATAGAAAACTTCCTTCAAAAAATTGATTCTTTCATTGGCTTTATAAGATGTTGTGCCCTCTTTTTGAAACCAAAGGTCGGTCCTTATTAACATCCTTCAAATCAGACGCAAAAAAAATTATCAATCATGGCTCTATAGCGTTCCTCATAGACTGTAACATTATGGTCGGCTTCTTCTTTGAAGATATATGAACTAGTGATTTCCTCTACGCATGGAGCACAACAAACAGTGAATTTTGAGAATATAAAAGCGTCTAAAAGAACTAAAATTGAGCTTCGTCGCAAAAAGTGCGTGAGTCTTTCTTGATGGTCGCTGAGTTTTAATTCATGCACGAGTTGGCTTTTGGAAGCTTGCAAAACCTTCCCTAAAATGGATGGACGCAGCAACATTTATGGAGCTCTATAGGATGGACTCTCGGGTCTTTTTCAATACTCTACTTCGTAACAGCAACAGCATCTTCGATATGCTCTGTACGTCGTCTCTGAGAATACGTACTGAAATAAACTGAAATAAACTATCTTTTGAACCCTCTTTGCTTATACGACCTCTTGGTATTCATCAGCTCTTTTTTAGTCCAGGCTCTCGCAGCTCTACCGATAAAAGCCATATTCCTTTTCCAAGATATACCACAAATTCCGATTTTGTAAGAATTTTTTAACACCTTGATTTCCGAGAATCTAAATAATCTAGATGTTTTGATTAAGCTCTGCTGTTTGACGGTAGTGTGAGAGGGTATTCTAAGGGGATCTACTGAAAAGAGGGGATGCATTTATAAAATATTTAGTATATTTTTAACCTTTTGTCCATTTTTTTACAATTTCGTCTTAATAGCTACAGGATGATACTTCGAAGTTTTCAAAATTTTTAAAGGGGATAGTCAGATCGCTTTTAGATTTAGAAATGAGTAAGTTGAGAACATCTGTCAGACTTCTTCTGAAAGTTTCAGAGCAGTGGAGCTTCTAAAATTTTTGTTCCCAGAATAATAAATGAGAGACCCTGCATATTGTACATGCACGATCCTAAACAGTAGACACCTTCTTCAAATCAATATTCTCCTCGGTATGACTTTCAATTTGGACTTGAAATCAAATAAAAACAGACGACAGTTGTGCGCAAAAAGTCATCGTTCATGAGAAGACGGATTTGGATATCGAAGGCCACGGCCGCAAGGTTCAGAATCTAATTTTCAGAGAGTGGTAGTTTGGATCGGCTTATAGAAATCTGATATTATTAGCCTTTTTTCTTATGAAATTGATAATATAAATAAAAGTTTCGGCCAAAGATTTCGGTTCAGGATAGACATAATAAATCTCTAAGAATGATCGGTTATTGAATCAATTTTCTTGAATTGTCGATGGCTCTATGAGAAATGCTGTTTATGTTACACAGCTCTGAGTACGATCGATCTCAGGTATCCAATTAAAGAACATTTCTTTCAAATTTTATAAAAAAAAATTGCGCGAGAGCATATTTAGCTAAAAATTCGCAGCAAAAAACCATACTTTAAAAGACAGTAGCTCAAAAACTTTTTGAGGTGTCGATTTAAGTATGCTATTTTATATGTACATATATTGCTGCTATCATTTAAAACCCCCAACCTAACCTCTCCTTCTCATACTCCTTGCAACCGTGCAACAAGTGCAGCAACGCATTGTATGTAGTAAATCAATCAACGCTGTAAACCAACATTTCTGCCACAGCTCATCAGACACCCTAGCCTTACTTCCCTACACATTCACACTTTACCAAGATATCAAATCAAACAAAAACAACAAAAGCAACAAACGCTCACATAGCGATTTGTTGCAATTGCATACATTAGTACATATTTGCCATGAGTTGCAAATTTCGCCCCCTAACACGCCCACAGACGCCATCAAACATACACAGACGCACACGTCCACTTAGTCAGACGGACGCCCAGTGCATTCAGCATGATTGAAAACTGATGGCATGCATTTCTAGATTTTTTCGCATCATCATAAAACTGACAAGTGAATGAAGATATTTCCGCCCAGACACGACTGACTGCACATTTTACGCTGTGTCGCTACAAATTTCTTCCTACACAAGCGTCATTTGAATTTAATTTGCTATGTGGATCGCAGCAGCCGTTCAGCGTTACGACGCTTGACGTTGCGTCACGTCACATTGCCTTGTGTTGCGTGGCGTCGCGTCGCGTCGCTTCACCACATCACTACTCATCACTTTCATTTCAAAAAGCGAATTCATTTCACAATGCAATTGCAACCGGAAATTTATGTTAGTGCAAATATGTGCGAATGCATGCAGCCACTACACTTCGATGGAAATGTTAAAATCGGCAAAGTGTCGACAATATTCTTAGAAATATGTTAAAGTGCGCGCGTTTGAGCATTTCGTGTTGACTTCAATTAAGTATTGATAAATTGCGATATGCGAATTTTGAAGCAGAAAAAATTTGTTTGAGATTAGTTCATAATATTTAAGCACAAAATATTCTAAACTATAATTAGTATATGTACTTTGAGTTGGTGATTAACATGCTGGCTTTCAATAGTTTATCGAAGCAGGTGAAAAGCTTAGTGGATAGAATCATTTCTGAATATACATAAGTGAGCACAACAAGTCGCCAAAATGCGATAGAATACAGGCTGTAACTGTGAGAGGGTCCCCAGAAGACACGGCAGAACTCCTGCTTCAAGATTTCGACACAATTTGGGTAGTAAAGTTGCTGACCGAGGGTGTTATGGTTGTTCTTCCAAAGAAAGTCGACATTAAGCAACGTAAAAACCATCGCGGCGTTCGCCAAGGGTCTTTGCATTTGCCGATTCTTCCCCTTGTTGTTATCGCTGACATTGTACATAAATCGATAAATGGAAAGAGCAAAGGGACCTCCTCAATATTTACCTAACGTCTTGAAGATATCGCGTATCTAGACGATATTTGCTTATTGTCTGAGAAACACTTCGTTAGCCAATAAAGACTTAACGGTTTTAAAATCGACATCAAAAAAAAAACATTTTTTTTTGGCCAAAATTAACAGTTTCTGGGCGATTGCTTCCTCAAGGACAGCATAGATCCGAATTAAGAGTTTGTAGGTTATCAGAACCTGAATGTCTGTAAACCTATCTGCGGTTACTGAATCGAAAACTTTCAAAGCTTGAGTGTTCTCTTCCATCCGGAAATCATGACCTAGCCAGCGCAACTGATTCGCTGAACTATGCCAATGTCACCATGTAACTCGTAAGCTCATCGTTCCATCGACTGCAGTACTAGCCATTGCCAATGCGCAAAGGACCATAAATCTTCCGCAAAATTTTTCTCTCTAACACTCTTAATGCAGACTCATCAGGTGATGTTATTGCCCATGTCTCCGCACCACAAATGATGAGGGTTTGTAAAGTTTGGTCTTTAGTCTTCGGAAGAAGACTTGATTTGAGAGGACTGATATTGTTGTTAGTGATGATGCAGGTCCAAACATATCCGGTATGGAGAGAGCAGAACTAACGGCGCGGTTGTAGAGCCCAATGATAGTATCAATATCATCGGCCTACGCCAGCAGCTTTTTACTCTAATGGAAGAATGTACTTTATCCATTTAACTCTGCAGCTCGTATTATCTTCTCCAGTAATAAATTGAAGAAGTCACACGGTAGAAAGTCCCTTGCCTAAAACCTCGCTGGGTATCTAACGGCTCCGAGAGGTTCTTCCTGATCCTTATGAAGCTTTTGGTGTTGTTTACCGTTAGCTTAAACAGCCATGTTAGCTTTGCGGGTATACCAAGTTCAGAAAAAGAGGCAGTACTTTTTAGTGTTTTCGAAGGTGGCTTAAAATCGACTAAGAGGTGGGGTGTGCTGATCTTCTTTTCACGGATATTTTCAAAAATTTGGCGCAAATCTGATCGCGGTTTGATTTTCTAGGTCTAAAGCCACACTGATAAGATCCAATCTATTTCTTGACGATGGGCTTCAGTCTTTACCACACTACGCTCGATAAGGCCTTATATGTATGCGATATTAAGGAGGCTTATCCCACGGTGATTGGCGCAGATTTTGGGGTCCCCTTTTTGTGGATTGAGTATTTTAATATACTTAATATGTCTAAAGGACGGCGGTGAAGGATTGAAAATCTTATGAGCATTCATAAGCTTCTTTGGAAGATTCGGTCGGTTGAAAGCATGCCCGGCTACTGAAATATTTTCTCGACCATAATGTGACCCTGTGTCACAATGGTTACCTGTTTTTGCAATCTCAGATTATTTCGCGATAACCAGTTAATTCTTCGTTGTTCCCGATATGAATATTCTATGGCTCATTCTAAGCAACCTTGCCTAAGAGCCTATAGGTGTAAAACTGATTTCGAGCCAGCCTGATGCCTTAAAAATGCAAAATTCTTAGAGATAATCAAATTTGTAGACCCGCTCTACCACTAATTCATACAAAAACAAACCATACACAATAATCACAGCAATACTTTAACTAATTTTCTTCTTCTTCCCCTGCTCCCATTACTGCTATACTCGTATAAGTAGCACACATTCCTTTAAGGATTATTAGCAATTTTCTAACTTCATCGCATCAAATTTCCGCAAATTTGTTGAAACATCTTAAGACTGATGCCGACGTTGACGCTGATGGCGTTGGCGACAATGGGGCGGCCCTGACTACTACTTTACACGAGCAAAATGCAAACTGACATGCCACTGATGAACAGAATGCATTTCCCTAGTTGATGAGATATGATGCGGCTGATGTGGCATGAACGAGGAAGAATGCACATACATATGTATGTATATTATATGAAGAACAACAACAAATGAACAACATAATATATAGTATGTTCATTACAAGGCATATTGGTGGCACGTATGTAGTTAGTGTTGTTTTTATACCCTGAACAGGGTAAACAGTTTGGAAGAAGTTCGGAATAACCAGAAGGTAATTTCGGAGACCCTAAAAAATGTGTATTGATCGTCTGTCTATCTGTGTAAACGCAATCTAGTCTCTCAGTTTTTGAGTTATTGGTCTGAAATTTTTCACACCCAATTTTCCCTCGGTAAAACAACTCGTTTTGTCGAAGTCGCCGTTATCGGACCGTTATAACATATAGCTGCCATACAAACTGTACGATCAAACTCAAGCCCTTGTATAGAAAATCTATTTAGTTGAGGAGATATCATTACAAAATTTGGCATGGAGCATAACCAAAAGCAAAGGTGCTATATATAGAAAATTGTTCAGATCCGTCGGCTATAGCGTATAGCTGTCATACAAACTGATCAATCAAAATTCAGTTTATATAGGAAAAACTTTTTTATTTGAAAAGATAACTTCATGAAATTCATCCCAAACAATTATTTATAGAAACAGTAAAATATGCGTAGAAACTGTTCAGATCGGACCACTATAGCATAAAGCTCCCATACAAACTGAATGCTCAAAATCAAGTTTTTGTATGGAAAACTTTTTCATTTGAAAAGATAACTTCAAGAAATTCTTCCCAAACTATTATTTAAAGAAACAGTATAATATCCCTAGAAACTGTTCAGATCGGACCACTATAGCATAAAGCTCTCATACAAACTAAATGCTCAAAATCAGGTCCTTGTATGGAAAACTTTTTATTTGACAAAATATCTCTATAAAATGTGGTACAGATGATTGCCCGGAACAACGGTACTATATACGAAGAACCTTTTCAGATCGGACCACTATAACATATAGCGGCCATACAAACTGAACGATCAAAATCAAGTGCCTGTATGGAAGTATTTTTAGTTATGGAGGGTATCATAACTGCTTGCAGTTTTTCTTTTCTTGCTATTGTTGTTGTTGTTTTTGTTGGCTTTCCTTTTTTTGCTATTGTTTTTGGTGTTTGTTGTTGTTCGTGTTGTTCTTCTTCATCTTGTTATTTTAGTTACCAAGTTATTTGTCAAGAGATTTTTGTTGGTCTTAACTAAGCAGCATTGTTGTTGTAAGCAATGTTTGTGCAAACTTCACGCGGTCGCTTGGGTGTTGCATGCAGTGTTGTTGTTGCCACAGCCGCCTTGGTTGGTTGATTGCATGTACTGTTGCATGCATATTACGTAATATCGGCACGCGTTGCACACAGACATATATTTCCATCAGCAGTTAGTTAGGAGAGCGCCCTTGCAACAATTTTTTTCTATTCGCGCCGCCACACACCCGTACATGCCACATGGCGGCAAATTGTGGTAGCAACGACACATAACTTGTCATAAATGCCACTATCACTGATACTGATAGTTGTGATTATGCTGATGATGTTGATGCCAAAGCTGTTGCTGATGTTGATTTTCAAGCTCAAAACTGCATAGCAACAACAACAACAACAGCGAGGTCGAGGCAGCTAGCAGTAGCTGTGAGAGCGAGACTTGCAGCAGCAACAGATTGCACTGCATGGCGCTGATGCCTCATGTAGCAGGCACGCTGATGAAGGCGAACGGCTGATGACAATGACTGTGATGACAAGGAATTGAGTTGGCGTTGGCGTTGTTGTGCCGCCAGTAGGACGTGAATAAATAGGCGACATTAGCAGCGCAGCAATATGAGGCAAGCAAAACAAATGATAAATGACGTGTGCAAATAATATGGTTTGTGCCTGTATGTGTGTCTATGTGTGTGTGTGTTCAGGCAGCTCATAAGCCGTGTCTTGAACCAATGATAATGTTGATGACGATGATGGGTGATGAGTTCATGGTGCTTAGAATGCGCTGCTGTGGTTGTTGGTATGTATATATATATGTGTGTGTGTGGTTGCCTCAGCTGAGTTTTGTGTGTGGTTTTGTCACTGAAAATCTTAAATAAACTGTGTTGATAGCAGCATACAACGGGGAGTTCGTGATTTTATGTGTTAAGAGTTCATTTAAGAATGTAATGAATTTGTAAGTTATGTATGGTAACGAGGCCGCACTGAGCATATATTAATGGGAAGCTGTATGTGTGTCAATATATTATATTTAAGATAATTTCGTAGTACAGGGCATTAAACGGCTTCAATATTGAAGGTATCTAAACTATAAAATCTAGTCAAAAGAAATCCATACTTTTTCCGTTAAATTGCTTTGGTAATTTGCACCTCGAGTTGTACAAGACAATCTCTTACTACACAAAATTTGTGATTGGTCGGCTCAGTAAGGTTCGAGCATACATCATAGATAGACATCCGAAAAGAGAAAAAATGGCATATTTTACAGTTTCTCTTCAATAAAAGCAAACAAAACAAGCCAGGTGGCTGATGAATTAAAAAATGCTTATGGTCCTCTATTAGCCGCTTACGATCTCTCTGCCTAATTTGATGCGGTAATTTTGAAGACATTCACTCGACTTTAGAAAGCCAATTATCGAAAATATTGATGAAATAATGAAAATTGTCGAGTCCGGCCATTAACATAAACATAATCAAAGTTGCTAACTATTGCACAAAAAATTGTCTGGCACCATTTAAATACGACTGGGTGCGAGTAAAAGTTCGATGTTTGGGCGCCTTACGATTAAAATAAAAAATAATCATTTCTCGAATTTTTATCCACGAATCGCTGCTGAATCGCAACAAAATCAAACCATTTCTGAGTGAATGTTTACTGGTGCCGAAGAGTTGGAAATTGCGATATCGTTAAAAATAATAATGGTCGTGGTTGAGTCGCGATTGCCGGTCAAGCGAAGCGAGTATTGCCGGTCAGAAAGGTTTTGCTATGAATTTGGTGGGATTGACAGGAAATCATCTAGTTTGAGCTGCTCTCCTAATGCCAAACTTTTTACTTGGATTTATATTATCAAGAGTTTTACCTTCTGAAGTAAGCAATCGTCCATAAGCGACTAGATTAGGCCAATGGGAAAGAAATATTGTATCGAATGCCTAGTTTTTAGAATCCAGTTTACAGTCTGAACCTGACACCAAGTGATTACTACCCTTTCCTGCTTATGGTGAATCGTTACTGGGTCATTCAACAGATTAGCCTTTGATTGTATTGTCACAGAAGTGTGGAAGGAGAACCGAGAGCTGCATATTCCCTTCCAAGCAGTAAATCGTCTTGGGCTTATTTGCGTAGACAAGCAGCTTGATATAACCCCGTAAATAATATGTGAGATAATGTGCTCACTAAATTTTTTCTTCAATATATTGCTTGTTTCATCGACTGTGTGGCATATAGCGCGGGTATGTTGGAGCCAATGGTCATTTCCAACAACATCCTTGAACTCTGACATGAAATAGTCATTAATCGAAGCTCAATAGCATCACCCTTTGTCCCTTACATAATGATCGGCTTCCTTTTGAATCCGAAAATTTTGTTCCTTAATGTGTCCATTTAACCAAAAGCCGGTAGCCACCTCGTTTTGGTTCCATTCACTAAACTTGAGTTGTATTTTGTGGGCGCGCCAGTGAAGATCCTTTCAAAAAATCTTTCATAAAGTGGATGAGTACAGTTCCAATCGAAGAGCCCAGTGGCTGATAGACTCATTCGAGTCTTCTTTGATACTCTGACTTTAAAAAAAAAAAACATAATAAAAAAAAAATAATAAAAAAATAACACAATTGGTAATTGGTAGATGATATGTGGAAGAGGTACAATAATATACTTCACTGTGACGTTAGTTGTGATGATGATTCAACAGCTTAGTTTTACTAATTTATAAACAATTTTATCATTAAATTTTCGTTCGGGTTTCAAAAAACTTCAGGCTTGATATTATATTTCCAGAAGAGTTCAACCTAATGTTTTTGATTTTAATTTTGGTACCGGTATCTTAAAAAGTTACCGTAATGTTTTAGGCGGGGTCTGACGCGTATGTCCATGTAAGGTTTTTGATATTTCTGTAAGCCAGTTTCAGTGGATCTTCTAGGTTTTATACCGCATCTTCCACTCCTGCCGTTCATCGTCGGAGGTTGTTTATTCGTTTGAACTTACATCGTAACTGACCTGCTACTAGCTAGAGCTCATTTAGAGCGCCCAGAATCGATAGAACAGACCACTGTCTACTCTCTGGTGCGACTCACCCGCAGGCCCCCTCAGGTAGCGACGACCACTCAAGCGATCGATTAAAGCGATATTGCAAGATACAAACCATAATAACGGCTAAATGACTTTCTATAGGTTAATCTATAGGTTACCGGACAGAATAACGTCCTCGCAACGGTGCTGCATCAACCGATGCGGCGCTGTTCAGAATCGATTTGTTGGTTACAAGTTCTTTGGTATCGTTGGTCTGCAGAGAAACCACAGTCTTCAACACTGGGACAGGTACTCTGTCCTCGTTGAACCTTATAAGTTTCTTTACAAAAGTACACAGAAAGTTGATGTAAATCTATTTATTTAGTTATGAATCATCTATTTCAATGTTTTTGTTTATTTTTGAATATAATTATAATTTTTTGTTTCAATAAAGTAACTAAAGAAACAATGGATGATTTTCAGAAACTTCCGAGAAGTTGCTGTAAATCCCAGTGAAATTTCAATTCTTTTATAAGTCAGCTGAGCATTTTCGACATCTGGTTTAACAAAAAAATTCATAAGCGAGGAAGAAATCTGTGTACATCAGCATAAGCACTTCTAACAAACTTCTATGATACAAAAGTAATACCATTTCGAAGTACAACTCGATTAGCACCGTTACCGACTTTCTTACTAACCCGAGTTTATCACTCCAAACAGCAATTTACCATTTGGCATGGAAGATTAACCAATCAACAACATCACCGGGTAACTAGTGAGTATATGGCGTACTATCCAATTTCTGTCACTCCTTCCGCAGCATTTCACACATTACATTTTTGTGCACAACTCTACTTTTATTACTGTGTTTTCGCCGCACGCCATAACTTCCACGAAGCATGTTAATAATTTACAATTTGGTATTCATAAATAAAATGTCATATATGCTCATATGCGCGGTTAACATCGGCACACCATGTGCGCAGCCGCAAAGCGTATTTGAGTAGCATAAATATGCACGAGGAGCACAATCAGTGTGACGCGGTTGTGCCGCCACAAAGGAGTCACAGAGCTGCGCCCCGCCATAGCAGCTGCCTTAATGAACGAATGTTGATTAAAGTTATATGTCTTTTAGCACTTTAGATTGTTGTAAGGCTGAGGTGTTGTCTTACCACCGGTTTGCTAACGATGCTTCTTGACTTGGTGTTGGACATTGAATGACGATCGCGGCTACTCAATGAGCAGCTGTTGCAATGAAAATAAATTGAGGAAAGGGAAAATTTGGTTGATTGTGAGGGTGTTTGTGGGTTATATTGTGTTTGGGTTGTGAGAAAAGTTTGACTTTACATCTTCATTAGATTTCAGACAGAGCTTCTTATTTGAATGACAAGAAGCAGGCTGTTAGAAGCCCAGCATACTTTCAATAAAGCTAGGTCGGTTGAAACTGGCTTGCACTCGGTAGGCTCATTGCTTAAGAAAGCCCTTATACATAAAGACTATGCGGGATACCTTCTGAAATATTGAGGGAATCTTTAACAACATAGGGCCCGGGAGGCGATTATTGTATGTAGCTCTTGATAAGTTTGAGGTCTAAGATAATCATATCATATATATCCCAATTGGAACAGAATGGTTGTTGCGCAGTAGGGAAATGCACTGGCACTTTGAAAAGTAAATGACGATAGCTGACAAGGTGGCATTCTTTTCCCTTGGCTCTGGATCCTAGTGGTGAACGACGTATTGAAAAAGGGACACTTGAGATAAGTGGTGTTCTAGCTTTATCATACCGTAGTTAAGCCAATAATGTTTAATCTTTGTCTGATGAAGCGTGATCGGCAGAACTACACTATCTATGCAGCTGGAGCATATACAAAGACTAGTTCTCATCAGTATCTGCGGTGAACTAAGGACAACATGAGCAATTTCACTCAATGCTATTCTACACGTTGCATCCATAGTCGTAGCTAGGAGGTGTTTTGCCACGAAGGGAAGCTGGGTCTACAAAGAATCCTGAGCAGGGATACATTGATTTTCTTCACTACTTTCATTGTATTATTAACAATCTAGATCACTGCATCGTGGAATCTTCTCCTGGCGGTTCCTTTCGTATTCAAATATTTGCAAAGGATTTGTGAGCGAGACGCACCAGTGAGGAAGAAGTGCAGTGAGATTTTTCACGAAAAAATCGAAGCTAGGAAGAAGGTAGAGTCTTCTACCGCGAGCCATCCGTCAACTCTAGTTCCAGGTTACCGGACACTATAGCGTCTTCCAAGGAATGTGGTTGCCATCAAGGCAACTATAGATGTACTGATTTGTAATGGTGCTTCCTTCAAAGAAGTTTTCATTCCGATTATAGAATGAATATACTGGCCTTGAGCTCACTAATTGTATACTCAAAACTAGTCAAGGAGTGCACAACTTCATTAGCAACAGCATCAAGTTCAATTAGAATTGAATTCCCCGTCCATGCAGAGACACCGGAAACTGCATAGCCGATGAGCTTGCTAGGGAAGGCAACCTTACCCCAAATGTAATGCAACTGGAACGCAGCTCGTATTCTACGAGTATTGTCTTCTTGCGTTCTAGCGCTCAATCTATGAACCTCCCGCATGCGAGCAGTGTTTCAGTAATAGTCTGAAAACAATGATATATTTTTTTTCGTGCATCCGAGAGCCATGGTAAAGCCATTATAGCAAGTTATGCACTAATATTGAAAACAGTTCGTATTGAATTTCAAAGTCGATGGAATAATTTGAACCCCATAAAAAAGAGATCAGAACTTAATAAAAAAATCACTTTAAGAAAAAAAAAACGTTAGATTTGTCAATGATAACTTCGTCGACCTCGATTGTTGATGGCACTTTACGACCGCATTGGTCGTAATAATTAGCTTATAAGCCTACGTCAGTTGTACTTAAGCGGGGGCAGTGAGATAGAAATAATCAACATGGTCAAATATATTGGTCTCACGCTGTATTTCACTTTGCGGTGGAAGCACCATGTTGACTTAACCTTGGTCAAGGCGACAAAAGCACTAATGATGTGCAATCGGCTGGCTGAAAAATACTGGTGGTAGTCGCAAACCATGATCGTGCGACCGATAATCACGTATTGGGCGGTTCCCTGGGCCTCAAAAGTTTCGTAAACTTCGGTAGGGCTCCAACTATTGAAGCTGCAACGACTAACCTGTCCGACGGCAGCACTTGAAGTCATTCTTAAGCTCGCACCACTTCATCTAGTGATCGGTCAGGTAGCCACGCACACACTTCTATCTATGATGACAGAAGGCTGTGGCAAAGTTAAGGTAATATCGTGCCAGGGGATGAAAGAGTTAAGTGGTACTGTACCAATGGCCCTTCTCCCAAGAGACAGCATTACCAAATATGTAGGTTAACTTCACGAATAAGTTCAAGGTTACCCTTAGCAGGAAGGCTGATTGGAACGATTCCACTCTCGAGCTAATGCTGAGGAATAGTACGATCAAAAGGTAAAGGTTCGAAAACGGGGTATGGAATCAGTGCAGGGATCGCTAGACCACGCAATGAGCTCTCCATGCCTATGGGAAGTTTTCTGTGCATTTTTCAAGCAGAAGTCTTTGCCATAAGTCCATGCATAGAGATAAACCTCCAACACAACAATTGCAATGAGCGCATAACCATACTTAGCGATTGTCAACGGCAATTAACTGTGCAATTACACTGGCCACTGCAAGCTGAAGAAGCATCTACACAACATGAGCGGAACTTCGTGCGACAGGAAGCCTGAAATACAAGAACACCTGCTAATGGACTGCACAGCAGTCTGTAGATGCAGGCTTAAGGCCCTTGGATCCATGTTTCCAAATAGGGATCACATCGCTTCGCTAGCACACAGCAGAATATTGGACTTTACCAATATGCTGGGGCTATGTGAGTATTTGTGACTTAGGAGGTGGCATAATAGACCTAAGGAGCATTGCAATCCTCATGTAATAATCAACCATTAAACCCAGAAATGTTCCTTATCGCTCAACAAAATTTAGCTCGAAAACGTCGTATCTTCTTGGAATTTTTCAAGAGCCCATAGAGCGAAGCCATGTCGCTTGGCAAGGTCGGGCGACTTCAGCTGTATTTTATACGCTTTCAATTGACGATCTCAATGGCCAATGTGCCAAGTCATTCCATACGTTAGTTTGAGTTGCTGCAAACGGCAACGGCGAATGAAGAGCCGTCCACCGTCTTCGTGTGAACTCTCAGTTTCGGCTGCTATATTTTCTTCACTGCATTGGATGTGGTCTATTCGGTCGAATATTTTTCAATAATGGCTGCTGGGTTTCAAGATGGGTGATGGTGTTGCGAATAGTATGCTCAGTAGGTAGTAGTAATATTGAAAAAAGCAACTCTATTTGGACCCCCCGTTAAATTAAACCTTCGATCATTATGAACCCTATTGGTGTAATATTTCCACAGATTCTTTTAATGAACAGAACCGTGACATTTAAGCTACCGATACTTTAATCCGCGACAAAACAATAATTTATACAAAATAATATCAATTACATACACATCTATGTGTAGAGCAAAATAAAATTTAAAAAATATAAAATATGTACAACTCCAATACAAATGTTATCTTAAATGATAACTGTAAGCGCATAGCGATCATAAATGCGTAGCTGAAAAAATATATGTTAAATAAAGCAACTGTCAAAAGCGTCAAGCAACTTCTGCTCCACTCAACTATATATGATTGTGACGTTATCGTGCGCTCCACTAAACGCCATGCCACGCGCAACAGCATTAAGCGAACAAGAACAATGCAACACATAAAATACATAAGCGTTTGTACCCTTGCTCTAATAGCTAAAGCTAGGGCTATAGCGGGTTGTACGCACCCACTATACGCGCCGACTACATGCGCCCAACGCAGATAACCGCGCTACATAATGCACCGCGCCTAGCGCGCTTTATAAAACCCTACATTTAGCGTTCGATATAACACCCTGTACCCAGCGCGCCCTGCAATAACCAGCGCCCACTTGGCCCACATGCCAACATCCGCACGTCACTGTTAGCCATTCAAGCGTCAAACATGTCGCGAATGCACATAACAAATTCTAGCTTTTTTACACACATACATACAAACAAACGAAACGCATCCGACTGTCGCCGTGGACAGAATGACGTTGTCACGAAAAATTTCAGAGTTCGAAAGTTGTATTTACCAGTAAATACGCCTCCGCACCGCAGCGCTCCACAAGCTTTTTACAAAACACATTGTGACGCGCACACAAATATAAATATATATATATACATGTATATATATATGAGTACAAAAGCAGCAAAAACAAAAACAGGTTCAAAATGAAATAGACTAAAATAAAATGAAATGATGGAAGAAAAGCCAACGGGAAAACAAAATGAGGAAAGAACTTTTCAAAAATTATTGAAATGTCACGTAGCAACTTCTCAAATTGCAAAAATCCTGACGCTGTCATTCAATTGTACAATGCAGCAGTGCAAGCGCACACTGACAGCCACAACAGAGGCGACAGTAAAGGGAAAGTAACAGCGCCAGCGCCGGGTATATTGGTTAGAGAAGGCAGCAAATATGGCGGCGCGCAGCAAAACGTAGCGCGGCACGGAAGCGGCATGGTGGCAGTAAGACGGAACGTCAACTTTGTGCAAGAAAGTGAAGGCAAGCAAGTCGGCGCTTAGAAGAAGCCACGCCAAAGCTGCATTTAGTGCGGGCAGACAAAGAGCGCGGTGTCGTTTGCTTGATTTGCCAGACGTAAGTAAACTGCATTGAACTCGCTTCGAGAGCGAAGCTGACGCGCTGCCACACCAAGTGCCGCGCTGACGATGATGCCACGCTACTAATCCCTACCAAGCAATAAATAGCACAGAAAATACTATAGATGATGGTGATGATGATGAGATGATGTGCTGCTTTGTTGGTGAGAAACGCCAATGCGCATACAAAACTTGCCGTTGACATAAGGAAATCGTTGCTTCAATCGGCGCGCAGCTAAGGCGCTCAGCAAGGACGTTGTTTAATACTTTCAACTGGCGAGTGACCGATTGGGCGACGTGACAGTCAAGCGCGCGGACGGCAGCGATGACAAGTGGCGCGTGAGACGACGTGGCGTGCGCGTTACAAAGAGCGGTATGAGTAGGCGGTAAGCAAGGTTAGATTGAGGCACAAGCAAGTCATCAAAGCAAACGACATGGCCAAAGCTTCAATACTCCCAACAGCAAACGATGAACCATTTCCGCGCGCGCCAAAGCAACAACAAATGCATAACGAGTGCGATTGCCTGCAATCTGCCACGCGCCCACACTCCGGCGCTCACACACTGTACTACGCGCGCGTCGTTGTGTGCAACTGTATATGCGCGCGGCAGTATGTGTGCAACTGTGCCTGTGTCCGTCCATTTTTGCCCTCGTCAATCGTCAAATCTCGCTGTCAGTTGCAAGCAGCGCGACAGTAATAGTGGCAAGTAGAACGTTTGGGGACGAAGACATTAAACCCGCACATACCGCGCTCAAACGGTATGCTACCACTGAGCGCTGGCCCTCGACCGTCTTGGAAATCAGTAAGAAAAATTTTCATGACTTTTCTTTTATTGCACATTTCACAAAACGATTGATGGCTTCCAGGACACACAATATTCACAAGTTTTCTTGCATGCCAAAGAGCGTCGTCGTCATCGTCTTCGTAAGACCAGTCAGTTTGCAGCGCATATTTTGTGGGTTGCGGGCAGTGCGGCGCGCACTCATACCAGCACGCCAACTTGATGGCGCAAGGATTAGTCTGATGGACGCGTTTATTCATTTCATTGGATGTTTCGTCCCAACACACACATCAAATGCAACAGCAGCACTAACGGGGGCGATGATGGCAGCAGCGGCTCTTTGACACCTTCCTTTTGCGCTCACTCCATCACCACCGCACACACACACTGCATACAAACGAACACCCAACTAATGTCCTTCACATCGAGACACATTACGGCCATCAGTAGGTGGCAGATAGCACTCAAGCCACACCAAAACCCTGGCTGCGTCCGTTCGGTCTTTGCAAAATATGTGTTGTGTGTTCAAGCAGATTATAGACAGCACAGCATTTGTTGTGTTGAGTTTTGGTTGCTTTTGTAGTTATCGTATACTCGAAGCTGTGTGTTGTTATTTCTTACTTAAGAAGACCTAACTCGTACCGCTCAACCAACTACTATGGGCTAACGATCATCTAGTTGCTTAGCTGGCGTCTTGTCCTCTGCAGTTGAACTGGAAAATGAAAAGATGAAAGCCGCTGCGGAGTCATTGAAACTGGCTCTTGTTTGAACAAAGAAATGACGAAGATGTCGAAGTTTGAAAATATTTGCTGCATATGTATGAGCATTAGTGAGGATGGGCAATCGAACACGCCTGCGGGTGCAAATTTATTTATTTGAAATAAGGTTGTGATAAGCCTCTAGAAATAGCTAAAGCTTTATTCGGTTTAAGAGCGCTATTTTTTCAACGAGCGAGATCTGCCATGTTTTGAGACCACTTTATAAACTGAGTATGTATGAAATGTCGACCACTCGCTCCATGGTTTTGATATGTTACGAAGAAGAAATTCAGGTTATTTAAGGAAGTCAAAGAGAATATCTACTTCTTTGGTCTTTTGCTATACCAGATGAAGTTCACTTGCAAAATCCAAGAATATAGTCATCGTTTAGGATGCTCGCGCTTGACGCAAATTTAGACAGACTCCGCGGCCTCACTATCGACATCTCCTCTACGAGGTATCATACACAGACTACTACAAAATCGATTTACAATATCAATCCATCTTTAATTTTAGGGGAAAATTATGGACTCCGATCGAAAGATTAGTAACTACAGTGCATTATAGTGTAAAATTCTTACACGAGATCTTCTTTGACCTATGAAACCGTGAATATGTCCGATATGTCTCTGTATATTTTAAAACGCAGTTTTCAGTAAGCTGTTTTGACGAGTGACCATCGAAGTAGTAAATAATTTTATATTCTGTAATAAGTCTTACGGAAAATTTTGGAGATACTGGAAAACTGTCAGCGAGAATTCCCTCTATTTTTTGGATTCCTAAGGTTTTCAATTTTCCGTAACGTTTTTCAGACAGCTAAAAAGTTAGAGTTTATTTCAGAGACTGTATTGAGCCTCTAATTTTGAACAGTAAAAACCCCAAAGTTCTCTTCTTGAGACCTGCCAGCGAAGACCTCAGTTTTGCATTTGAAAAGTTAAACTTTCGAACCTGAAAGGTCTCTTGCAGCTTCGCAACTCTGAAATAGTTTGTTAATTTTCATAAAAAAGGAACTAAGGAGAGATAAACAAAATGAAGTTGGTCGGATAGTGAGTCTGAGTTATTGTCTAGAACAGTTAACACTTGGGGCGTATTTTTCGTTAAAATCTCGGCGTAATTGCTTTATAATGTCAATTTTCAATGGAACACAAAAAAAGACAGCATGAAGCTGATTGGTTAGAGTGAGAGAAAGTGACAGAGAGAGTACTGCGACTGCGGCTTCGAATGCAATTTAGCCTAAGGAAAAGTAATACCATATTACCATAGTCTCTTAAAGTAAATGTGAAAATAAAAATCGGAAAGTTATTCTGGCGCAAATTATGAGTTCTTAATGAACCAGTTGGACCATAAATTGAAATGAGATCATTATATAACATCATGTAGATCTCAGATACTGCATCACCTTTCTTTATAATTTCTCTTGCGGCTCATTTGTTTCCCCTTATAAGTTTCTAAATTGTCCAGTTGGGCGAGCTTACAGATATCATAAACACCAGAAGTCCGCATAGCCAACAAATGCTAACGCTTCAACGAAGTTTTTGAAGTTTGAAATGCCACCGCTGTTTCTTATTACCACCGTTATCTTCATGTGCCACAAAGCGG
The DNA here is from genome assembly GCA_027475135.1 of Bactrocera correcta. Lineage (NCBI taxonomy): Eukaryota > Metazoa > Arthropoda > Insecta > Diptera > Tephritidae > Bactrocera > Bactrocera correcta. Next base: position 39,510,450 of record CM050327.1, read on the forward strand.
GCAACTAGGCTGGTGGGTGGCCTGCAGACAATCTTCTCTTATTTATGAAGTAGTATGTATGTGTCGTTGTCGGCGAAGCAGTTGTCACTTTGCATCTTCGACGCACATCATCAGTGCTGATGGGCACTTTCCAGCAGCGTTGGCTGTTTTCTATATCACAACAATTTTATTTTTTGTCCTGAGCACTATTCTGTTTTCCTTCCTTGGTCAACTGCGCTCACATTTTTTGCAGCTGCTAAAACTTGTTTGTTTGCAATTTTGTTCAAATGCAGAGTGCTTGGCATTTATTTTTCCTCTGCGGGCCACCACCAACTTTTTGGCAGCTCATCTGTCGCTTCGCCACACTGTATAGTATTTACCACATGACTTACTTACTTACACACTTACATGCGCACACTTTTGATGTTTCACCAAATGCGACTAAGCAGCAAATCAATGGGAGACGGTCGCGGGGTATATGCAAAGTGCACTGATGGCATTTCTTAAAAATCAAAATTTCTCCACAAGTTTGTCTTGACGTTGGCGTTGGTAGCCTTGGACTTTTGCATTTGTGCTGCTGCTGCTGCAGCAAGGATAAGAAAGTGTCATTTGGTTTTGCTATTGATTGACGCCAAGTGACAACTTTCTCACACACACACCGAAGCGGAAAGTTTTGCAAATACAGAGTAGAAGCAAGTAAAGTGAAGTCGCTTAATGGAGGTATGTGTATGTAGAGTGTTTTTTGCAGAAAATAGTTGCAAGGTATGATTGTATATATTAGTAAGGATACATCTGTATAGAAGAACATAACAATATAGCAACATTAGGGTGACACTTATTTACTGAAAATTAATTATTGTTGTTGTGGTGGCAGAAGACATTTTCCAAATAATTTTAAGGCATACCACTCGACAGCGGAGCTTACAACATCTACATAGTTGAATCCAAAAAGGCTAAAGAAGTGAGCACACGAAATCTATTGCGAAGTAGTGGAACTCAAACGACCCTGAAGATTCTGGAATACTGCAGTATATTCCAGGCGGAAATCGTATCGGTAAAAAAGCGGCTGAGATAGCTAACAACACAGGAAACAAAACAAAGAATATCAATATATATCTCGATAGCCAGGCGGTAATTAAGACAATAATCTAACCATCAGAGAACATTCTTCGAATACTATATATACTGGGTACCAGGTCACTAATGACTTTCCGGGAAAAGAAAAAAGCTGATGAGATTGCCAAAAGTCCCATTAGTTTGGCTGCCGAACCATTAGAGGAAATATTTAAGTTGCCATACATAATGAAATTTCCGAAAGAGATAACAGACGGATCAGGGTGAGATGGAATGTCTTAAGAACATGCGTGATCGCCGAAGATCATGTGCAAGAGTCTCGAAGAAAAGCACTCAAGCTTCTTACTGACACGATCTCAAAAATACTATAAAATGGCTATTGGAATCATAGTAGGTCACAACTTATTAGCATCATAGGCCATCCGAACGGGCATTTTTAACGACAATACAAGCAGAAAGTTCAGGGAAATAGGTATGAGATAAGCTCGGGAATTTTTCCAATGATTTTTTCTAGATTTTTCTAGTTCATATCTTAGATATCCAGGAGCTTTTTAATTCTAGGAACTAGATAATTATCAAAATTAGATATCAAATCGCTTTTGAAGCTAGCAAAAACGTTCTTTATCACGAATACTTCAACTCAAATTTAAATAAACCACAATCTGGCACTATAAATGACCAACTCTATGTATTTTATTACAGCCGGCCAGTATAACCAAGACTAACCTATTCCCATCTCAGGTCTCTCACATGGGACCACTGTTTGTTTTACTTCACTGGAGAGAAGAAGAAATTAAAGTCTCCTCTATTGTACTGACTGACGGACTGTCTGACGCCTAATCATAATAGAGTTGCCTCTTCGCTGAAAACTTTCCCTTTTACAAAGGACTCGCATATAAGTGGGTCAAATTTTTCACCGTGAGACTTCCTCCAAGTGTGGTTTTCAGTTTTTCCCTTAAACTGCAAAAATTGTGGTCAATAATAGAGTACGTTTTAAGAGTCTTTTATATACTCTGTAGACATCAACCAATATGGACTAAGGTCATGACGATATTTGTATAGGTAGCTTCTAACGCAGTCAAGGCCACTGAATATTTGAGTCAGGTGGAAAAGGTTGTCTATCTATCCACAGATGTATGTCCGGAATCAGTCTGTGGGTTCACCGTCCTTTGCAAGAAGTTTGCCACCGCTGCTGCCATCTTGTGATGCTTTTGATTCTATCCTCGCTTTTTGCTGCAGTAGACATCTCTGTAAAATTGTATATCGGCGCCAAACTGGCTAGTACCTTAGCAGCGTTATTTGATATGGTTCGCAAAGCACTTATCATGCGTATTACAGAGAGCCTATGCACTGTATTAATTAGTCTATGTTTTATGTGTAACTTCTGTGTCCATATTGGATCCGCATACAGTATAACTGAGCTCATTACTTAAGCTATCGAAAATCGTCGGCTGGAACGCATACAGCCTCTGTTCGCTTGCATTTTGTATTTTCAAGTACTCCTTGAATTTGAGTCTTGAGTCCACTATCGCACCAAAGTACTTCAACTGTGGCTGTGAAATAATTTCACATTCTCCTATGGTGAGCGATATCTTTTCTTCGATTTTCCTGGAGCTTATGAGCAAGACTTTTAGTATAGAATTTATATTATATTTTCCAACTTTGCGGAGTTGAACGCATTCTTCACATCCAAGATTATTAGAGCGCAGTTTTTTGTACTACCTTTCTATCTTTTCCTCAAATGGCGATCCAAATTTATGTATAAATTTTTGGACGAATCGAAAGCGTGTAAAATAAAAAAAAAAACGTCAATTTGAAGTTTTTAAGAACTACCCTAAGGTATGTCTATTTTTCCAAAGAAAAATCATGGTATTGCTTAGAAAAACTTTGAATATGTAACTGTAAATTGGTGATTTGTCAGCTCCCTTTTTGTACATAATAACTGAAAAATCAAATGCAATCCGACAATATATATTTATTGTTATCGTAATTGAACATCAGAACCAGTGGAATATTATATTTAATCTTTCTCTTTTAATTTGTACTGAAATTTATTGAGTCGAAGACAAATTTTTGCTGATCGTAAACAATTTTTGTAGTTGTGATCAAAGTATGGAGCAATAGACTTACAGAGCTTTAACGAAACGTTAGAAGATTTTAAATATCACGTGTACAACTACTTTAAGTTTCTCATACCTACATTAAGCTAAAAAAGTTTGGAAATTCCAAATTCAAAAGTTCGATTAATACTTGCTTTGTAACGGTTCGGATAAGTTGTCATTGGTCATCCAATGGTAAGCCCTAGAAACGTGTTGCTTCGACGTGGTCGGACAATGGGGAGACGGTTGTCAGATGTGTAGGACTAGCTGAGTATGTTAAGAGGTGGTCATGCGGGAACTCGTTGCACACTGAACATATATTTGATAGTACCCAGAACGGAGTTACGGAAGGTTTCTCCCGACAACTCGAGCTCGTCCTCTACAATGGGTGGTGGTTTGACTCCAGTACATCATTCACTTAGAGGGAGTTTATTGCTCCACTGTAAATGGTGGTCAGTGCATGTCTGAAGTTTGTTGCATCCGAAGTCTGGTCGGCGTATTATTTCCTCAGTTTAGTTGAGGAAGAAAAACTTACTGTTCTAGGAGGCGGTTCCGCTACAAGCAGGTGACTGCAGGTTTGATTTCTACGAGAGCAGCCCAGCAGAAAAGATAATTTTTAAACAGTAATTAAAACCAAAATGAACTCAGCGCTGCTTAAGTCTTCACCGTAATATCTGATATATTTCCTCCTCCTCTCTTTGATTACTGAATCTGCTAAGGACTTTTAAGCGAAATTTTACAAAACAAATTAACTCAGTGTCTTTTAACAGTAATTTTCTTTACAGAAAAGTATTGATAAGTAGTTCAAATCGAACAACAAATATGGGATTTTATATTCTGACTATAGCAACATCTAACAAGTTACCCATTTGGAGATATTGGTTGAAAGTTTTACTAGGATGCACTTTGATTTATTTTGTCTTAAAACATTTAGAATATTTATTTTCACTTTTATGGATGATGAAGGTATTTTCCTTGAAGAAGACTATTTTCAAACACATGGCACAAATAAACTTCGTTTTCGACAGATACAGTTTCTACCTTCCACTTCGACTAGCTTCAGAATTGCTTCAAGTCGTTTTGAGTCTCAAACACCTCACACTAATTTTTAACTATTAATTCAATTATTCGAACTTATAGTATATCCATTCAATTGCTTTGAGCCAAGTGATGTGAAAGCATGCTAATTGTCAAAAAACTAATGGGAGACCCTTTGCGACCACTGAAATTATATAAAGATTAGAAATTTGTAGATTTTGAGTTCATATAAATATACAAAAATTTGTTAAAATAAGTTTTTATAGTATATATCAAACTTTTGGCTATGCTAATGAAATTCAGAGAGAGTCTTTCATTTGCATCAGTTTGTGTGTCGAAAATGGGTATAATTGTAGTAATAGTGCCTTCATAAAACATTAATATATTGTCTCAAATATGTGCCAGTTGACTTTGAACAGTTTAGTTAGGTTAGTATCCGCGCTTCTAGTTATTTTTCCCACTTATACCCATTATTTTAAATGTCGTCCCTTTAGTTGTGTTGGATCTCATCTCCATATGCCAATGAAATCAAAGGAAACTATCTTAACTTGTATTTAGTATGTTATAAGTAATAACAATTTTGGTTATCGATGAGTATAGAAATTTGTGTTAGTTGGATTGATTTGAATTCAAATTTACCGGACTAAGGGATTATATGAGCAGTAGTTTAAGTTAGGTACCGAATCACATCCGTTCATCCATCATCCCGTCATAATTTCGTCAATAATAAATATTTACTGGTTTATATTTGTTGCTTTATTTTTTGAAACATCTTAGGAAACTTGAGCAGTAATTATTCGCTAAATAATTGACACAAAAATTTAAATATTTATTTTTAACGCATATTATTGCTCGCAAAATTTCTCTACAAAATAAAAGCTTATACATACATATACGCCTACCCTCATACATTAGTATGTATATATGCCTACGATTTTTATTATTATTTATTTTTTTCTCAATCGCTACTCGTCGACCATTACAATTTACCTCACTTGTCAGCAGATTTAATTGACAGATTGATTGCCGACATTGGTAATTCAATTACTCAGTCCGAATAGTTATGCGCCATTCGTGCTGGCAAATACATAATTATCAATACTCTAGACATACATACCGCTATTAATCGAAAAAAACCTATCATATGCTAGGACAAACAATGTGCATATAAATATACAAAACAAAACTTATATACTCTGTAGTAACGTGTTCCAAGTGTATAAAAATATGTATATGTAATATCTCCCATAAAAAAAAAAAATTTATCACTCATACGCACCGTTGCACTTAGCAAAAATCAATACGCCATACATTAACTCATTGCATATATCACATGGTGGTCACGATGTGATTGTTAAAATTTATTAAACTTAGTTTGTTCAGATTTAATAAATAAAAATCTTATCGCCTTATTCAACGTGACATCATAATCACGTCAATTCCACATGACATAAAATACCATAAAATATTTACATTCTGTTTTAAACTGCAGCAAATCTCCGAATATTTCAGCGTATTATGTAAACAAATAATTGTATTGACCTATACATAAAATCTCACACATTAACACATCAAATCTTCATCATGTGTTTTTACATATATGTATAGTATATCAATGGAGTGTCCCTGTGAACCAAACCCAACTTTACATAGTCATATCTTCAAATATTCATATCATTTCACTCAAGCTATCAAAAACCACATCACTTCACCACATGGCATCACCTTATATTGCTGCCACATCGGATAATTAAAGAAATGGCATATTTTGGACTTATAAACTCACATGATTTCGCAATATATTTTTAAATCAAGCGGTGTGTTCAACTTATCATGTTATTTGTTCAAAGAAATTTGATTAAATTGCCTAATTTTTTTCATAACTATACATATTGTTATTATCAGAACTTTATTTTGATCAACTCATTCCACATTAGATTGTTTGATGATAAATCGTCACACTTGACATCATAACATCTCATGATAATAATATTACAACATATCGTGAAAATATACAAATATGCATTTCTATATTTAGTTTTTAGCATTACGTCATCAAATCACATTATAACAAGTGATTACGTTAATAACTAGAGTCAGTATCACTAATCACTTTTTTATCCTTACATCGCTATGTCAGTTAGATAATGCCTTTATTGCTTGGTGAAAATCAACATATATCCATTAATCTAAGTTGTTTAATAATGTAGAATTGCAGACCTCATCCAGGCAAAAAAAGGATCAGATCATATCGTATCTAATGAGATCAGATCATATAATATCGTGTCAAAAAGCAAATCAGATATCACAACATAACATAAAATATTAAGTCATATCCCATCCCAGATCAGATCATATCATATTCATATCAAATCTATCTGATCTCATCATTTCTATTATATTCATACCTCATAATATTATAACACAACACACATCATATCACATCAAAGCAAGACCATAACATATAACAAATCACTCAGATCAGAACCTTATGATGTGACATGTTTTTTTAGGGCAAAATGTCATAATGACATTATCACATGATATTTATCATGTCAAAATCACATCAATTCGTAACTACTAGTACTAGCTTCTAGTCAAATATGACTAGATCATATCATATCAGTTGAAATCAAATAACATCTTATAATATATCACTTCCGTAAGATCAAATTGATTGTCTCATATCATATCACAAGGTGAGTAGCTTTCGCATCATATCCAGATCTAATGAAATCAGACCATTTTATTTTGTGGAATATCGTATCGTATTAGATAATATCACATCCAATGATATCACATATCATATACATATATCATAAATCATAACTAATTCTTCAATCAGATCGGATCATATTATTATCTGCTTAGATAATCTAATCACATGATATCGCATGGTATTTGTTATCACTATCAGATCGTTCAGTAACATATCATATTACTTTATATTAAATTTGATATTACACCATGACATCCAATCACGATATTTTCGCTTCAATATCAACATTTTGGATATCATGACACACCAGGGTTATATCTTCAACATATTCTCAATATCATATATCAATGTTTCCTGCTTGAAAGATAAGATCGAACTATATACAAATAATATACATGGATTTTTCGAAAAAAATATCTACAAATCGTCTTCTTCTTCTTTAATGGCGTAAATAATGATCACGTGATATATTTTAACACCGCTAACAGCTCGACATCACATCAGAAAGATGTTTGCACACACAAAGCATTCCATAAAAACTTAGCGTGTTTTGAAAATTGTTGTATGATCTTCTCATTGCGAAGCGTTATATCACATCATGCTAACATCCTTATCTACAAAAATTGTTGTCGTACTCGAAATATAGAGCTTAACGAAGATAGCGAAAGAGTAATATATACATGTGTAATAGACTTGTAATTAACTATAAAGAAACCCATACCCATCACGTGATATATTTTCATAACAATAATCAATCAACATCATATCAAATGGTGACTTAATCATAAATACCAGCATAATTACTTTCAATACACCTAAATTCACGATGCAGTCCTCGTAAATTTATTTTATCTTTTTGTTGTTTTTAATTCTAGCATCCAATTTTCACTGCATTACAACAAAACATATCACAATCAAATCATAACTTCATAAAGTCACTTAATAATAAATTTTTTTCAAAAAAAAACTGTTTTAATGCGCGCATATATTTACTTACCCACATATTTAGTTATTTTTACATTTTTAACACACTTCAATATAAATAAATATGTTAAAGAATTGACATGGCCAGCGTGCTTTTGCTGCCCAGCCTGTATGTGTCTGTCCACATTGACATAATGGTGTCAAAAAGGACATGACCAAACTCACAAAACTTGTTTTATTGATTTTGCATAATAAAAATGTCACTATATGTCACGTGCACACAACTACATGCACGCAAACACACATGCAACCTATAAATATGTGGTGGGGAAACTAATAAGAAAACAAAGAGTAAACGTTAGCTTTGGGTGAACAGAAGGTTATAATGCCCTTCACAAGAGAGTATAAAGAGATATTTATTTTGTGTTTTGATCGGTATGTTTATATGGCTGCTATATGCAATAGTGGACCAATCTTAATAATTTCTTCTAAGATTATAACGCTGTCTTAGACTACTTTCGTAAAATTTCATGATATCACGGTAATTAAAAGAGTTTTCCATACAAGAACTTGAGTTGTAGCGGTTAATTTGTATGACAGATATATGCTGTAGTTGTGCGATCTGAACAATTTTTTCGGAGATTATAACGCTGTCTCTAGAAATAATCTATACAAAATTTTGTGAGGATATCTTTTCGAATAAAATAGTTTTCCATACAAGAGCTGAGATTTGATCGATCAGTTTGCATGGCAGCTATATGTTTAAGTAGCTCGATCTGAACAATTTCTTCGAAGAATGTTACAACGGTTTTAAAACTATTACATGCCAAATTTCGTTAGGATATCTTGTCAAATTAAATAGTTTTTTACATAAAGACTTGATTTTGACCGATCAGTTTGTATGGCAGCCATATGCTATAGTAGTCCAATATCGCTAATTTCGACAAACGAGTACGTACTTATGGAGAAAAGTACGTCTGCAAAATTTCGGATCATTATCTCGAAAACTGAGAGAAAAACAGGCGAACATGTCCAAATCGACTGAGCTCGCCCCCACTGAGGTTTAGAGGGTTCCTGACGCTTGCTTCTGGGTGCAACAAACATCGTGGCAATTTAACATACCCTGTTCAGGGTATAAAAACGCTTTTAGTTTATTTATTGTATGGGCAACACTCCTTCACCACACCTCCAGTCGGACATATATGTTTGTTTATATGAACATCGCACGCACTCAACTGTGAGCGATGGGCGGCGACGCCAACGCAAACGCAAATGTCACAGCCATTATGCTAGCGCCAGCATCACTGCAGACAACAAAAACGGAGCAACTGCATGCCTTTAGCAACAACAACAACTACTACAACAACAATAAATTAATTAAGCCGATAGAGACAGTTTAATGTCATTTAATAAAATATTGACGCGCATTGACGATGCGACAATGATGGAACTGATATATGCACACAACATACCAACACACACATACATATATATGCGCTCTACACACAAACCACCCATATACATACATATGTGTAAGTGTCTTGCTGTGGCAATGCCATTACTTTTTATTTTAGTTGACGAGCGTAAGTACGCTCCAACAGTTAAATTCAATTGACAAATTCAATTGATTTGGCGGTTAGCTTGATGGACAGACGAACAGACAGACATACGGTTGGATGGATAGAGTGACAGCAGTGAAACTGGAGTTGGAGTTGCTATTGGAGCTGAGCTATATATGTGGTGGAGTATGCTTATGCAGATGTGTGTGTGTGTAGCCATAATTACTTCAGTCTTTGTTGTTTCGTATCTGTGTCGACTTGCATGAGATCACCATAAGTTGTGCGAAGGGTTGCCAGCACTGCGCGGGTGTTAGTTTTTGCGCTTTATTGGTATAGTGTCAAGCATTAGAGTGGATTGCTTTGAGGGAAAACTTTTAGAATAAAGCATTTCTCTTACTTTGGTCAACAGTGTTCGCCCTTCACCATTAAAAATTAATAAAAGTATTTTCATTGATATTTCGGAAATCACTCGCTCGGCACATCTAGGGCTCATAATGAGCTTCTAAAACCGGTAAAAACTTGAATGCCAAACTCTGCCGACAACACTTCATCGAATCGAAGCGAGTGATTACCAAAAAACGCCGAGAATGTGCGATTATACACGGGACAATATTCCATCATGACAAAGCTCGGCCTCATGTGGCAGACCAGTTTAAAACAATTTAGAAAAGTTTTGTCTCTCCCGTCAAATAGCTCAGACTGTCTCCTTGTGACTACAATTTGTTCCGGCCAATAAAGAGCGGACTCGATGTAGTACGAGTACGGTTCACACCAGAACAGAGTATCAAACATTGGCTCTTTGTTGACCACCAAGTTCTTTTGGAGTGTAATCTGAAAATGGGATAATTTTATAGTTTAAAATGAGTAATACTTTAAAATACACTATTGAACAATTTTCTTAAATAAACGTTCACAGTTTAAAAAAACATGAATTATAGACCCAAAATCATATGCAATTATCGGACAGTAGGTACTTAAAATATTATAGGAATATGATTTTGACAACAAAAACTTTAATCCACCTTACGAACTACGAAACATTAAACATATTAAAACATAACTGTTTACTCTCACATATCTCTATATCTTAAAATAATTTTCCTAATGACCTTCAAAATGTTGTTTAATTCCTTCTTGCCTAAAAATAGAAGTTTTGAAGTCTGCTCACCATCAATACTACCCCAAAGTACTTTTCTGGAATTCCCTTTTCTACAATTTTTCCGAGACCTGAAATTATTGTCTACAGTCCATTGCTTTAAGCAAATTTCGTAGGATCTGAAAGTTTCATTCCGAACTTCAACGTGCGGTCCAACTCTTCTGTCTTTTTATTTCCTTCCATTCCTATATGACTGGGTACCCAGGTAATATTCACCGAGTTTTCCACTGAAAGTGTAGTTACCATATTTCCTTTTTTGCATACAGTGAAACTTAGTGTACGCACTACGAATAGCCTGAGCAGCGATACTACATACTCGTACATACATACGATCACATCGTATATCACATCATCATACTGTTTCAGACAATATTGGAGTTGGATTTATTGGTTATCCTATAGGTTACTTTGTGACATTTGCTTGGAATATCCAATTGGCGCCACGTAGCGAAGAGAAGAAACGAGTGGCGCGCTGTTGTTGACTCGGCTATAATCGCGTAAGCGGTGTCTACGCCAGTAAAGAAGAAGAAGATAGGTTACTTTAAATCACTATATCAACTAATTCTTGCGTGGTTCAAACAAATGTCAAGAGTTATTCAAGATGATTGTACCTGAATTTCTATCATCAGTTAACTTATCATCTCCTGAAAATGGATTCAAACAAATTAGAATTAACAGCTGCGACATGTGGTCTTATGACAAAATTTACGCCAAAACTTCCAAAGACATAAGAAATGTTATTCCAACAGGCTCAACTTACCACATTTCAATACCTTAGAGCAAAATTGTGGCAGCTGGTTAATCAAGAAAACGTAGTAAATAGACTAAGCAATACTCTCTTCAATGAACGGCTTTGGATCCACTGGCACGATTCTGCTGCAACACGCAAGGCAAAAACCACCCAAAAGTTTCATAGCTGTAAATGATTGACCGACTGGAAGTCCGGGCTTGCATTCATTAGATTACAGTTTGTGGTTAGGGATGGAGAATGTAGGCTACCGAATACCTCAAATAAATTCGAAGAGTCTCAAAAATCTTTAGTTCCAGTAGCGTTGTGAATACCCATAGAAACTGCGCGTGTTGCTGTTGATCAAGGGCCTAATTGCTTGAGGGCTTGTGCGGAAGAAAATGATGAGCGTTTCGAATAAAATTTTGTATATCGCTCATTTAATATGTGTGTTGACCTTGTTAAAAATGACAATAGTTTCATTTTTATCACGCCATGTACTTGTAACAGAACTTATGGCAGAACTAAGTATGTACATAAATATGAGGTGCTAGACTAGATTAGATAAGGATTGTGACGCAACCTAAGGTCTATTGTGCCCTCTCCCGAGTCACAAGGACTCACCTAGCCCCAACATATTGATATATTCCAATATACAGCTAGGTGCATTTGTGACAATCTGATTCCTATTTGGACACAAGGATCCAAGAGCCTTTATCCTGCGCCTACAGACTGTACAGTCAATAAGCAGGCTGTCTGGAGTTTCAGGTTCCATGTCGCAGAAGTGGCAGTTCGCACAAGAAACTAGACCCATGTTATATACATAAGTGCTTCTTGGACTTACAAAGTTGCCGGCGACAAGTAGCCTAAGTATGTCCCTTGGGAGGTTGATTACATATTTAAACATTTTAAGGTCGTAACCACCCAATACCGCCTTGATATGGCGCATTCTTCAGAGTTTTTGCCAATACACCTCCATATCCACTCCTTCATCCTTGCTGAGCAGTTCTTTTATGGTAACGGGACCAACCGCTTTGAAAGGTTCGGGTCCTACCATGTTAGTGGATGCTGCGGAGTGGGGATGTGCTACCTTAAAGGATCTAATAATTATAAAAAAGTGATGTGATGATATTAGCAAAGATTAAGAAACTGTGTGTTTTGTAAGCTTTGGATCACTTCGTAGGGTTTGGTAAATGTAATGTTCGACCCACCCTAATACATGTAAATAGATACATATGCATATATCTAAGTAACTGTGATATACACATTGACGGATGGACTTGTGACATATTGTACGATTGATGCCGGCGGATTATGTTTATAGCACACCCACACACACTCATATTCATACATACATACATATGTAAATATGTATATTGTATTTATGCTCTCGGCAATTTGCGCTAAAGCTTTGCTGCAAATAAATACCTTTCAATGCACAAGCATGTATGTGTGTATGTATGTTTTTTTTTTTTTTTTTTTTTTTTTTTTTTTTTATGGATACGCCAAAGGTGGGTGTAAATCTTCAAAAGATATTGTTGGCCCGTACCAACAATTATGCCCGATTCGCATACAGCGCATACGTGCTAAAGCACCCCCTTGCCCACAGACCTGTGTTTCCCTGCGGAACTACCTATAGGCTTTCCTTCGCAGGGCAGGTATTGTTTAAATATATAGCATCTCTTTTATATATAACTTCTTATTTTGTCATACGTTTGCAGTTTCTCGGGACTGCACTCTCGGTCTTATTGCGATCTCCTCTTCACGCAGCCTTTGCATAATATATGTTATTATCCCGCATACCATATCCCATGCTAGGTGCGATGTTAGCATAAATTTTACCACATCCCTTGAGCGTATGGGTAAGGGCTTTCCTACTTTTTCTGAAAGTATTTTCCTTTCCTTTTGGAAGCGGACACATTCCACCAGTATGTGATCTGCCGTTTCATTATGATTTTCACAGTGCATGCAGAGTGGAGATTCCACATGCTTATATTTGTACAGATAGCTTCGGAAGCAGCCGTGGCCAGATAGAAATTGTGTGAGGTAGTAGTTCACCTCCCCATGATCCCGCGTAACCCATTCTCTTATGTTGGGTATCAAAGAGTGGGTCCACCTTCCTTTCGTTGAGGTATTCCATCTCTCCTGCCATTTTTGGAGGCACTTCTCGTTGATTTTTTCCGTTTCTTGCTTATATTGGCTAGGTGACATGCTAGCCCTCATGGCTCGAACTGATGAGCAACGCTCTGCTGCTATGTCTATGGGGAGTCTTCCAGATATAACGTGGATTGCATCATCCGACACTGTTCTAAATGCACAGCAAGTTCTCAGTGACGCCAGTCTGTGGACCGAGGCAACTCCTCTCATATATGAGCTATGTTTAATAGCAGATATCCAAATTGGCGCCGCGTAAAGAATGATGGAGCTACTGATACTTGTCAGCAGCTTCCTGACTTGCTGTCTGGGGCCTCGCATATTGGGCATTATTCTCGCTATTGCCGACACGGATCTCGCCGCTTTGGTGTGTGTGGCTATTAAGTGCTGCTTAAACGAGAGTCTTTGATCTAGGATTACACCAAGATATTTTAGATGTGGACTTGACTTTATTGTATGCCCATCAATACATATCTCGATTGTTTCCACCTTTTTTCGACTACTCATCAGAACAACCTCCGTTTTGTGGGCTGCTAGTTGTAAGCCAGCGTTTTCGAGCCATCTTTTAATATTGCTGATACTTTCGTTGCACTTGTTCCTCGCCTCGTCCAGGGTTTTCGCTACTACTACGAGCGCAATGTCGTCCGCATAACCTACTACGTTCACCGCATCTGGCATCGCGACTCTCAGAACCCCATTGTACATAACGTTCCAGAGTACAGGGCCGAGAACTGACCCTTGCGGAACACCGCCTGTAACTTTGTATGTTTCAGGTCCACATTCCGTTTCGTACACTAAGACTCTGTTGTCAAAGTAGCTGGCTACAATTCGAATAAGGTAGTCTGGAACCTTTAGCTCTGTCAGGGCTCTAATGATTAGAGTCCAGTTCGCTGTGTTGAAGGCATTTTTGATATCCAGGGTAATGACAACACAGTATTTTTTGTCACCCCAGCGCCATCTGCTCCCTTCCAATGCTTTCCCCGCAATATTGGTAACCGCATTTATCGCATCCACTGTGCTTCGTCCTTTTCTGAAACCGAATTGCATTGGATTCAACCCAGCGTCTCCTTCCGTATAATTCTCGAGTCGCTTGCAGATAATTGTCTCGAAAACCTTTCCAGCCGTATCAAGCATACATAAGGGCCGATATGACGAGGGTTCTTCTGGTGGCTTATCACCTTTGGGGAGAAGAACGAGGCGTTGACGCTTCCAACATTTGGGGAAGATCCCTTCCTTCAGGCAGCTTGTGTATGCGTTTTGGAACAAAGTTGGTTTCCTTTGGATGATACGCTTAGTTACGAAATTGGGTATTCCGTCCAGACCGGGTGCTTTGCCTATCTTAATTCTTTTCACCGCATGTAGTATTTCTTCGTGGGACACTTCAGCGATTTCGTCCGGGTAAATTTGAAGAATTGGCACTTGCATGGGTTCGCATCTTGGGAATAAACTACGAACTATCTTACGTAGGATTATTGGAGATATAGGCGGGCTTCTTGATTTACCTATTTTCTTCATCACGATTCGGTAAGCTTTTCCCCAAGGGTCGTTATCTACCTCTGAGATAAGCTGGTTAAAGGCGTTTTTTTTGCTTTTGGCTATAGCCTTATGGAGTTCTTTCCTTTTTTTCCGGAAGTTTATTAGGAGTTCCGCGAATTCCTCTCTTCCTCTAGCACGTTGTTGTCTACGTCGGAACTTGAGACATTCAGCTCTCAGTTGAGCTATTTCTTCGGACCACCAGTATAGTGGGGCTTTGTTTCCTCCGTCTTTTCTTCTTGGCATCGTGGCATCAGCTACCGTTACCAGTGATTTTGTTATGTGTTTTATCTGGTTCCGAGCGTTCCCTTGTAAATCCTCCTTTACTTGGCTAATGGCGTATTCAAGCATTTCTGTATCACAGACTTTAGTTCTCCAGCGTCTTATTACGCTTTTAGGTGCGAAAGAACCAGAGTTTTGCTTATTTTGTATTTTGATGTCAAAAATTATAGCTTGGTGATCACTGTGTGTATACACGTCCGAAACTCTCCATGAGGTTTGGGTTGCAATCGACGAGCTTACGAATGTGAGGTCAATATACGATGATGCTCTTCCTTTGATAAAAGTTGGTTTGTATCCGTTGTTAAGGAGTACAAGATCAAGATTTGCGAGTGACGAAAGTAGGGCTGTGCCCCTCGCGTTTGTGATCATACTCCCCCATTCAACCGCCCATGCATTAAAGTCACCTGCAATGACCAGCGGTGTCTTTCCTCTTGCGCGCGATGTGAGCCTAAAAAGCATATCCTGGAATTCAAAAAGGGATAGGCTCGGAGCGGCGTAGCAACTGTAAAAATGTATGCCTTTTATCTTTGCGTACACGAAGCCTTTTTCTTTAGTGGTCTGGGTATTTTCAAAAGGAATATTGTTCAATGTCCATATCGCAGATTTCGAATCTTTGTCTTCGACCCAGTTATCGTCATTTTTTGGGGTCTTATATAGTTCACTAAGTAAGAGTACGTCTGTGTTAAGGTCTAAGGCGGTTTTTGCCAGCAGTGCTTGGGCTGCCGAACAGTGGTTCAGATTTAACTGAAGGCACCTCATCTTTGCGGTCTTGCGGCAGCCTTTTTATGAGCTGGGCAGCTAAAGCTACCAGTCGGATGCTTATTTGTCCCATGTGGGCATAGGAGACATAGTGGCTCCCTGCTGCATCCTTTTGCGGCATGCCCCTTTTCTCCACATCTATAGCAAGAGCCGGTGAGATCTCTGCTGCTTTTACAGCTACGCGATATATGGCCAAACTCAAAGCATTTGAAGCATTGGGTAGGTCTTGTAATTTCCCGGACCCTACAATTCACCCAGCCTATTTTTATTTTGTTTGCGTCTAAAAGTTTTCTTGATGTTGCCAAGGGGACGCTAATAATGGCAATTTGCGTTTCATCTTTTAGCCGTCGCATAGATTTGATGGCACTACGTTCTACATGCTCTTCGTCGGGAAGTTTGTCGTTTATGGACGTACATACTTCCTCGGCTGTCGTTGCCTCGTCTAAGTCTCTAATTTCTAGCGTAACTGCTTGAGTTAGAACTTTAACTTCTGCCATGTCTTTTAGGACCTCTATTGCGCGTTCCTTGAGTATTTTAGAGGGCTCCTTCGTTTTTGCTTTAAGTTTTAGGAGAAGTTCACCTTTCGCTGTTCTCCTTGTTTTGCTCAAGCTGTCACCGAGGTCTTGAAGTCTGGGGTCTGATTTCATTTTCTTTAGCATTTCTGCGTAAGACATCTCACTGGTCTTCGAAATCACCAGGGCTTCTGTGCGCTTCAGTTTCCGGTTTGGGACCTTTGGTTCGGTTTTTTCCAACTCCGGTTTATTACGCTTGTTTTTCACCAGTTGCCATTCAGGTGCCTGATCATCCGGGGGAGCCCTTTCAGGTATTTTCGTTTGTTGCGTTTTACCATGGTCTTTTCGTCTCTTATTCTTTGACGTTTCCTTCTCATTTTCAAGTTTTCTCTTCGCTTGCATCGCAATCACAAACCACGGCGAAGTTTGGGACGTGTTTTCCCTCCTTTCACAGGGATTTGGATTGGTAGCACACTCAGAGGCCGCTAGCTCATATAGTGAGGTTATCCGTCCTATTGTGTCCCTCATGGCCTGATGGATAGACCGTCTCTTTCCATCCTCAAGCATAGTGACCAGATTGCCAATCTGTTCTCCGAGTTGGTAGAAGGCTGGCATATTTCCGCCAGTAATGGGTTTCCTTGCTATAGGGGTTACATTTTGCTGCTTGTCTTGTTCATCGCCCACTGATGTGCTGCTTTCGTGGTTGGTATGAAGTGGCGGTGTTCGCATGACATTTGAGCTTCGCCTAAAGGCCATGTGCTCGTTTACATTTTCAAGTTCAGCTTCTGTGATATTTTTAGGATTGTTTGTGGTGTTCATTTTGTTGGGTCCCCCCTCGAGGCCGCTATCTCTGCTCGCTATGTGCAATCGCCGTGATGATCCCGTGGTTATCTTTGCAATGCAGGGAGGTCACGCAAGGGTTGACGTAGGTCCTTATGGGTACATACGTTCAGTGCCAGATCAGCGTTAATCGGGAGCAAGGCTCAACCGAAATTGCAGCGCCAACTCAATGACGGCAAGCATCGAACGTACCTCGAGGCCTTGCCGGGGTTTTAGCGGGACGGAAGGCAGACGTAACATTAGCCGGTGAGCCATTTCGGCAAGATTTCACTCCGCTTACTAAAGTCACCGAATGCTAGGTCTGTCAGCTCCAATGTGCAAATTTTGAAAACCGTTTCCAGTAGATTTCCACCAGAGTCTTACTGGGCTTAGAATCTGGTATCCGTTTTGAAAGAATTATTTCAATACCCGTATATTGTTGGTTGGTTCAGCCGCTCCTGACCTGGAGGCAGACGCTGCCCGGTGAGCCGCTCAATCTGAGTCAGACGCTCCCGGGATTTTTCTTTGTTTGACACGTAGTTTTGGGCGGTGTCGGTTCGCCCCATCACAGAGACTTCGTCGGGTAGATATAACCTTTTAAGCTATACCCTCCATCCCTGCTGCTTTGGTCGGGGACTGCTTATTGGTTATTCGCAGCTAACCTTCATATCTGGAGGCCGTTCAACTATCCGCCACCTGCTGACCCCCACAGTAGCACAAGCTAGCCCTGTGTGTATGTATGTGTATATGCGTGTGTGTGTGTAGGTGTATGTGTGTGTATTTGCGCCGTCTGATTGAGAATGAGGACATTTATTGGCATTTGTCTGGTAATGTCGCATTAAATTTGGACACTGACGGGCATGAGACGACCAAGAGTCGTGCGGTGGAGCGGCGGCGACTGCGGCGGCGGCGGCACGCAGCATGATGGCTCTTTTAATGCATTTCGCGACTGTCAGAACGTCAGTATTCATTGAAAGTCTTTTGTCGGTTTTGCAACAAATAATGAAATGTTAATTTTGACACGTCATTTATACATTACGGCCAATGCAGTTATGTACCGTTATATATTTAACGAAACATACGTACATTTTGTAAATATAACGTATATAATTACACATATGTGGGGCATGCCACATACTTATGCACATAAATACTTATATTTATCGTCCGCCTATTCATCAATACAAATTGTGCCATTTTCGACCTCTTTATAATGTACTTTTATATTAAAAATTTACCCGTGTATGTGTGGGTATGTTCGTGTTGTTGTTGCATTGCCATAATTAGTTTTGATGCAGATGCTTGTTGCAAATTAATTTATTTGACAGTCCGCCGTTGCGCATTTGCAATTTTTGTCTGACCACACTGTAGCTGCCCTCGCATGTGTATGTGTAGTATGTACGAGTATGTGTGTGTGTGTGTTCGCCTCTGTGTGATTTCCCATAAATAGCTGACGTTTATTGCGAAAGTGAGCATTTTGAAATCATTTAATTTGTCAAAATGCATTTGTACCTTTCACATAACATCCCAATAGCCCATTTATTCATTTATTTAAGTGACAAAATTTATTTTGATATGCAATTGAATTTATAATTAAACTATTGGCATTTTAGTTTTTTGGGGCCAAATCAATTTGAGGCTGTTTATCAAGGGTTAATGTGCTTAATCTGTCTGTTGGCATATGAGAGTGATGGACTTGCTGAAAGAGATTTTATGCAGGAAGTGATTCTGTATTGATCGCTAGTAAACCAAGATTATTAACCTTGGAATTCCGTATCCGCGAATGGCACCGTATCGACTCTCCACGGTCTTCTTATACAATCTCAGCTACGGCTGCTACGTGCTGAACGTGGCCTATGCGGTCGAATGTTATCCAATAATATATGGTGGGTCTCATGATGGGTGATGGTGTTGCGAATAGTACGCTCAGTATGCCGATTAAGTTGACCATAAGTTGAGCGAAACGCGCGAAATACAATCTTTACAGAACGTGAATTTTCGTAATGAAGTCGAAAGATTTGTAAAAGTTTTTCAGACGTAAGTCTTTTTATGAAATGGTACCTTGACACGACTCTTGCATGATCTGTCAAGAAAAGACTATTGACTAGCTTTTAATTAGCTCTACTTGGATCACACGATAAGTTATTTTATCGCTACAAATTAACTTATTTTTATATCTATAGAGGATAACATAAGAATGGAATACAAAATGCAATAATTATTAGTTTAAGTTAAGTTAGACTGGTAGTCTACTAAGCCACGCATAGATCAGTTTTTGTCCTTTGGAATACCAGATCGGGTTTAGTTAGGAAGCTCCTGAGAAGTAGTCACCTTTTAGAATACCTAAACTTGTCGCAAATATAGAGCCTCACTATCGATACTTCTTCCAGTGTCTCATACTGCCGTAATCATAAAGTTTATATAAACAAAATTCAGTTATTTGAAAAGGATTCTCAAAATTTATTAAACGTAATCCAACAAACAGAAGATCAAATTTCCCACGAACATCAAAAAAGGTTCAACCAATCTAGAAGAAAAATATTTATCAATTCGGTTTGTGCTCGCTTTTTAATTGGACCAGTCCGGGTCAAATTTGGTACAATGGTCAATATGTAAGTTGTCATGGAAAAATAACAACTTTTTACTTGTATTATCACTACAACGTATCTAAGGGTGGCGCTAAAAAATTAGGCCACTTGTCTCCTGAACGATAATACAACAAAGTGCGAACTGTAAAGTAACTAAACTAATTTATTTCTTGCTTGTACCACATTGAACATGTCGATTTAGTCAGTTAGATAAAGAGTGAATAGCTTAATAATTAGTTACTTCTCTTACTGGTATCTTCTCTTCGCGAATACATCCGAGGGATATGTGGGGCATTGGAGCTCAAAATTCAATCTTGTTTCAGACTGGCAGACCACTGTGATGTCCTTCAAGTAAAAGTGACAGCCATCAAGGTAGCAGCACATGTATGTGACTTCTTTGTAGCTTCTTTTAGAGAGGAATGTATCCAATAATAGAGCTGATATACAATCCTCTCTCGCTGACAATGAGGTCACTGCTGTTTAAGAAGTACATGATTTCACCAACAGCAGCATCATTCTTTCATTTTAAATTTTTCTGGGTACCTGGCCATAAGAAAATCATCAGAAACTATAAAGGCAAAAAGCCCAAAGAGAGTGAAAATTCCTCTGCATTTGGACGCTAGATATATTGGCCCCGCGCGAGCTCAGTAAGGTCAACAACCAGCTCTTGTGGGGTTGCAAAAGCCTTCTTGCTCAGAGTGGATCGAAAAAAGGTCTATTAAACTTTGGCTCTTAACAAGATTCACATCGCCGAAATAATAGGTGTCGTAACTAGATACTGTCTCATTGGCAGTTACGTGGTGATGATGATGTGGAAGACGCAGTTTGTCAAAGTTGTAATAAGGAAGATGACGTTGACGAAATCTAGACACACTCACAAACTATTTATGAAAATTGATATTAGCCGCTGTAACAAATTTGTGGCAATCTCCAAATCTTTTGTCGACATATGTACAGTACGATGGTCTTTTTTTGTCGATGCCTTGGAGCTCTTAACAACGCAACGGGCCGGCATTTTTAGCTGTCTAAGTGTGACTATTCGTGAACTCACAACCAAATCAGCCTAACCTAACTTTATCGTTAGAATAATTTATGTATAACTAAAACAAGGGGTGACCGTTTAAAGTCATTTAGACTGTATGTCAATGACTGCTCTTTAGTCTTTTTTCATTTATCAAACCATTCTACAACGGAAGTACTAGAAGGTCTATAAAAGGGTACCTGCAAAGATGTATAAGAAAGCCTACTTTATTAATATCGGTCCCATAAGTGAAAGGATAAGCATCTATCGAGATTAAAACTAAAAAAATATGGATATAGAGGAGAAGGAAGATATCCTTTATGATATCTTCAAAGCTTTTGGTCTACAAAAGTGCGTTTAGATTCACCTTCAAGAGTTTATAACACAAAAGGCTTGTTTATACCTACACAAAGCTGTTCTCCATTACCTTGGAAATCGACCTTGATACCAAACCTAACCCAATTAATTGTTCTCATTGAAAAACGCCGTCCGATAACAGCTAGAAGACCTTTCAGCAAGGATATCGTTTAAACAAAATGTATTTATGTTTGTAGAGGAATAAAGACAGAACTTCACGCACAACAAGGCATCAGCGAAGGGTTTGCTTCCTCTATATATCTGTATATAGATAAGTTGATGTACATTATAATACAATCATCACATAGTCAAATAGTTGCGTGCGTTTGTAACCGTTAACACCCAATTAGCTGCAATTAGTTGCACCAAAGCGCGTGGACGAGTCGCATACGCAATCGCATTTGTATGCATGCATGTATAGATGTATGTATATGCATATATGCAACTTCCAAGTCAAAGCGCGACCAATGTGCAGCACGACGCACGACACTTGCAAATGTCTACGCAATCAATGCTAACCAATTAATGTCAGCCGGACGTGTGTTTTGCATATGTGACTTCATGTGTATATTCAATGTGTGTGTGTGTGTGTGTCTGCGTTTAAGGATACATGCTTGTATGTGTGAGTGTGAATGCAATTATGTTTAAGTTTAATGTCACGACGGCGTTAAGGATTATTGTTTTACTGCCACATGTGCAGCGTAAACACTTGCTACGCACTTGTTGCAAGCAATTTCGAGAGTGAAGTGCTTTAAACTTGAATGAATATGTATTGAGGCACATTAAGATGTATTGAGTCGTGAAGTCAATGTCAAAATAAAGACTAAGTCGTGAGATCAAGGAGATCTCAAATTACTGAAAGAGTCAATGAAATCGGAGGTCAACGGAGAGTGGAGGTCAAGGTCACGGGTTAAATTAAGCTTAACAAAATATATTTACTTTAAATATATTTTTTAAAACATGTATTACTAATTTAAAAACTCGAAAAATGGCCCAAGTTTTTAAATATACTTTAGTGTTCCAATCTGAACAATTTCTATGGAGATTGTAGCGGAATCGATGTCTTGTCCATACAAAAAATAAAATAAAGGATAAAACAAATATGGTTTGGAGTATCAATGAAATTCTTTATTTCTGTACGCTTGCAGAAATCAAGACGCTGTACTCAATTTTCAACTGTTTTCAAGCATAAATCGGCCGATACTGCTGCAATTTAAAGTACGATATTCGTACGTAGTTTATCAATCATCGCTGGCTTGTTGGCATAGACCAAAGACTTGACGTAGCCCCACAGAAAATAGTCTAACTAGTCATTTCGTGACATAACACATTCACCAAGTTTGGTTTTCAATAAATCGTTGTGACATTCGTTGCGTGGTTTGTGGCGCCATCCTGTTGGAAACGTGGACAATATGTCCAACTCCATATCATCCTATTCATACGAAAAATATTCGGATGTCATTGAGCGGTAGTGATTCCCATTCACAGCGACGTGCCGGTCTTGATCATCACGGAAGAAGTAGGGCCCAATAACGTCGATGCCCCATAAACCGCACCAAACCGTAATTTTTTCTGGATGCAATAGTGTGGATTGCTGCCTTACCAATAACGCATACTTTGCTTATTGACGATGATTCTGACTGAATGGAGAAATGAGCCTCATCGCTGAAGATGATTTTTCGATGAAAATCCGGATCATTTTCAAGTTGTTACTCAGCCCAATTCAGGAACATGCAGATTGTAAGGTTGTAGGCCAAGATCTTTTCACAAAATTCGCCACAACGCTGTCATAGAGATGCGCTGGACGTGTAAGAGACTGTTTTGGGTCTTCCTCAATTGATGCGTTAACGGCAGCAATATTCTCCCCACTACGGGTACTTTTTTGTCTCACTGGCACGGGAATATTTCGTTCTTTGCCTGTGGATTCAAAATTTTCCACTAGACGCTCAATTGCTGATCTGACAGAACGATTATGACGATCATAAATTGGACATAGCGCTCTTAAAGTTGAGGCCACTGATTCGGAATTTCGGTAGAAAATTTTAATAAGTTCAACTCCTTGTTTGACCGTATAACTTTCCATGATGAAATGGCCAATATCACTGAAGAGAAATGTCACAAAGACGGGAAAAATATGGCTTTGTTTACTGGCCCTATCGGTCTACTTTTAAAGCGTTCTTATTGAAAACCACGTTATATTAGTTATTCAACGACAAAATACTAAATAGACTTTTTCGACTACCCAAAATTTTAGGGGCAACAGGAGATTAATATTTTTGTCCTACTTCGCCTCAAAAGTAGAATTGTTACTTTCTCTAGACAACTAGGGCAATATCCTGTTTTCTGTTAGGAATGATGTGATGAATGGATGAAAACACGCAAGATCAAACTAGCACAAGGTTATAAACTCGGTTACAAGCGCCTAAGCGACGTCTACGCGAATAAAGAAGAAGAAACTAACAAGCATGAAGCGCTGAGCTTCATTCAATCTTCCATATCATTGTTCTTGTAAAATCTTGAGATCTTTTGATTCAACATTAATCGAAATTTGTTGAGCATTTCTTACGGATCGCTGAGATGCTCTAAGAATTTTGTTTAGATTATTAACATTTTCCATTTTCGAGAGAATAGAATAGAATGTAGGTCTTTAATGCGATAAGTTTTTATTGAAATCTTTATATTTTACTCACAGATCAACGTCAGTTCCAATTTTAGATTTGTTCATGCCAAATCGACCACAGTTGAAAATTGCAAGACCTCAAACTATTTTTAGTATGAAGTGATAATGAACAAAAATCTATAAATCCTTCGCTAAAAATTTAATTATTTTTAATTTAAATATTCGCTGTGAAGTCTTCTATGGTAACTTTTTAACTATTTTTCCATTTTTTTATTTAATTACTTTTACAATATTTTTTGTATTACCTTCTTTTGTGTTTAGCTACTCTTTTTTATTTAATTATTGAAACACATTTTTTTTTAAAAAAATTTGCTTTTTTGCTTTTATTTATATTTCTACTTTTTCCTTTTATTATTTGTAAAAATATCTTTTTTAAGAAAATATATATTTTTTTAATATTTTTTACACATTTTTAATTTTTTGGTTTACTTAATTTTAAATATTTTTTTTTTTTAATATATATTTATATTTTTTGTTTTTATCTATTTTTCTACTTTGTTATTTTATTATTTGTAATTGTTTTTTTTAGATAATATGTATATATATATGTTTTGTGTTTTTATGCATTTTTTATTGTTTAATTATCTTTAAATATTTTTTTAAGAAAATATATTTTCTTTTGTTTTTACATATTCTTATACTTTTGTTTTTTGTTTTGTTGTTTTAAGAATATTTATACATACATATAAATTTTTTGTTTTTATGTATTTTTCAACTTTGTAATTAAATTATTTGTAAAATATTGTTTTTTTTAAATAATTTTTTTTTTCGTTTTACCCATTCTACTACTTTTTTTTTATTTAGTTATTAAAAAAAAAAATTTAAGTAAATATACATTTTTTGTTTTTACTTATTCTTGTAATTATTTGTAAAATATTCTTTTTTTTTAATACAATAAAATAAATTATTAAAAAAAATTAAAAAAAATTTTTTTGTTTTTACTTATTGTACTATTTTTTTATTTAATTATATATACAACATTTTTTAAGAAAGTATATATTTTTTGTTTTTATCTATATTTTATTTAATTATTTTTAAAATATTTTCGTTTTGTCTTTACCTATTCTTTATTTTTTTAATTTTTTTTTAATTATTTCTACGCAAATTTTTTTGTTAAGAAAATATTATTATTATTTTTTTTTTTGTTTTGTGTGAAAATATATAATTAGTTTTTAATATTTTCTTATGTATATATTTTCACACCAACCACCCTAATGTGCATTCACACGCCTAATTTGCAACACTTCCTCACACATAAACGCCGAACTATCCATTCGCGGCTTTAACTAACCCAATAAATGTCATCATATCTACTACTTATGTAATGCCACCGACACACCACCACCATCAGCATCGCCATCGGTTAGACATAATGTTGATGTTAAATGCACTGTGGCACTAGCCGCTCAGTCGCAAATGTTAATTAGTTCTTATGCATTTGCGGCATGTGGAATGTGGAAATGTGATGAATTAGCATGCCATTGTACGATTTGGCACGGCGCTGCAAACGCCTTCGCTGTCACTTGGGATTTGTCTATGTACACGCAGTGGTGCATAGGGGCCAACGGTTGTAACTACATGTTGCATGTTATGTTGCATAAATATGCGCATATGTGTCTTATACATATGTGTATATGAGTATAATTGACTCGAGTAGATTTGTTTAATTGACGATGAACGCGCATACATACAGACATTCAGGAAGATTTTTGACACTAAAGTAAACTTTAAAGAAGCTTGAAGTCTTAATTCTCTTATTTCAATATACTAAGAAAATCAAAAACCAAACTCAAACTATTTTAGATTATCGATTCCAAATCGCTTGGGCGCTGATCTTATTTCGGTGTAACCATTGAACCTTAATTCAACTTGCCACAAATGTACATATATGTATGTATGTATATGTATGTTACGCACATAAAAGCTCGCTTAACACTCATACTCATACACATATACACATATACATTCATACTCACCTACACACATACATAATATGTGCCCTTAATATCCTTTGTTGCCGTCAACAAATGATGACTGTGATTGACATTTGAATGAATTACTTTGACATTCTCCACCTACCCTGCATTGTGATTGTTGTTATTTGTACCGAAAAGACCGTCAGCTTTTCCTACACTCTATGCACTCACACACCCATGTACTCTCACACATTTACACACATACTTCTTCACAATGTCATCTACAAAAAAAGTAATTATTTTTTTAATAAATGAGCTTTTGCCGAAATACTTCAAATACAAGAACAAAATCGAAAAGCGAATGCTGTCAAAGTATCATTTTTCTGTCAAAAAATGGTCAAATACTCATAAATGATGGTTTGGCATGCGAAGCTGTCACTCACAAAATATTTTTAAGGACTAACTCATGAACGCACAATACCATTGCGGTGTCGTATTATGTATATTAGGGTGGTACAAACCAATTTAGAGAGAGATTCTCTGGAAATTTCTCGCAGTATTTAGACGTAAACGATAATAGGAAGTCCACAGAAAGCATATAGAAATTTGGTATCGATTGGAGTTGTTTGAGGCTCGTCAGGCAAGGGTTAGAATAAAGTAAAAATCGAAGAGTCTAAGAAATTTAATAAAATTAAAACAATATAAGCGACCTGGTCTACGAAAAGGGGGCTTAGGTATCAAAAAAGAAAATAAATAAATAAAAAAAAAATAAAAACAAAATATTGAAAAAAAAAATAAAAAGAAATTGATTTTTTGACACCTAAGCCCCCTTTACGTAGACCAGGTCACACATATCCAATATACCAGTAAAAATCAACTTGGTTATATTTTACATTGAACTATTGGGACTAACTGGAGAAGACCTAGACGTGTCGTATAAAGGTTAAAGCTCAGATTACTATGAAAAACTCTACCTGTAAATTAAAACAACTTCTTTAGCTGATATCCAAAAATTATATTGTTGTGCTTAACACTTTCACCTATAGCCTTTGAGGTCGTTGACTGGAAGCGAAGCTAGCCTCGTAAGGGTTAAAGCTCAAACCACTGCAAGAGAATAGGAAAAGTTTAATCAAATTTCAGCTAATAGTCAAATTTAT
The DNA here is from genome assembly GCA_027475135.1 of Bactrocera correcta. NCBI lineage: Eukaryota > Metazoa > Arthropoda > Insecta > Diptera > Tephritidae > Bactrocera > Bactrocera correcta. The sequence goes on from CM050327.1 coordinate 39,537,503, forward strand.
AAGGTTATATTCAGAAATTGCTTTTATATAATTTTTACGCAAATTGAAGATGTTTAATATATGTCAGATAAGGGTTAAAGTTAAAATTTAGCTTTAAAATTTCAAAAAATTAAAATCAATTCAAATGATGTTTATATATAACAGTAAAATACAACTGATTTAGTACACAAATTTTATATTGAACTTTTGTTACTGACTGGAGATGACCTAGATATGTTGTGTAAGGGTTAAAGCGCAAATTTCTTTGGAAAAATCTATAAATTAAAATATTTTTATTTTTTGTTATCCAAAATTGATATTCAACACTTTCACATGTGTATGGCCCTTGAAGGCGTTGACTTAAAGCAAGGCGAGCCTCATAAGGGTTAAAGCTCGAATTACTGTAGGAAACTAGAAAAACTATTATCTTATTGAAATGATTTCAGCTAATAGCCAAATTTTTATGATTATGTTCTGTAAATACTTTTTTATTATCACTGAAGAATATTGAATAGGTTACAGTTGTGTCAGATAAAGGTTAAGATATCGTCATAAAAATCCTTGACTGAAGTCAAGGGGAATCTTATAGGGGTTAAAGCTAAAACTATAAATGAAATCAGCTAATAGTAAAATTTTTATGATTTTATTCAGTAATTACTTATTTATTATCAACGGCGGAATATATATTTATATTAAGCGATCTCAGGTTTGTCAGACAAAGCTTAAATTTAAGATAAAAAAAATCCTAAAAAATTCCAAAAATTAAATTCAATTAAAATAATAGTTTTATATAACAGTAGAAAACAATATGGTGGTATACAAAAACTTTATATTAAAAAACTAGCTGGAGTCAGCCAGATTTTTCTTTCAAGGGTTAAAGCTGAAATTAATATCAACAAATTAAAATTAAATGCTCATAATTTCTGCTTCTAGTCTCCAAAAGCGATTTTTCTGTATCCAAAAATTTATATCTAGTCCTTAAACTTGACTGGAGACGCCTAAGAACTATCACACAAGAGTTAACGTTTTTATTACTAAAATAAATTTTCAAAAGTATAGTCAAATCATAAAATTTTCTTCAGCTATTGGCGAAAATTAATATAGTGCATAAAAATTTCAAAAACAAAAATAACAAGTTTTAAGAGTTATCATACAAGGGTTAAAGCTCAGTTTTTCCACGAAAACTCCAAAACTCTTCATCTTTTCAATCAATATCGAACTAAAAAAGTCCATCATTAAGTATAATGTTGAAATTTTTCAGTTACTAACTACAATCGAGCTTAATAGTCCCTTAGTGGATATAGGATAAATGGGTTAAGATTTATGAGTCTAAAACATATAATATGTAGTTAAAGGTAAAAGTCAGAGAACTTCAGAAACCTGCAAAAACTAACTTGTTATCTTCAAAATCGATAATGTTGTATGCAGAAATTTCTGATGTAATCATTGGTTACGATTGAAAATGATTATGGTGTGTGACAAAAGGGTTAAAGCTGGGTAGGCTGTGAAAACCAAACAAAAAAAAAATTACGTTATATCCACAATCGAGCCAACACTGTTGGAGACTGGGTAAAAAGTTAAGGTTTAGGTAGATAAAACATGCAGCACAAGGGTTAAGGTTTGTACTATTCTATTATAAATTTCTAAAATTAAAATATATTTTTAATAAAATTTTCATCTAATCAACAAAATTGCTTTTGGTGAAAAGAAAATTTTCACGTATAATCTTTAGCCTCAACTGGAGTCAGCTAATTAAGAGTGTGCCACTTAAGGGTTAAAGTGCTGACAACTTAATAAGGATTAAAAGAACATTTTATATTAATACCTATAATAACTATAGATTTTAGCCGAATACAGAAGATAATGTTAGAATTCAGAAAATATATAAAAAAAATTTAAGTTCCTTCCTAATAAAAGTGCGCTGTTGTTTGTTGAAAAGCATTAGCCGACAAAATCAAAATGGACCTTTATATATTTTATACTAAGGGTCAACTTTTTTCACATGATGATTTGCTGTGATTATTGTTGAGCGGATTTATACAAACCTTTGTACATAGCTCAAACATACAATCAAATATACACAATCATATATGTATATATAAATAAAGAGGGAGATATGTCAACAATGTACCTGTCAAATAGCAGCTGTCACTCATTCATTTAACGTTGTGCTCCCGCTCAAAATTCTATGGGCTGAGTGGTTTACACTCTGCTTTTATGGACATTCTGTTTGTGAGTACAATGGTCAAGGCGCGCGACATCCTTCAAGCACATAAGGTCCTTCACAGCATCATCAAAGCTACGGTCAAGTATGTGTATGTATGCTTATACGAATCTATATATAAATAGTATAAGCTTGTGCGCTTGATTCGCCTCGCCGTGTTACACACTCTACAAAATGTAGGGACACCAGCTGTCAGAGATTTTATGACAAAAAGCCTCAAACGCACGACCACGTTGTCAAGGATGATTGTGCTGCTGATTGTATTGCTGATGTATTGGTACGCAGTTATTTATTATTTTTCATAAAAAAGTTTGAGATTTGTGTCGTGGAAAGGTATTTATTGTAGGAACCGATTTGGGATAATTATAATTGTGGCTTTGAAGTATTTATAATTGGAAGCTGGAAAGAAAACAATTTTTATAAAGAATTATATCGAGGCTAACACTTAAAATCTAGATAAATTATATTAATATTATCAATACTATCTTTTTCAAAAATCACAATCCGAAAGAAGTTAGCTAACAGCATTCAGTTCCATGTGAAGGTGAGACCGTTTTATTACAAAGTACTTAGAAAGCTGGTGAGGAGCTAAATCGATCAAATCCACAATGTCACATACGAAATCAAGGAATATTTTATCTCATGGATGCTGGCTGGAAGCTATAGCCTTTGAAGAAAAATATTTTTGGATTCCTAAAATTTTCGAGTAGTGGTTAGTATAGGGGATCTAAGTATTCTACTACTCCCATGGCAGACGAACTCCTATTCTTCATCTTGACCATCTTTGTTCTGTTGTGTTTTCTCTTGCTGTTTTTTCAGTTGTTGTTTTTGTTGTTGATGGAGTGTATTCACTTTAGATCTAACGAGTCTATATGAACCCTGGAGTTATCTATACAAAGAAGGAGGCCACACGAGTGTTGAAAAAACTCCTTATGGGAGCTTATGTTCAGAGCCATGTTCGGGTACTAATCAGAAGCTCGTCTCAACCGAACATGTGCGGACAAAAATATGGCGACGTGCATTGAACGTACTTGAAGACCTTCCATGGTTTTAATGAGACGAAGATGAGAACAGCATTTGTCTGCCAGCCATTTCGGTGAGATGTCACTCGTACCTACTGAGTTGACAGAATGCTGTTCTCACCAGTCCTTTGTCATGACTGATCCATTCTGGGTTTCCAGTAAACCTCCATTATGATGGACCCTTGTGCAGGGTTTTCGCCGAAATCTGTTCATATCAGGTGCCAGTCGCTGTGTGATCCTTCGTCGCTTTGTTGCCTCCCTCTCATGGGTAGGTTTTCACTTGGGGTAACCCCGGTGAGGGTTCCGGAGGCTTGTTTAAAGTCGGTATCTGTTCCCCTCTTCGTCAAAGATTCATTGGGGTCATGAGGAATTTTGAGCCGTGCCCTTAAGTAGAATGTGGTATCGTCTTTTCAATAATATCTTTTTAAATTATGGTTAGACCAATATTTATATTAAATTAAACTGGATTCGATATACGAAGAAGAGTCATAATTGGTTGGATCTTTTAGTTTTTCAAAAGAGCTTTCAACCGAAGTCTCCAATTAAACTCCTCAAGAATAGTAGAACAACTATTAATTTGTTCACCAAAGCATATAGTGAGTATATCAAGGATAAAGATGTTAAGCTGCCTTTGATTCGCCAAACCGAAAAGAGTGTCGAATCGAACGAACAACTGATATATGTAAATCACAGATATTGGTATAATCAATTATAAAACGAGCAGCAAGTGGATAAACCACTTCAATTAGATATGCATTAACGCTCTTCCTTAAAATGCAACTTTCATTTGTAAATATTTTTGCGAAGTTTATTTAAACATAAAAAGCGGGGAAATATAGGGCGGGCAAGTACGAGAAAAAAAGCCGTTATAGACCTCACTTTTTGTGCTTAAACCACAGCGCAAACCGGGCCTCAGCATTGTTATACAAATATTTCTTACTACTCAACTAAATACATACATATACACCAACACTAATAAATATTTATTTGATTCTTACGCATTGTTTTGTTACGTTTACACTCGCCTTAATAAGTCTGCGTAAATGCTCTGTAAATGCGGAAACTTAATAATCAGCGTTATAATGGAACTGTCAGCATTTGAAGACATTGTCAACTCACTTTTCAAAAATGCTCATCACGGACAGGCGACAGGATTGTCTCACTGCTGCAAAGCTCTGCATTAGGCTGGGTTAATATGTAAGCATGCATGGGTATTACATCCCTTAAGTAGCGTGAACTTTTGTGGTCTACACTTTTTCACGTGAAATGGTGAGTGATGCGAATGTAAATAACAGCAGCATTCTGCTCATGAATAATAAAAAAATATTTTTGTGATATTTTTAGAGTGGGCCAGAACTTTTCTTAATTAATGTTTAATTGTTTAATTTAATTAAGAGTTTAATCTAAGGATTAGACCCTTAACAGAAATAATTTTTTAGTCCAGAAAATTATTCGAGCTGATTTGCGTATATTTCAGGAAGAAATCCCTGAAATAAAAAATACTTATTTCGAATGGAATAGTGAAAACAATATGCAAAGCATCGACTACTGCTTTTCACACATTTTGGCCACCATTGGCTTTGAATACCATGGCAATAGCAATGTTCGCTTTTTGAAGCGAAACCATCAGACATCCAATTTTCGACCCATCGATGAAAACAAACAGTAATCGGAAGGAGCCAAGTGTGGTGAATATGACGTGCAGAGTATCAGCTCCCAGCCAAGGAACTGATTTTGCGTTGTATGCAGGTGTAATTTGTGTAACCAAATTACTTTGCTGTGTCAACTAGCCCATTCTGGTTGCTTTGCGATCAATACATGATTCAAGTTGACCACTTGTTGTCTGTAGCGATTAGTATAAAGAGCTTCACCAAGTTTTAAAACCTTATGATGTACCTCACCCTTCTGGTCCCACCAAACGCAGAGCCCTGCCTTCTTTCCTCCCTGTTTTTGCAGTCGATGTTGACGATTTTCTCCTCTGTGAATTTTAACTTGCTTCTCTGTAAATACTTGAGTTACACGTCACTAACTTAGGCAGTTCTCTTTCTGAAAAAAATTTCAACCGTAGAACCAGACATTGCGAGATTATTCTAGATTAAGGGGCTACATGGGTTTACGGGATTCAAAAAATTAAATTATTTTATTATCGTATTCAATTCTAAATTACTTCCATAATATTGTACTAAATTTGCAAGTTGATCCGCCTTGAGAACTTGTGCGCTCGTGACTAGCTAAGCTAAGTGTGACGTCTTTAAACGCGTTTTTTCCCGAAACTGTGTTTTTGTAACCGATTGGCAAGATTTCTCGAGAACTACTCAACCGTTCTTCACGAAATACATCACAAGTCTTTGAGATTCTTAAAAACTTGGATGAACGATTTTTTTCGTTTACAACCATTTAAAAACAAAATGTCGCAAAAATTTTACTGGGATTTTAGTTTTTTTTTTTTTTTGTAAAAATGTCTGCCAAAAATCTAATTTTCAGTTTTTTCCTTCATTCAACTTCTAAATTAAGGTTTTAACTATAAAATGTATTTTTTCACTTTAGATGATCCTGTAAGGAGTTATCTTGCCAATGCTACGTATCTTTTTTCGAGAGGTCAACGGAAATGGCATCGAAATGGCCGGGTTTAAAATATTTTTCACCAAAAATTTCAGAATTTTTTTGTTAATAGTGTAGAATGTTTGTAACAATAGAAAATTCTAATAAAATATTTAATTTTTAGTATGAGAAAAAATTTTGGAAAAAAGTTTATTTTTACCAGAGGAAACCCAAGTTACTCCTGAATAAAGTATTTTTTGTTTTGGGTTTCAGATTACTAGGAGATTTCATAGGGTATGGTCACGATTTCCCTTCTTCATCAGCTACTAATTCTGGAATTTTTTAATTTATTTTATTTTTGTGTGTTCTTCCAGTACTCTGTAATATAAGTCAAGTGGTCGGAGGTCCTGCTGGTGATCGGCTAATTTTTCATTAATCACCGATTATCAACGTACATTAATTTTTCTAAATTCACATTATTTTTATTTATTTATTAAATAAAATGTCCGGCCAAAAAAATGGAATTTAACAACAAAAATTCGATTCAATCTCCAAACTCTGCAATTATTGTCAAATTTTGTTACAAGTGACCAAGCTCACAGTTAATTTTATTGAGAACATACATATGTAAGTATTCACAGTCCTGTATTCTTATTCTTCTTTTAAGTATTTGTCCACACTCTGTTATGTGCGTATATAAATCAATCCACTTTACATTTTACCGCTTCACATTGACTATCGATCAAATCATTATGAACAATTGTGCTAGTCAACCTCTTTAGCCACATAATCTCACGCCACTACAATCGAGTAGCCATTGCCCTAGACATAAGCATATGTGCGCCCACATTCATATACACTTACGCATAGCCATACTGACTCTCATACGGCTTCCCGCCACTACTACTACTTTGAGCCATCGTTAATGCATCAGTCGAACTTTTGCAGCTACTCCTGCCACCTCTTTCGTATTTTCGTATTAAATATGTATGTTACTGAGCATAGACATGCGGCACTTACATATATTGAATATGTGCATATGTATGTGTATGTGTATGCTTGTTGCATGGCACATATGCTATCGACACAGATAAATATGCGAAGCGTGTGAACAGCCAACGGATCTAATCAATTCCAATTAGCACAGCTCTCCGATGTATTCAAATAAATTATTATTTATCATTTACTTATAACATTATTTATTTCGAAGGATTTATCCTCCAGCGTCAATCCATGTGTATACATATGTATTTGTTTGGCTCTGTGTTTGCTGACACGAATGTTTGTCCGGGTATGCGTAGTCATGCGGAAGCTAAGCACTAAACACTAATAGTTGATACTATACGCTGTGTGTGCATAAAAATATATTTATATATGTATATGTTACTTGCATTGGGATGTGGAAGGATGAACAAAAGCATTCATGTCAAAATCCAATGCGTTCAAAAGAGCTCGAAGACGAAAGGCTTCATGCATTACAACATGTAGCGCCAATTTATTGGAATCTAAGGTCGCTCACATCAAGATTCTTCAAATAAAGCACGATTCAGGCAAAAATCATGACTTCCTCTGATTCCAAATTCAACCAAAACTGAGCTTCATCCTTGTTCAAAATTTTCTTCTGAAAATCGGGTGCCCATCTCGTTGCAATATGCTTCATGGTCGTTCGGATTCAAGTCTTGCACAAGTTTTATTATGTTAGCCTGCGAACCAAGATCCTTTTGCAAAATCTTTCATTAAGTGGATGACCATAGCTCCAGTAGTTTCGTACGAATGCAGATGAACTGCTTGATTTTTCTACGATACTCTGCTCCACAATAGCAACAGTGTTTTCGGCGCACACCTTCGGCGTCTCGGATCTCTGAAAGCGACAAAAACAGTTCCATGTAAATGAAGACTGCACTTGAACTGAGTTTTTGTCTAGACCTCGGCATTTTAACGAATTAATCGATCTTGGGAATGTCATACATACATGCATTTTTAGTCAGAATGCATTTTATACGCTTTTTAAGAATATTTTTTCATATTTCGTCTTGCACTCGTTCACTACCAGGCCCATTCGCTTCGCTTCCTTATCCATTCTGAAGAAAATAGAACTAACGGCGTGGCTGTTAAGGCCTAATGAAATAAATATCTTATAGAAAATTGTACCTTCTCGTTTGATATCGAACGGCTCGGAGTGGTCTCTCTCGATCCTGTGGAGCTTTTGGTGTTGGAAATTTTGGTGTTGTCCAAAATCAGCTGTCACAGCCGTATTAGTTTTGTGGGGCTACCAAGTTCAGACATAGTGTTGTCGAAGGCGGCTTTAAAATCGAAGAAGAGGTGGTGTGTGTCGATCTTCCATCCACCGGTCTTTTCCACGATTTAGCGCATGGTGAATATCTGATCGATTGTAGATTTTAAAAATCTAAAGCCACACTGATAAGGTCCAATCAGTTTGTTGACGATAGGCTTTAATCTTTCACTCAGTACGTATCTGAATAGCTCGGCTGCTTTGTTGTTCTTCAAACGGATAAATGAAATTCGAACTTCTTCATGATCAGGCAATGAAACGTCCCCTCAATCGTCATCGATTGGGAAATCGACTTACCATCTCCTGGCGTTATGCTTTTACTGCCATTCAGCAGGCTAGAGAAGTGTTCCTTTCATAAATTCAGTATTATCTGGGTATAAGTCACTAGATCACCTCTAGCGATTCTACAGAGTTTGCTCCGGTCTTGAAAACATCTGTTAGTCGCCGCATCTTTTCGTTGAATTTTTGAGAACTGCCACTGTTGACCAACTAGTTAAGCTCTTCGTACTTACGCATATCGGTCTCACTATTTTTTTGGCTGCAAATGCGTCTCGCTTCCCTCTTCAGCTCTATCTGAAAGTTTTTGGAAAAAGTGTGCTATATTCTCAAACAAATACAAGTGACGAATATTATATGATCCTTATAAATCTTTATTTTAACCTCACATTTTTCAGCAGAGGAAATTTAAAGTAGACTTTTCAGCCTAGTTTGTCAAATCGTCTTCTGTCAGTAAGGAAAAGCGAAGTAGGGAGATAAAATGTGTATAAAAAAGCAACCAAAATCTTTTTTGCTAAACTTTTGAGTATAAAGGTTTCCTTTATTCGTAGAAAAGGAATTCTTTAAAGCAAACTTCATAAATTTCTAAATAATAGAGTAACTTCGGGAATTATGGAACAATCGGCTATTATGGTACATCTGTTTTTCTCCTAAACAAGTTGCTCTCCCTGATAATTAAATTTCTGATGGGTAGGTATAACAATTACCCTCAAAAGGGTTTCTAAAAATGCAAAAATTTGGAGAAATATCTGAATTTTGAGTTTAGATTTTCTTAAATCAAAATGTGTATGAAATGATAATTTCTGTTTGCAAAAACTTAATATTTGGCTTTAAGATCCGAAAACCCTGAGCAACTATCAAATTTTGCCAGCTGTTTTATTAGCACCAAAGGAAAATATAAATAATCATATGTCTTAATACATAAACCATTCACCGAAAACTTGACACTCCCCAAACATTAAGAGTGTGATAATAAGAAAACCATCAGCAACTCAAACCCACCTAACACACCTGTTCACAATTATTCATCAGTCTGCTGAGTCAATTGCCAATATTCGTTAGTGTCCTGCATGAATATGTGCGCGTTCATCATTATCCCTGTGGCGGCTGGACCACAACAGCAACATGCATATGTGCTTATGTGTGTAGGTATATGCCTAAAATCTTGGTGAACTGATGATTGCCAAGTTTTGGTGAGAATTATGTTGTTGCGCTTAATTAGTGTATGCGTCACGAGGTAAGCCCAACGAGCGTTGAGTGATGTATGCGTTAATATGCGAATACTTATGCATGTATGTACATCCACATGTATGTATATGTGTTTAGTGTGATGTATGTGTGCGTCAAGCCCTCGCCATAAAATTAAGTGTAGAAAAACATTAAATATGAGTAGGTAATATTTATAGATTATGAAGCCATAAATCTCGGTAGGATTTGTGCGTTGGCGTGTCGGAGTGGTCAAGATGCATTAATATTAATGTTGTTGTTGTTGTTGTTGCCGATATTATTTTTGTTGTTATTGTTGTAATCACATTTTGGTGCCTTTTTAGCAATGTTTTTGTTGTTATTGTAATTATCTTTGTTGTTGTAACATATGTTGTTGTTACAATTTTTTGTTGTTGTAGTGCTTATTTTTGTTGTAGTCATTGTTGGACATTGCAGAAAAGGTTGTTGTCATTGGTGTTGTTGTAATTATTTTGTTTGTTGTTGTTGTTGTAATTATATGTTGTTGTTTTTGTTGTAGTTATATTCTTGTCTTTGCTGTTACAATTATTTTGCTGTTGTAATTATTTAGGTTGTTGTTGTTGTTGTTGTTGTCATTTAGCACCGTCTGTTGATGGAATATCCTCATATTTTTAATTACAAGCATCTTCTGGCAGCGATTTATGTGTTGCGCACACACTAACAACACACTCACACACACACAAGAAAGCACGCACATATAAATCATCTCACTGCACACATGTATTGGTTAAGACCTATGAGGTGAATGTGCCAACTGGGACATCCATTAATGATTTATGCATTCACTTAAGCATCAAGTTTGCCTTTGCACGTCCAAAACTCCACAGAGTCCCCGCCAGCTAGTAGCTATGCATTTGCGGACCAAGCCATATGCGCTCAGACTCATGCCACATTCAAATTTCGTTCCAATCGATTTGTATTAATAGGAACGTATATTTATGTATTGTATATATGAATTTATGTGGACTTTAGTCATTAGCCGTCCAAAAACTTATTTGCTGAATATTTTGTCTTGATGCGCTCATAAGTTTGGCGAATGGCTTAAGAACGTGCATAGCTATTTATCGTTATCTTTAAATATGTAAGATTATTTATGCATACATACATACATATGTATGTCTGTAAGTCCTGACATCAGTCGCATTTGCGTCAGCGCTGCCCGTTAGTAACGCACCTCGCTCCGCCCCCCTCTTGTGTGGCCGACAACCCTTGGTTGCCTTTATTTTTAACCTGTACAACTTTTTCTCTGCTGACTCGTAATTAATTTCCGTCTTCAAGTTACACATTGCCGCATCAAATAAAATTCCATCATAGCAATTCGACGAAAGTCAAACTTTCACCAGCAAATCACTTAGATAGATAGATGGATAGACAGGCGGAGAGACAGGCAGAGATACATACCGATAGACAGACTGAAAGACAGCGGAGAGCCGGGAAGAGATATACATATACAACGACGAGGACGCAGAGACTAACCGAAACACACGCGGAAAGTCATACAGAGCAACAGACAGAAATAAAGACGGACAGTCAGTGCTGAACCGCTTCATATTGCACGTCTGATTCTTCAAGCACACTCACTACATATATGTAAGTATATTCCTGTATCCATAAAAGTCTGCCCAAAAAGTTCTTGTCAGTCACATCAGTTTATTATAATTCCCGGCGTTGTGCTGTCAACTCTTCTCGCACTCGTTTGACTGCACCGTCACTAACAACAATGTTAAAGGTCCAGCAGAAGTTTAGCCCTTTAAGCGCACATACTTTCATACATACACATATTAGTTGTTGTCCCTTTTGTCATTTCAATCAGAATTAGATTTCTGCCACTGACTGGCATGCCATGCACGTTCGACCAGCAGTTTGCCCATGCACCCCACCAAACGTTCATCCATCTCGTCCAGCCAAACGTCTATCCATCCATTCACCAGTCCATTCCTTCCACCCGCCCATCCGTTCAGCAGTCCGTCGGTTTCCACACCATTCGTATATTTGTAACTCGCATTCTCACACCCACCAACCAGTCAGCCGGCCGTTCAAGCAATCCGTCTGCTCGTCAAATTGTGCACCTCATTCCACTCCATCATCTTCTATTTGTCGTCTAACTTGCACATCATTCACCGCTGCTCATTCGTCATCTGTCAACTATCGACCGTCGTCCGCTTGCTGTGCTACACTTGGCTCGCTCTCTACGATTTGGCGCGTGAGACTTTTTAACGCGCTCTCTCTCTACTGAATTCCTCGTCCGCGCTCTCACTTTACCTTTGCTATATTTCTTTCTTTCTTTTGTTTTCCTTTTACATCGTTCAATTTTTCTTCATAACTTCTACACATTGAATTCACCTTTCAATCATTTTGTCATTTCACCTTGCTAAGTATGAATTGTTAAAACTTCATCATCGCTCACACCAACTTACTGCTTGCCTACGTCATTCAAGCAGCTGTCAGTTGATGTATTTAGACTTTGGCAACTTATATGGGTTTGCTATTACTTAGCTAACGGAACTTGTTACGTGGAAAGTAAGTTTTTCATATTTATGCTTAATTTATATGATTTTTAAGCTCACAGACGCTAGCTTCCATTTTACTTTAGTTAGAATACGAGCTTGATGTGGATTATGGACCATATTAGAAACTGTTCCGTTCCTTGTGAATCTTGTTTTAAGCTTTATGTTTAACAAATGAGAGAAGATGTAACCCTCACTGGATTGATTAGATGAAATTAGAAGTCGAAAAACGTCTGATCGTGTCATCGTCAGCCGCGAAATCCAACGCAGAATAACTTTTGTCAACAGGTTTGGACCGGGTAGAAAATTGATAAATAAAGTTCTCTCTCGACAAATAAGACCAAACTGTCACTCATTATCTCCATCCTGCCATATGGTGAAAATGCATGGACGATGACAACATCCTATAAGTCGACGTTATGGGTTTTCAAGAGAGGTTTTGCAGAAGATTTATGGCCCTTAGCGCATTGGCAACGATGAATACCGCAGTCGATGGAACGAAGAGCTCTTGGAGATATGCGACGACATGGACATAGTTCAGCGCCTATGCTAGCTAGGTCATATTCCGATCCGACTTTCGCTGTTCGCGCTGTTGTAAACATTGGAGAAGATATAGAATATGTCCTGATTATATGAATGAAATGCATAACATTTCCCAATCCTCAGCGCCCCACTTATATTCTTACAAATATATAGTACTTTACCAAAATTCTTTAACAGAAATCCTGCTATACTATATAGTGAGTTCTCTTGCCTTGAAGTGGAAGTTTTCATATTTTTATCATCCACATACATATTCCCAAAAAATTTTGTAATTCGCCCTATGTTGATGGTGCTTTAAGACTTAGTTTGTTCCTAAAGCATAAAGCATTTATATCAGATATCTTTTGAACAGGGCAGTAGCACAAATTTTCAAGACCCGAAGTCAGGGGTCAGCGAAGAAGGACTCTAAAGAATAATTATGACGGAGTTTTTCACTAGAATTTATTGATTGGCTCTTTACACAATACTCTAAGGAGAGAATTCGCGTTCACCCGATGGAACGGCGTAACTGTAGAACGAATAACCACTAGAAGGTTGTTGGATTTGCCCGTTAAAACGAAAGCTCTATTTGCGCCTTTCATTACGTTCGCAATTTTGGTCTGTAATATAAAGTTATCATCTTTGAATATGAAGCAAGGAATCTCCTTAAAATAATTTTCGGTTTGCTAAGCAGTAAAAATCCTGTTCTCTACTATTATGCAAGAAGTCGATTATGTTATGTGTTGGATGAAATGAAAGCGAATGATGAGTTGCTAACCGACTGTTGATCTGCAAAGATCAAACGTGGCGCTTTTAGCTATCGTGGGATTAACGAATCCATGCTTGACGCAGTGACCTTTTGTTCTAGTTTTTATTTGTAAGTCAACCACTTTGGCTAAAGCTATCGCCATCATATTACCTTACGACATCTGTTTAGGGAAAGCGAATTTATCGCTTGACGCTGGTCACAAACGCAAGACCTCCTGCCAAAAGACCCTATGAGGTTTCTAGATGCTTCAAAAGTCGCTTTTCTAAAGCCGTCTGTTGTCCAAGGTATAGAGATGAAGCCAACCAAATTATCTGGACTGGACTGCGTCGGAGCTTTTACTTTTATAAATCGGCCTGTAATCTTAGGAGCAGAACCAGATCAATTGATTTTGTTGATAGAAAGGCTTTGAAATAAAAACAGCGAATTATGTTATCTTGTTACACCGTTTGCGAGAAATGCCAGTGACAGTCCTTGGAAGAATATATTTATGTATGTATATCCGAATTCAAGCACGTTATACAAGCACGACTATCGTGAGAACAGCTCTGCAAATCTTGTAATTCAGAGTTGACTGTCTTAACTGAAAAGTTGCACAAAATCTCGACCTCTTTCGAACCTATGTATATTATATGCGAACCAGCACTCTCTCCGACTATACCAAGAACATTCTCGAATAGGTTGTCGATTTGACAGTTTCTTCGTAAGAATTGCACAAAAAATCGACTTTCCAACATTACCGGCGATCCAGCGGAGTCCTACTGGCTATGTGATTTTCCTAACCTCGAAGCTGTAGAAGATCACAAAGTGGAAGTTTCAAGCTCAAGTCTTAAAAACTTCACCGCCAATTTATAGCTCATCATTTTCACAATAACTTCAAGGGTTAAGCTTCTTAAATCTTCTCACAATTCAGCTCACGCTCTACGTGAACGCTTATTAAGTTTTACTTGAATTTTTACCTGCGAATTAACCGCAATTACTAGGCTCACTCAACACAAATTATGACACTTTAATTTGATTAATTGGCAATAAATCAAAAGTTACATTACAGAACCAACGCGCTTTCAGACTTTCAGACCAAACAAATATAGCTACAACAACAATAATAACAGCAAAACAACAACCAGCGACAAGCGACAAGCGCACAATTCACACCAAACGTTGTGGATACTTAAATCAGCCAGCTTATAGTAACCATGGGTATTATGTAGAGCCAACTGACTCAAATTCGACCACTGAACAATATTTTCATATACACATAAATCCACAATAACGTGATCGTCAATCAAATCTTGAGCATTCACGTCAAAACGAGAGGCGAGCGTGAATTATGAATTGGACACTCACTCTCGCTCGCCCGCCCGCTTTATTGTGTGATGCGACACGACGCGCCACCACGCCACGGCACGACGCATAAGCGGCGCGCGTACGCTATTGTAAAAGCTGTCGGATGCGGATGCTGTGCATACTTGTTGTGTCTTTGATCCATCATTGAAGTGTGTGAAGTACCTCCACGGGCGCTATGTAAGTGCATGGCGTACAAAAACAACACAACGTCGACGACCGACGCCCGACGCCCGACGCCTGACACTGCCTGACGTCGCTTCACATTGCTGCGCGTTTCAATACGTTTGCGGAATGTTGCTGGCGCGTCGCGTTTGTGGTTGAACTGTTGGATTTCGCCTTCGGGGCGTACGCACACAAAATGCCGCACAAAAAGATGCTATGACAGATATGTCAGATACTGGTATCGCATGACATACAACTGCTTAAATGTGTGCGGGTGTGTGTGTGTGTGGTTGCGCTTGTAATCGCTAGAGTCATGCCGAGCACCGATTGTGGTGATAAGCGGTGGTGTTTGTGGGTTCATAAGCGTATTTATAAGCCCTACAGTTTTTCAGGCGCAAGCGGGAATGAAAAAAAACATCTATTGGGTGATTTTTTAAGAGCTTGATAACTTTTTTAAAAAAAAAACGCATAAAATTTGCAAAATCTCATCGGTTCTTTATTTGAAACGTTAGATTGGTTCATGACATTTACTTTTTGAAGATAATTTCATTTAAATGTTGACCGCGGCTGCGTCTTAGGTGGTCCATTCGGAAAGTCCAATTTTGGGCAACTTTTTCGAGCATTTCGGCCGGAATAGCCCGAATTTCTTCGGAAATGTTGTCTTCCAAAGCTGGAATAGTTGCTGGCTTATTTCTGTAGACTTTAGACTTGACGTAGCCCCACAAAAAATAGTCTAAAGGCGTTAAATCGCATGATCTTGGTGGCCAACTTACGGGTCCATTTCTTGAGATGAATTGTTGTCCGAAGTTTTCCCTCAAAATGGCCATAGAATCGCGAGCTGTGTGGCATGTAGCGCCATCTTGTTGAAACCACATGTCAACCAAGTTCAGTTCTTCCATTTTTGGCAACAAAAAGTTTGTTAGCATCGAACGATAGCGATCGCCATTCACCGTAACGTTGCGTCCAACAGCATCTTTGAAAAAATACGGTCCAATGATTCCACCAGCGTACAAACCACACCAAACAGTGCATTTTTCGGGATGCATGGGCAGTTCTTGAACGGCTTCTGGTTGCTCTTCACCCCAAATGCGGCAATTTTGCTTATTTACGTAGCCATTCAACCAGAAATGAGCCTCATCGCTCATCGGACACGGACGCGAAACACATTTCGAACCGAACACTGATTTTGGTAATAAAATTCAATGATTTGCAAGCGTTGCTCGTTAGTAAGTCTATTCATGATGAAATGTCAAAGCATACTGAGCATCTTTCTCTTTGACACCATGTCTGACATCCCACGTGATCTGTCAAATACTACTGCATGAAAATCCTAACCTCAAAAAAATCACCCTATACAAACCATTTGAAGTATGATGGATATGAAGATTTGCCAGTTACACTTGATCTTTTTTGTGTTGTGAGTAGACGCTTTCAATGATTGTGTAGCGCAGAATAGCCTTTCAGTTGCGGTTATGCATTGCCAATAGTTGTTAAATATGGTACATAATCGGAGAAATCATTACTCATAAAATAGTTAATATTAGCATTACATTGATTAACAGTGAATGATGAGGAGGAGGATGACGACGAAAAAGATGATTACTACAAGAAGTGAAGTTGTATGGAAATTTGTTATAATGATGAGCTGAGAGGCAATGGTGGTGTTAGTAGAAGGTTAAAAGTTATGCAGAGAATAGCGAGAGAGAGTTTTAAATACTGCAAAATTGTAGAAATTTATTTTTATCGCTTAGGACAACGTCAAACGAAAATGGTTGTGTTCGAACCACACTGACCCAAGGTAGATGCTCAGGAAGGTTTCGTTATGTTTTCAGTGGATTTGGCGGAATCATAATCAATACGGAATATACGAGGTTTGACAACTAAGTAATGAGACTGATTTTATTGCTGCGCTTGTGGTAAACCTGTAACCTTGAAGTTCCCTTTCTCTTTTTTCGAAATCAAGAGCAACACGTTGCGCCAGATTGGGCGATTAGGAACAAGTGGAAAATGATCCCACGCTGCTTGATCGAGTTATTACAGGCCAATACGACTCGGAAACCAAACGCCATAGCTCACAATGGTTGCCTCCGCGCTTCCCCCGCCCGAAAAAAGCTCGCATGAGCAAGTCGAAGGAGAAAACGATGATTATTCCCCTTTTTTGATAGCCGTGGAATCGTCCACAAAGAATTCGTTTCATTGGGGAAAACCGTGAATCAAGCTACTATTGCCAAGTACTCGAAAGATTGCGAAAACGAGTCAACAGGGTGCGCCCAGACATCGCTCGTAACTTGATCCTTCATCACGACAGCGCGCCGTGCCACACCGCCCTCAGCGTGTCCCAGTATTTGGCCTCTAAACGGATCGCCGTGTTGCAACAGCCGCCTTATTTGCCCGACCTGTCACCCTGCGACTTTTTTTGTTTCCTAAAAAAAAATCGGTGCTCAAAGGAACCAATTTTGAGTCGATTACGGACATCCAGGCGGCCGTGACGAAGGTACTCGCGGACATCCCAGTCCAGAAATGTTACGAAGCATGGAAAAGCGCTGGAATCACTGCGTTGCTGCCCAAGGGGACTAGTTTGAAGGGGATGGCAGAGTTGTAGAATAATTTTCAAATATACGGTTTTTACGGAATCAGTCTCATTACTTAATTGTCATACCTCGTACTGTCCAGAATTAGGAATTATGCAGCCTTTCAAGTTGCCGGATCACTGCAATATATTTCAAGCTGAGGTCTTTTCTATTACAAAAGCCGCGGAGCTGGTCTCCAATGCACCTGCAGACAATTCCAGAGTCAACTGCCAGAAGCAAACAACTTCACTTCTACTGGGTGCCACGCCACAAAGGCATCGAGGGCAATTAAATAATGGACGAGATTGCCAAGAATTGTATACAGCTAACACCACAAAACGTGATCAATGTTGAGAAACCCATGCATTGTCTATACGACGATCTGGACAAAAGCATGTTAAAGAAAACCAAAACCCGACGAAACGAGCTGTCTGGGTGTAAAACTGCAAATTTCATATGCAAAATGGTAGATCCGAAGTACACAAAATTTATATTGGCACGCGATAGAAGAGACTGTGGGAACATAATCGGTATCCTAAATGGTCAATGTGTGAACTGTAATCAGGGGTCTCCACAGTATGATACACTGGAGGAAGTATCGGTAATGAGGCTACGCGGCATTGTAAAGGATAACTAATCCTCACGGACCTGAAAACTGAACTCCATCTGGTATCGCAGAGGACCAAGGACAAAATGATATTGCGACGTCATCTTGGTGGTATTATTACAAGTATCCTTTAGTCCAAAACTTACAGCCAACCTTAATGCAAATGGGAGACAATTCAAATGCTTACAGGCATTCGTCTCAAACCAATGTTCGCTGATAAGGTTAGTCAATCTCGGAGAGCCCAACACAAAGTCAGTAGTACTCTATCACACTTTATTTATTTCATTAACTCATCAGCCATATACATAGTTACTAAAGATTTCGCTGTTTACTAATTTCGAAAATAGGCATTAATCCCGACAGAGACAAAAAAATCGGTTTATAATTCATTGATGATAACTACTTTATTACTACTACATACTTTATTTTCTGAATATCCAAATTAGTATAATATATAAAAAAGGAGTATTTAAATTCAAGCTTTTCGGCCGCCGCTCCATTAATAAAAGTCAGATCGAATTGGAAAGCTCTTTAGGTGTCCGCTAGCCTAGCTAGCACAGTCTCTTGCGCAAATTGTCGGTTTTTCAGCAAGGAGCTGGAAACTCCAGAACACATGATTCTAGATTGCCCAGCAATTTTTAGAAGCAGGCTCTTTGGTCCTAGGATCCATTTACGTGGACAGGGATCACATCTTCTCAATTGCCCAGCAAACTCCGGAATTATTCAGAGGATTGGACCTTTGTGACTATATGTGATAGAGGAAAGGGCACATTGGACCATAAGTCGCATTGCAAAACCTCAATTATTTTTTGTCGATCTAGCCTTCCTACTTTGGAAGCGTATACGAGGTAATCTTCACTTTAAATTTAATTATCTAGGTTAGTGAAGCCAATAGAAAAAATCCACAGTTAAAGAAATACCAGCTCCTTTTATATGTTTGGAAGATTACTACACAGTACTATTATTGCTGTAAAAAACTAAAAAACAACGTAACCTCATAGAGTTTCCGCTATATGTACAACATTTTTTTCTAAATCGGATAATGTGCATACAAAAACCTAAATCAGTCAGGTAAGACTCAATAACTGCAGAATGGGAAATGAAAAGAGCTCCATTGGCTTCTTGTGTTTCACTACTGGATAGTTGGGCCTCAGACCAGCTCAGCAACCGTTGGTCAAGTAAGTACTGGTAACTGTGCAGCTGCGATGTGCTTTTGACACAGAATTAATTGTAAGAGGTCTAGTAAGCTCTTCACTCTCAGCAAAGTCTACATTTTAATGGTTGTACAGGTAGCAGGTAAACCGAAAACTATCCGATAGGGATTCATGTGGTAAGATGAAAAATTTGACCATATGCCAATTACATCGTGTACTTGGAAGAGTATGAGATCATCTTAACACTTCCTTCTCGAATAATTCGCTTTTGTCATATCCATGTGAAATAGCGAAAATAGAAACAAAGCACATAAGCAAATTTGTGGTAAATTCAGGAAGCTTTGTCGATAGCTGATATCCCAATATAGGAGTTTTTCCTCTGGTTTGATAGATCAGTCATTTAACCTAACTAAAAGAAATAGACATCATAAAATTGGTTTCTAGCAAATTTGCAGCAAAAACATCAAATCGACGTTTGATATCACAGCCACAAATTACATAATATAATTTCGATTCTAAAAATCTTTTCTCTATTAAAGTTTTTATCTGTGCTGGAATCAACTAACTGTTCTGCTTGAGAGTATTATATATTGTACAACATATTCCGACCTGAATTCTTTTTCTTCATTAAGCCTTCTGCATCTGCTTCTTTTGTTATATACCAGCAGCGTAATATACCTTGGAGAGTAAAACATTTGAATCATTTTATCGAGAAGTAATGATCTTCTCGTCCTCATTCACTGAAATGGAAAGTCGCTCAGCTTGCTGTCAGTTATCTTACAAGTAAAAGCCTACAATTCCTGTATACTCGTATTATTGCGTTCGAATGTATTTTTCATTCACTGTGAATATATGTAGAGTGATAATTTCTTTGCTATATAGCATTTCATTTCCAGATTTTACTTTTTTCGAAGTAATACAATACTTTCTTCAGACTAGATAAGGGAGCGAAGCAAATGGGTCTTGTAGTGAACGAGAGGAAAATGAAATATCATCTGTTATCAAACAAACAGTCGTCGCACTAGCGACTAGGCTCCCACGTCACTGTTGACAGTCATAATTTCGTCTATCTTGGAACCAGCTTTAACACCAACAACAATGTCAGCCTCGAAATCCAAAACAGAATAATTCTTGCCAACAGGTGCTACTTCGGGCTGAGTAGGCACTTGAGAAGTAAAGTTCCCTCTATACAAACAAAAACCAAACTAAATGAAACTCATTGTTCCGATCCTGCTATATGCTTCACGAAATATATGACGACATTAATATAGTAAGCGAATTACGGCTACGGTGGCTAGGTCATGTCGACCGAATGAGCGAAAACAATCCAGCTCTGAAAGTAATCGACGTTACCGCCATGTGAAGCAGAGGAAGAGCAAGACTTCCACTCTGTTGGAAAGACCAGGTAGAGAAAGACCTGGCTTATTCAGCTATAATGGCGTAAGCTGTGTCTACGTCAATTAAAAAGAAGAATGCGGCAACGAATTTCGATTTGATCTGGCTTGGACAATTATCTACGCCGAATTTCGTAAAAACATCTGATCAAATGAAGACGTTTTTCATAAAAATATAAGATTTTGATTAATCAATTGATTGACAGCTTCTTGGGGGAAAAGGATGTGTACAAAATTTCAGATCGTTATCTCAACATTGTAGAGACTAATTCGATGTATATACAGACGGACATGTCTAAATAGACACAGCTCAATATACTTAACAGTTATATGACTACTTAATAGGGTAAGGTCTGAATTTCCCACTAGATGTGACAAACTTCGTGCCAAACTTAATATACCCTGTTCTGAGCTTCCTGCGACGTCTTCTAAACCGGCTGCTGAATTTGTCGCCCCCAATGAATGAAAACTAATCGAGTATATACCCAAATTGATAGCACAAAAAAGTGTGTAAGCGCACAACTGTTTTTCGCTTGATTGATGAGTTGACACCAACAATAACGACAACAACTAGAAGTCTGTTAAAAACTGTCTTAGCACAGTGTAAAGCGGCCTAAAACACTCAAAGCCGTCGGCGGCGCAATAAAATTCCACTCAACGCTACACACACACACTGCTCGGTGTTTTTGTTGGCTTTGTTGCTAAAAAGCAGTTCACAGACACTTCATGCAGAATGCCAAATAAAACAAAAGGTGAAACTAGCAAATAGGCTTAGGTCATGAGTTAGGCTGGCGAACAGCTGCTAAAGCACGCTTGGCGGCTGGCTGGCTGGAGGTCTCTGCATACATACCTACAGACAGATATACAAACATGCATTGGAAGTTCATAAAAATGAAAAATTGTCTACTTGCGTTATTTTTGCACATGGAAAAAGGAAGTACACACACATCTAACTACATACTCTACATACACTTATGCAATGTACATATGTAATGCCTTCACAGGCGGAAGTCGTGGGCTTTCACTTTTTCCTTTGCTGTGCGTGGCGTTTTTTCCTTCCCCCATGCTTTTTGCAATTTGTCTGTTACTTTCTTTTTTGTTTTTGCACACTCGTTTAGTAGGACCAAAGTAGGACTAGGGCAAGGACACTTGCCGCTTGCCAAGCAAATAGGGATAATAGCGGCAGCAGCAGCAGCAGCCAACAAGCGTAGAGGAAGCCCACGTAAGCCAGCCGCAAGCAGCGAGCAAAGCAAAATGTAGGGATGCCGTACAATTTTTTTCGCCCTTTGCTACGAATTTTCTTTCTCCTACAACGACACACACACACATGCATGCAATCTAACGAAAGCACTTTTTCACCGTTTTTAATGTGCGTCGCCTCGTCGTCGTCGTCGGTAATGTTGCGGGTGTCTGCTGCGCTCGCTGTCTGCGCCAAGTCTAGAATGCCAGAGTATGCCTGCCCCAAGCCTCAACCGTCTCACCGTGCGCTCGGCTGGCCTTTAACGCTAGTCGTTCGCCGGTCTGCTTGGCAGGCAGTGTGGAAGACAGCCTTGCGCCTGATTGCTGGTGTCGTGCCAGTGGTGCTACGGAGTTCAAGTACGCCCGTTGCCCATTTACAAATGGGCTAACCACTTGTTGAGCGGCGCGCCAGGCAAAGACCGAAAACAAACACCGTTGTTGCATACAACACTCAGCAGCACATAATAATGAGAAGAGGAAGAAGAAAATGTGTGCGAAGTGGGTGGGTAAGGTCATGAAAGCACATTCACTTACCAATTCGCATACAAGCATATATACACATACACATATACACACCTTAATATATACACTGCGTCACAGGGGCGTTTTTGTGAATGTGCGCGTAAGCGTCTGGACATTAAAATCCGTAGAAATCAATAAAATTCAAAATATCCACTCGTTTTAAACGTGCATTTACACAATAAGTTGCTGCGCATGTATGCGTGTATGTATGTATGTATATATGCAGCACTACAGCCACAACTCTGCTCTGTTTGAATACGCGCCGCTATCGATTTGCTTTTTGGCGAATTTAAAGGCGAAAACGTAATAAAAGTGTGCTTAAGCGCAATCGAAAGGTGGTAATTTGATCATTTTGATGCTGTGATTTCTTTAGTCTTCGTTCCTTGCAGTGTGTATAATGTAGGCTCTAATGGCTTCTGATGTGCGAACACTGATTCGTTTGGACAATTCACGCCGATAAGCACAAGAAAATATGCTTAATGGAAACACTTATACATATGAACATATATGTATATTCAAAAAAAAAATTTTTTTTTTCATTATAAATACATACAGCCGTTGACAGCTAATTAGAAACGCGACTTATTTTGAAGAAAATTAAATTATTTTCGAATAAATCACTTACTTTTACCTTTTTTTCACACATCTTATTAAAACTTACGTTAAACTTAAACTCTAATAGTAAAAATTTTAATTAAAAGTCGCTTTTTTTTGAAGATTTTAATAAAAATGTGTGGAATCAACGACTTTAGTGCGACAACTAATTAGAAACGAAAATTTTTTATCAGCAAAAAATACTGCTATTAAAAAATATTGCTTATTTTCAGTTAATATTTTGTTGCTTAACCCTTTTGCTTTAATGCTGCTTCACATCCACTGCGAATTGACGTTGTAAGACTCTGACAGCACACCACTAGTGTTGCTTGCAATGCCGTCCTAATTTCATCAATAAGGACATCCATATTTTTGATATTTTTTATACCTACAGCTTTTTTGACATCAACCCAGATTTGTTCTCTTCAGGCCACTCCAAAGCATTCATGGAAACTTCAACAAAAAACTTTTGTGTTGACTTTGCCCTGTGCTTTGGATCGTCATTTTGTTGGAATGTCCATATAAAAGGCAAATTGTCCTTTGTTCATGGCAGAATGACATTTTTTAGGTTGCCGACGTATTTCTCCTTATTTGAAATTCCATTAATCATATGGAGCGGAGATACACCACGCCAGGAAAAAAATTCCCACACCATGATTGATCCTCCTCCATGCCTCACTGCGCGTGAAACATAGCGAGGATCAAATTTTTGATAGATTGGTCGGAAAACTTACTTTCGACCATCAGAATCTATGCGATTTATTTTGGTTACATCGCTCCAAACAACATACTTCCATTTATTTATTGTCCAAGATCAATAAGCGTTGGAAAAGTCTACACTGCAAACGAAACCATTGGTTTTTGGACAGGACAAAATAATAGCTGGTACGATGAGGAGTGCTGTGTCGCATGGGAGATAAAACAGACTGTTAGATAAAACAGACTGCTACCTCGCAACGCTACAATCGACCAAAAATACCCGTGAAAAGAGGATCGACACAAACCACCTCTTTGGTGAACGAGTTCAAGACGAAATATCTCCTGTTATCAAACAAAACAGTCGTCGCACTCGCGACTAGGCACCCACGTCACTGTTGACAGTCATAACTTCGAAGTTGTAGATAATTTCGGGCCACCGGGGCAAGCAAAGGAAGAGGAAGACCCGCAATCCGTTGGAAAGACCAGGTAAAGAAGAATCTGGCCACACTTTTAATGACTGGTGCGCTGTTGTAAACTCGGCTATAACCGCGTGAGCGGTATGTACGCCAATAAAGAAGATGAAAAGTCAAGATTCAGAATAAAATAAATTCGAATCTTAAGTAAACTAAAGCCATTGACAAAAACTTATTTTATTGTTTTTTGGAGGGACATAGAAAATTCTGCGTTTTTCCTTTACATATGTACATATATAAGTAGGAAACCAGAAATGAATTACCCTTTTCTTGGTGTTTCTCGGTCTACTTAAATTGGTTGTGCGGTAAGTCACCCAATTTCCAAATTCCTTTTAAAATATTCTTTATAACAAAATGCAAGAAAATATTTAACTCTTTTCACCAAAATTCTTTAATGAAACCTGTAGTCTATACATTTGTTTCAAGATATACTTCATATAAGTATTGTAGAAAGAGATAAAGATAATAAAGAACATCATGAAGACCTTGGAGAGTCCAAAACGGTACGTCATTACAAACACTTTTTATTTATATATTCGACCTCAGGGTTTTAGCTGTAATATTTGCTAAAATTCCTTAACAGGTTCAACATAGAATTTCAACTTAGTTGAACTTAATTTGATCTAGAAACTAACTCTACATTCATTATTTTAAGGGGTCTAACATGGAAGTCAGTAAAAAAAAATTTTTTGTGATTTTTGGTTTTCTTTCTTTGAAGAGGTAATGCATAGTACATAAAAAATTGGCCGTTGTTTTTGAAAAAATATGGATTCGCTTAATCTCTTAGCCGATCTTCAAGAAGACTTCCGAAGTAGGTGCCTTGCGGATAGGAAGATTTTTTTCGTGTAAAAATAATCTCAGATCCAAAAAACAAAATAATTTATTATTAATAATGATCCAAGGCTAATCAAAATTTTGAGTTTTGACCTAATTGCGGCTTCCAAAAGGAAAGTTTGGGAATAAATCTACACCCTAGAATATATTAAGAAATCGAAATTTTTACCAAGAACCATATTTCCTATATATATAAGTAGAGGTATTTTTTTCAAAACCTTTTTTTGATAGATCACTCGTGAGTCGTGTCAAGCTGTCATGTTATTTTTGTTCTGTATTGTTTACAATTTTATCACGAAAAGACTCACACCGGAAAAACGATTACAGATTCCTTAACTTTATATCGAAAATTAACGTGAATTCTAAAGAATATATTTCACGCGCTTTGCTCAACTTATGGTCAATATAAACAGCCTACGGAGCGTACTATTCGCAACAAATCTCCCATCTTGAGACCCACCATTCATTATTGGATAATATTCAATCACATAGACCACATCCAACATGCAATGAAGAAAATATAGCAGCCGTAGCTGAGAACGTACCCGAAGACCGTGTAAGAACTGAAGTCGGTCAACCTATGATTCAGGCTTTAGAGTACAACATCACGCTTGTTATTCGCTAGTTAGCAGTCGAAATGCTCGAACGAGTGATCGAATATTAGACTCAATAGATGGTTCATATGAGACATTTTGAAAGAAATAATAATAAAAAATCAAATTACAAAAATTGGTCTATGAAATGAAAATAAACATTCCCCATTAAATTTTAAGTTTTTGTGTTTTTTTTCTTTAAATAAGTAGGGAACCACAAATACTATCTAAAAAGGTTGTGTGAAATTCGTCAATTAGTTTCAAAGAAATTTTCCTCATCGACTTTGAAATCAGCAATTTCAAAACAACGCGTTTGAAGTTTTACTAGCCGATTAGGCTAAGTTAAATAAATATTTAATACATTCTCACATCCAGGAAACTATTTGCCAGACCAACTAAACTTTTCGAAAAATATTTTCAAATATGTGCACACTCGACATATTTGCGGAAAAATTAAAATTCTCAACTAGATAAATCCTTTAACACAATAATCTTTGTATCAAGAGGGAGATGAAATTAATAATAATTAAAGCCTCAACCCAAATACGCTCCGCAAATTTCTATATTTCCGACTAAATTTATCATATATTTAGTACTATTCTTATAGTATAATACAATAAAAATATGCCGTTATACAATAATTATTTCGTTTTTTTTTACAGGTAATGTTTAACTTGCATAATCTACTTGAGTTCTACAAACGAGCTTTGGAAAACTTTCATAAATGTAAGACCCAATAACAAACTATTTTTATATAAGATTTATAATTTTCAGTATTACTTATACATTTTTACATATGGTATATACATACAAACATAGTACATAAGCATATTTTATGTATATAATAGGTCTACAGTGAATACACAAAAATATTCATCAAATCGGTTATTTGCCTTTTCTTTAATTTTACTCTCAACTTGAACCTTTACGCATTCAATCCTTTTTCCAGCAAATTGTTCCTTTTCATTAAACAGACACGAAATGAAGTGTTTAGTGGAATGGAATTCGTGCGCTACCGAATTTTCGGTAGCTGTCAGTTGTTTTACGCTGCTAGCGCATCCGAGCAACACGTCAATGCTCAGGTTTCGACTTGAAATGACATTTGTGAATTTTGAATAAGATTGCCGCAGACAGTTTGGGTTTGCTGCCGGGAGGATGCAGTAAAAATCAAAAGCTAAAAAAAATAAGGAAATTAAAATGAAACAAATTAAAATAAAGAATATAAGGAAATGACGAAATAAAGGCAAAAATAGAGGTTTCATTAAGTCAACTCATACATTATATTAAAAATGTATACACACTAAAGTTAAGCGGACAAACGAAAGGCGCTACACTTGTTAGGTAAGAGGAAGGGTCCAGAGGTACATAGACATGAACCCTATCAAACAAGATTATAATCAGCTGAGTTGCTCGTTCTCAAATAATTTTATGAAACTAGTTCATATACAAGTATTCTTTCAATTACATGTCTGAAAAAAAAACCAAAAGCTTAAATTAGACTTGGGAAATATTTCACCGGATTTCATCCAATTTTAGTACAAAATTATATTATCTTACAAAAAATGAACTCACATTTTGTTATTAAGAACCGTTCGTATTATATTCCGATTAAAGTCAACCGGAAGAACCAAAATTATTATATGCCGCTTCGGGAAGCTAAAATACACATATAAAATCCTACTTGGACTAAATTTGAAAAAAAGTTAACACCGCGCACATACCCAGAGAGCTGATTATAGGAGAATTAGCCGTGGTTTTGAACCAATTTTGTTAATTTTTAAAACGATTTCGTAATAATTTCATAAGAATATTAGAGCCAATAGAAGGATTGGATTATAAGGGAACTGCAGATTGGCTTTTCAAGCTCTTTGCCTACAGCAGCAAACGAATCCATTGCAGTGAAAGTGTAACAACTGGAGATTGCGAACCCGATTCCCCAATCCTTGACTATGGAGTAGACGTTCCACTGCCGTCTGATAGCCGATGGACTACCGGCCAAGTTATTTAAATGCGGCGGCGAAGAATTGAAAAGGAGCAAGCATCAGCCTCTTTGTAGAATACGGTCGGTCGAAAGCATCCCCAGAATTGGAATTCAAGTGTGCTCTGCGTAATCCACAAAAAAACGATCCCACAATATGCATCAACTACCGTGGTACAAGCCTCCTCAACATCGTATATAAGTGAAATGTGAAGGATTTAAACCCAATGCCTGAAAAGTCAATAACTGACCATAAGTCAAGTCTTGGAAAAGACCCGGTGAGCAAGATCGGCACACACCACCTCTTCGTCGATTTCAAAGCTTCTCTTGACAACACGAAGAGGAGCTGGCTTTCTGTCGCAATATTTGAATTTGGTATCCCCGCAAAACTAATACGGCTGTGTAAACTCACGTTGAGCAATACCAAAAGCTCTGTCAAGATCGGGAATAACACCTCGAAGCCATTCTATACCAAACGATGATTCAGATAAGGTGACTGCTTATCGTGAGACTTCTTCAATCTAGAAAATAGAGAAGGTACAACTGTCTACAAAAGTGTTAAACTGCTGACGTACGCCGATCATATTGATATCATTGGCCATAAGAACCGCGCCGTTAGTTCTGTGCTACTTCGGATTGAATAGGCAATCGAGAAGTCCTCTCTCGACGAACAAAGACCAAATTCTACAAGTCATCTCATCATTCCTGTCGTGCTATATGGTGCAGAGGGATGAACGGTGGCGACATCTAATGAGTCGGCCTTACGAGTATTTGGTAGAAAGGTTTTTTGGAAGATTTAAGGTCCTTTGCGTATTGGTAACAACGAATAACGCATTCGATGAAACGATGAGCTGTAGAGATATACGACGACTTTTACAAAGTTCAGCGAATTAAAAGACAGCGGCTACGCTGGCTAGATCATGTCATCCGAATGGATTACAACACTCTAGCTCTGAGAGTATTCGAGGCAGTACCCGCCCAAGGAAGCGGAGGAGGAAGAAGACTTCCATTTCGTAAGAAAGACCACCTGTGAAAGTACTGGCTACACTTGGAAAAGAAAGAACGACTGGTGTGATGTTGTTAACTCAGCTATAACCGCGCAAGCCGTGTCTACGTCAATAAAGAAGAAGATATAATACGAAAAAAAGCTGTCTTATTATATAAGTACATATATGATTATTATATACTTGTATGTATATGATTTATGATTTTCAACTACAATATTTATCGAAAACTAGTTGAATGTGCCACAAGCATTGCCGCTGATATGCGTTAATATATATTACAATTCCTCTGCTATTAAGGCAATCATTTGCAAATTGTTTAACGGCGTTCTGCTGCAACCAAGAAGCATATATATATATACATCTATATATGTCTGTATACCTAGTTGAATGTAGCGGCCGTCATCAAACAATCTCCAAACACACCGTGCGCTTCACCAATTACCCACACAGCCCACGCACAACAACAACAACGGCAGCAAACAATAAAAGCAACAAGCAATAGCCAACAGTGACAGTAAACCACATATGTGTCAGCATTTATTCGCATCACTTTTGTAGCAACATGTTGTAATTGCAGTTGAAGACATTGTCCGACGCAATGACGACCTACACAGGCAACACGACGCACAGCTAGGCGGCAGAGGCAACGGCAGCAACAGCTGAGCACATGTGCAAGGACGCAGTAACTCATAG
The DNA here is from genome assembly GCA_027475135.1 of Bactrocera correcta. NCBI lineage: Eukaryota > Metazoa > Arthropoda > Insecta > Diptera > Tephritidae > Bactrocera > Bactrocera correcta. Next base: position 39,566,744 of record CM050327.1, read on the forward strand.
GTATGTGTGTGTATGAGTGTGTGCCTCTAGTTGACCAACATCATCAGCAGCCACTGATGCATTCCCACAGTCCACTCAGCGACAATAAATAAACACCCGAAAAAAGTGGACTTGAAGCGACCATTACGGCGTCACAGCAATGGCACATCACAACATCAGCAAGCATCACACAGAATAGCAACAGCAACAGCAATAACAATTACAACAACAAAAACAACAGCAGTGGCGCATCATTGCTACCAAAAACAACAGCAAACACACATACACATCTAAAAATTTAGTAACATTTTCTATGTCATACCCATTACATTGCCGCTGTAGCGCCACGTACCCCTTGGACCAACCGCCCCCATTCAGTTTCTATTAAGCGAAAATTGTTGCCACAATTCATGAAGCATTTTAGTGCGTTCGGCGCACTCCTACACCAACAAACACACACACATACATATAAACATATATGGACTTCCACACTATTCACAACTGGAGCTGTGGGCCAAATCCCAATGGTCTAACCAGTTACCCGCTGTAGTTACAGCATTCACCAACAAAACATCATCTAACGCAATACACCAGCTCCTCCAACCACACCAACAGCTCAGTGTGCGCCGTATATGTGGCAGCAACCACGGCAGGCAACGCTGCAGCACACGTGACACACTCAGTCCTCCGACAAAATGATGAAATTGTGGCAACTAGTATTTTAGGCGTTTGAGCCGCTGCAACGTAGGAGCTGGCGTGCAGCGCTGTTGGTGAGGCGGGTGTTGGCTAATACACATGGTCATAGTTGCACTCACATGTGTACTTATGTGTGTATGTGTTGGTGTGTGCAGCCAAAGTGGTTGATAGCTTGAAAAACTGTTTTTGCACAGCCGTCAAAATGCATTGCGGTGTGACAGACCGCAAAATGCATCATCACCAACATGAGCGATGAATGTTTGCGTTGATGTGTCCATTTTTTTCCACCTCGTCTGACACAATTTTCCTTTTGCTGCTGTTGATTGTTTTACCTTTTTTCATCGGTAACGCTTTTTTCTATTTTTTCCCCCCAGCAGTGTAACGGTTCATAGTGGCGATTTGTAGCTGGTGAGTGTGAATGAAAGTTTTTCGGTGCATGATTTAAGGGTTTAATAATTTAAAATGCGGTTAGGAAAGTGGAAGCCTAATAAATCGAGAAGTGTTAGATAGCGTTTATGCTCCATCGTGATTAACTATTAAATTTGTGGAGAGAAGAAATTTGTCAATTTTATTATTACTTGTAAGTCATTAATTCAATTTGATTTTAGAAAATTAGGTGAAAGGTGACGGTAGAAGTAAACAATACCTGTGGGTCACTAACACAATTTTTATGAAAAATATTAGAGCAAATGTGAAGGTAGAAGTGATAACCTATGAGTTTTCGTCTGCTTAAATTATAAAAATGGTTGAAAGCACCTACTGAATAGGAATAAAGGATTAACAAGAAAGAGTTGACAAAATAATTACAAAAATTTCACTGAGGTTCGGTTATGTTAGTCTGGTAGACCAATGAGACACGTATAGAACATTTTCGGTCCTTTGCGATGCCAGATAGAGTTTAGTTACTAGGTGCATTCTCTAGGATGCCTACGCTTAACGCAAATTTCAACAGACTCTGTGACCTCAATATCGATACCGGTTCCAGTGTATCATACCACGAGAACCCCAGATGCTAACACCGTAGTCTTGCGGATGCGGTACAAGTGCTCAAAAGATGTTCCATTGTTTCCCTAGTGCCCTGTTCTAGACATTTCCTGCAATCTTCTCATCTGCAGTCTGATTCGCCACCAGACAGTGACCAGTTAGTATTCCGCTCATGTTCCTACAATCTCTGCTATCGAGCTCCAATAGAATTTTTGTGTACTGTCGATCTATCGTTTTGCACATGACTTTTACTCATTTGCATCCGGGTAGCTCGTCGGGTTTTGATTTTCCTTACCATGCATCTGTCCAGATCGTTGTGGAAACAATGCGTGGGTTTCCCGATGTTGATCACGTTTTAGAGTATTAGCCCTACACCATTATTGGCAATCTCGTCCACTACTTCATTGCACAGTCAACACTTTCCACTGCTTCGCCGGACACTTTTAGTTATAGACTAATAAAATTCTACTAAAATTTATAATATACTTCTGCTTATCTGTATATTTTCTTTAGAAAAAGTACATTAAAAGTTACCATCAAATCTCATCTCCAATATCAATTGTTAGAGGCGCTACTTTGTAAATCTGTCTGGTATAAGTTTACATTTAGATATATAGTTCAAGATCCATTTATTGTATTCTTATGTATGTGGTAATATTGGCCGAAAAAGCTTCAGACAAAGTTCGCCTCAAAATGTTAGATAGTCGATCCCTCAAAATAAGGCGATAACAGCAGATAAAATGTAGTTAAAGATCAGCTATAAACAAAGCGCCTTGAACCTATCATTTAGTTGTTTTGTTTCTATTTCCGCCATTTCACCTGGGTGTCCAATATTATGAGATCCGGTGTGTTTTACCCTTAAACTGACAAAGGCGGAACGGTGGAGAAATAAGTGTTGAGATGATTCTGTCTCATCTTCTTCGAAGCAGATGATGAAACTAGCATCCGGTAAAATTTTCCACACTGACCATTGCCGATCGCATAGAGCCTAATTTGAACTCTATTTAAAGGTGGACTTGGCTAAAAGCACAACCATTCAGTAGCGAACCGCAGGAAGCCAACGGAGCTCCTAACCATACCCATTCTGCAGCTTATAAGACTGTAGTACCAGACTTAGCAATACAGCAGCCTTGCAGTTTCCTGCGGGAAGTCGATACCAAAGTTAAGCAGTCTGCACATCCCTTCACTAATCCTCAAAACATAGTCAGCAAGCTCAACGCGAATATTGTTGCCACATTATCGGAGTAAATAATCACCGCACTGAAAGAGGCTGCGCCTCGGGGTAGTATAACTAGCTTTATGGCAAAACTGAAAACAACTTTCTTAGGAAGTCACATGTACCAGCTTCGCATGTGGCCTCCATTATTCAAAGACCACATAAAATAATATTGGTTAAGCTTTCATCTCTTTCCAATATCTGCTCTGCATTAGTACAATGTATCTTATTTACCTGTCTCACTATTCTTTCAATATTTAGCCTCCAAGAATTGCTTCTCAATCCAATAAACAAAACAATAACTCCTTTCTTTTGAACTTAATTCTGAATTGGATTACAGAATTGGAATTACCAAGATTTTCTATCTTATCGCAGTTTGGTTCAAAGTATTGAGAGGTAGAGTGCTTTTGGCGATCCATTTGTTGCAGCAAGTGTTCAGCTTTGTTTTTTCTTTATAAGGACATCGACGGTTTGCGAACATCTCAGCGAGGTATAAATTACTTGGATCCGAGTTATATTTCAAGCCAGCGACAGTTCGGAAAAAAATTAGGAAATATCAAAAAAAAATAAAATTGAAAGGCCTGGAGGAAATAAATCCATTCACCATAAAGGATGGACTGTTACTAAAAATAGAACTATCCCTGAAGTAGAGTTTTACCGAGGGATACCGAGCTGGGTATTACAGACTTGACAAATTGCGCAAACTGAGTACTATACATTAGTAATTTGATAACGTAGAATTGATACAAAAACAAGTATTGTCATAGTAGATTATTTGCTAAGCGACTCCAAGTTTCTTTAACGTACATATCAAATATTATATTTTAGAAATGGAAACAACGGACAACTACTTCCTTCGATATTTAAAACTTTTTCGACCTTAAAACTTAGGGATTAAATATATATATATACATATTGTATGTACATAAGATTGCTTGTACTTCTTCAAACTTTTATGTGTTTTGTTGCTACAAATGAAGTGAGTTATAACTTGTATTTCGACTTCGAAAGTTAATGGTTATTTCAAAGAGCTTTTAATGAGGAAAAACGTTCCCAGTGTCGGCATTACCCACTAAAGATTGGTCACATTTTAGAAAAAAACTTTTACTGAAGATTGGAGTTGGGTTCGAAATATAGCTCCGAAAATGAATTGCATTGGCAGCCGGATACCATTTCTGCTTTTGGTAATCACCAAACCTAATATTTCCTACTACAGCCGGTTCTTCGATGTCATTGATATTATGACGCGAATTTCATATACCTACAACAGCAGAAGAAGAAACATATTTATCTTAGATAAAAAATAATAAGATTTGAGCTTAGTTTATTTCAAGTGTGGTATTCGTAAGTGGTTTCCTGGAATATTCATTTCAATAACAATATCGTCAAACCCACAGTGTGTCCGTAAACGGAGTATATGCTCACCACTTTCTTGTTAGTGAGTGAAGTTTTTATCAAACATACCCAGGAGGACATATTTTTCTATGCTTCAAAAATGGAAAGATTTCACCAATTTTTCACTAGGTTGTAGTAATGGCAGTACCAATTCAATTTCGTACTAATTTTGGACTACAGGAAAGATATATATGTATGTATAAGTGGCTCTCTATTATTTGGTATATTTTGTGAAACTTTTTTTATAGTAAAGTGAAGATGATCATAAGACCTCACTGGTAATAGAGATATGTAGATAGTCTACATAGACTTTGGTATAAGTACACACCAAACCAGTGTCCTTTCCTACAGGGTGTCCAGTGCAACATATAATTTTTGTTATCGTAATTGTTGAAGCACCTCAGCGGTAATGAATGGTTGATTGAATGCAGATTTTTTCTTCGTTTCGGTACGCAACTCGCAACAAAGGTGATTTCTGTTGATTTGGAGCAACACTGTTGACAGTGACATTGATAATATTGAGACTGTTGAGTGACTTGAATGATTTCAAGTGTAAATGCGATCAGACAGCAACAACAGTGCGACGGACACCATCAACAGCTTTGCCGGTCATAATGCATTGATTTGTACTTTGATTATCGTGCGAGGTAAGATTCCACGAAATCATGCAACGCGAAGTGTAATGCTGATTTAACGCAAGCGTGACTTTGTGTGTGTAAGTGTGTGTCTACTCATAATGACAGCATTTGCGGCATGTTGTTGATATTGATGTAGATGACGATGACGAAGATTCGGACGGATTTGATGTGTGCATTTGACATTATCGAGTGGTGCTTGTAGCGGACGCGCAATCTCATATATGTGTTTATGTATTAAGGTGTGTCTTAAATGAGAAAAATATTGTTTTATCAGATTTTTTTAGATATAAATATTAAACAAAATTATTATAAGATAATTTTGAATCTGAATAAAGGTGCTTAAGGTTTATTTTAAATTGAGTGGGTTATAAGGGTGTTGGATATATAAAAGTAAAATTGTTTACTTAATGCTACATTTCATTATTTTCACTGTAATGATGCACCGATCTACATGTTAAACATAGAACTATATTAATATGACCCAAGGACTAAAATTTTAAGATTTGATGTGAATGTTATTTCATTAATTTATAAGGACCACCCTTGCATGATAAATAATTAAATAATATATGCTCTGTTTGTTTTAGCACAAATAATGAAAAAGATAGACAAATAGGCACATTTCCTAAATCATATAAAAATATATTTATATATTTAAGGACCACCCTTATGCGATATAAAGTAAACCATATGAAATCTATGCACAGTTTATTTAAACATCTCCTCAGATAATAATAAAATAACTCGCAAATTTTAGGAAAATATTAAGTGAACATCTCCATCCATTTAGGGATCACCCTAATACGATGAAATTATCTTCACTCTAATATGATAAAGATGTAAATAATGTATAATCCGTTTATTTTAGCAAAAATAATGAAAGGTAAGTGATTTGGAAAATCTTATGAAAACACCTCTAATAATTAAGAACATCCCTAGTATGATAAAAAAAAATAAATAGAATGAGACATATGCTTTTTCTATTTTACTCTTCAGATGATAATATTGAAAAAAGAAAATCGAAAATCGTATGTAAATATATCCACTCAAATAAGAATCACCATAATATCATAAAATGTAAGTTATAGAAGACAAACATATGCTTTGTTTATTTTAATATATCTTCAGATGATAATAATAAAAAATTTCGATAATCGTTTGAAAATATGTCCCGACAGTTAAGAACCACCTTAATATGGCAAGGCAGTAAATAAAATATAATCCGTTTACTTTAACAAAAATAACGAATATGAAAAGTAATCCGAAAATGATATGAAATAAGCTTCATACATTTAGGTACTATCCTAAAAAAAGGTTAATAAAATATAATCCAATTATGCTACCAAAAATAATTATTAATATGAACGCATTTTCGAAAATCTTGCGAAAATATCACCTTACATTTAGGGACCACCCCAATATAATAATGTTGAATTAATATGTATAATCCGATTATTTTAATTCTATTTTAGAGTATAAGACTGAAAGATTTATATTTTAAATTATATAAAAACATCCCCATACATTTAGAGACCACCTTAATGTGATAAAAAAGTAAATAACATAAAACATATGCTTTGTTTACTTAACTATGTCTTCAGATCACAATAATGAAAAAATTCGAATATCACATGAAAATATATCCAGACAATTAAGAACAACCCTGACATGGCAAAGAAGTAAATAATATATAAACCTTTTATTTAGCAAAATTAATGAATATGAAGGAAGTTCTTCTTCGAAAATCTTATAAAAATATTACCTAACATTTAGGGACCACCCTAATATGATAAAAAATTTAAGAACGTAAAACATATGATTCGTTTATCTTAATATCTCTTCAGATTGTATGATATGTTAAATATTTCGAAAATCTTATTTCCACACACTTAAAGACCACCCTAATATAATAATTTCGACTTCAGATGTATAATTCGATAAATTTAGTCTTTTTCAGAGTATAAAACTGGAAAAAAAATATTTGTAAAAATTTTTTTTAACCACCCTAATGTAGGTACATACACATACATATACATATGCTGGTATTTCTTTGTAATCCGTAAGCGCATTTTGCTATCTGATAGGCTTAATAGCGAAAAAAATAAATTTTAACGCAACAATTGCAGCAAATAACGGAAAATGGTTCGCATCGAATACACCACCACATTTCATTACCAAACAATTGGAATCACCGTTGTACCTCCACTCAGCGCTACTGTTCCCATCTACGCTAATCTGTGGCCCAAAGATCAAAGCGTTTTAGTGCCAAAGGATTGATTAAGCTAATTCGTCGGCAAAACGTCTTCAATGAAGCGTAAGCGACTCTGCTAACTGCCGAGTGGAAAAAAAGAACATGTTTCGAATCAACCACAAACTGAAGCAACACATTTGAATATGTTTGAGTGAGGTTTCCATCTGTTTTCGACATAATTACCACAAATGCAAAATGTGAAATACTGAAATACTGAAATTGTTCGTAGGCGAATTTTATGGTAGCTACTAGCTGGTTGAATTTAAGTACATAGGTATATATTAATGTATGTATATATTTACGTTTATATGTTTGTATGTATTTACATATGTATGTATGTACTTTGTATAGGATATGGTATGTCCATTGATTGTGGCTACTGCTCTAATGCGCATCAAAAACGCATCAAAGATGTGCAAATGCTCATATTTCAAAGGTTGCTCCCGTACAACATGTTTGTATGCATGTGTGTGTGTTTGTATTTGAAATTCTACTCGTATTTGTATAAAAGCTTTGCTTTGAACATCAAATCTCACAGCTGAGTACATGGTTGGGTATTGGCAGGACGTGGAAGTGTTATCTGCTTTTCAGCGGGGTTGTTTGTTGAGATATTTGTAACGACTCTAGTATATGTGTTAACCCTTTCAATTATAAAAGGGCTCTAAAATTGGTTCGCAATATAATCAGCTTAATCAATAATTAGATAGTAACATTTATTAATCCATTGAAATATTGACAATGAAAAATTGCTAATCATATTTGTATTGGCGTTATCAAATTAATCCTTAGACCTTTCACTATATTCCAGCTGTGTTTTTCAGCTATAAGAAGTCTTTGAGAAAGCGGTTAATTTACAGAAATGGGTTTCCGAAACTTCATTTCACCCGACAATATAAATTTTCTCGAGTTCTCTGCAGCCTTAGTGTACATTATTTATATTTTTCTTTGCATCATCTCTTTCTACTGAATGCATCGTGACAAAAGCTAACCTACAATTTCTAATTAATATCTTCGGTGGGTGAACTGAAGATCAATGCAGCAGAAAACCCAATGATATTATTTGTATTGTTGAGATTAATATTTCTCCATGTTGATTGAACTACTCTGCTTTGATAACAGTTCTTGGCCGAGTACAATTTCGTGTCCTCGTGTCCCCGAGTTCGACTATTTGTATTTAAAATTTACCTTAAAACCCCATGTTCAGCTGCAAAGTTTCAATGCGCCGAACATGAGGTCTGTCTGGGCTGAAGTCCTCGACAGCCGACTAGTTAAATATTTCCCTAAATTTCACTAACAAATGAATTTTGCAGCCCTTTCTAGTAACCATTATTAAATTCATCAGAATCATAAAACACGTTTCCCTTGTGGATCTAGGTCTTTAAACTTAGTTAAATATTTAACACATTCTACCAAATTTCTGTAATGAAGTTTTAATCGAAATTAAATGACTTTCTACATGATTATGCCAAAAGAAGTTATCGCTTTTCCAAATATTATAATTTATTCGAAAGACCTGGAATAAGGGTATTTTAAAACATGCGAGTTCAGCCAAAACACTGAGCACTTGCATGTTTTACTTCGTAATGCCTATGCCCAAAATGTATCTCAATGGTCACACTCGCTAAGATTAAGTAAAGAAATTAAAGCATAATACTATACTATAGTATATTCGTAAATCCTCAAAAATTAGTGGAAAATTCGGTAATAGAACATATGTAGTGCAATTTTACCTAGTGAGGAACCGTTATTAATCACTTGATGTCAGATACGTTGAGTCCAATTTTCAATGACTCGTTCGAACATTTCGACTGGTAACTGGCATATGATACGCGTATACTTTGATCCAAGGCCAGAATCAAAGCGAGAATGTCCGCATATACTTTTACTTTATTTATCCACACAGAAAAAAGTCTAACGGTGTGATATCACACGATTTTGGTGACCAATCGACCGACCCAAAACGTCAAATTCTCTACTCACCAAAGTGTTCTCTCAATAAATCTCAAATAATGTCGGCGAGATCACAAGCTCCGTTGACGGTTACGTTCTCACCGGCATCATTTTTGAAGAAATATGGACCGATAATTTCACCGGTGAGTTGTTTTCATACTCATTGAGCCAGAAATAGGCCTCATTGATGAACAAAATATGTTTCGTAAACGTCGGATCTTCTTGTAACTTTTCAAGAGGCCATAAAATGAAACTATGTCAGTTCTTGCACAAACTGTATTTTTTATTCTTTCAATTTAAGATCTCAACATAAAATACGCCAAGCCGTCCATACGTCCGAGTTGCTGCGAAAGAAGATGAATCGACTCTGCACGGTCTTCGTGTACACTCTTAGCTACGGCTGATGTATTTTCTTCACTACGTGCTGGACCTGGTCTCTTCGGTAAAATATAATCCAACAATGAATACTGGGTCTCAAGATGTGAAAAGTACCTCTAATGGAATCCTCCGTTATTATTTATATTTCTTCTTGAAAACTTATGTATGTTCTTATGTCTAAAAAAACACCCTTTACAATAATTTGTTATTGTGTGTTAGCCGTGTTCAAAATATTGAAAAATTTTGGTTGAAACAATTTCCATGTGTGTTTGGTAATATCACACATACAATATTCAACTTCATAACTCTGTCTAGAAATATACACGTAGTATGTAAAAGAAATACTGAATTTTGACTATAAACTGTTGATCCATACTTTATTTACATAGCAATCTATTTTGATAAAAAGCATGTACTTCGATACGAAATCATTTAATACAACAACAGCTTTTGGTAAAGTAATACAAACACTTCAAAAATTGCTGATCACATGATCTGTCATATCCGCAAAGCGCATCAACAAGCTGACACACGAATACAGGGAAAACAAACAATAATAATAATTTGAAAGATAGAAAGAAAGAAGAGAAGAGAAGAAACGCTGTAACCCATATTGAAAGATATTCGAAATGACTGACTTGAAGTTTGTTTAACTGAATGTTGATTGATTGAAGAAATGATTTTTGATTTTTGCGTGCGCTGCGTCGGACCTGTCAATTCAGTTTCGGCTCAACTCGTAACGCACGTAAGAGCAGCGGCTATGAGCGTTTATGTGTGGTGGAAATCGTGATGCGCGTGTAATTCTTATGATTTCCCTAAGATTTTTATATGATTTTATTTATTTTCTTATTTTTACTTTAATTGTTTGTTGCGCCTGTTGTTGCTGTTGTTGTGTGGCGCGCGTACTGTAATTGAATGACTTTTCACTTTACTTTTGAACATGTAACTTGAAATGCCAATGAACACTTAAAATTTTGAATGCTGCATGAGCATAAGTTTTGATTGACAGTCAAGTTTTGAGCGTTTTGAGTGAGTTGTTCGATTTCGATTTCGAAATGTTGCATGTAACTAAATAAATAAACATAACGGTGGGTAAACATATGTATCAATCACTCAGTTACATATACATATATATTCAAATATTTTCCAATATCTAGTTATGTATGTCTCTTTTTTATAATTGTTCGTTGGAAATTTCAACTGTCATCATTGAATTATTTTGTTACCAGAAATCCGAAAATCCCCACTTCGTTTCCAAACGCAGAGCCAAAAATGTCACCGCAATGTCAATGTATCACGCGCATTGTTGCGCTGTTGCGTGATTATGCAGACCATGATTTGCAGTAGGTTGTACTCACTTCATCGGACGCGCTTGTGTAGTCAGTCGTTCGTGCAACAGCGCTGCATGTTTTAACTGTGCGCAGCTATCAACAATTCGTCGATAAACATCCACTTGGCATCTTAGTTTTGTGTGAAGCTGGGCCGCCCTTGCCGCTGTCACTACCGATTGCCAATACAATAGACGAACGCAAATACAGTGATGTGCATACAAATGGTGAAGGTGAAGATAATTATACTTTTTTATGCTGTCGGCCTTACAGAGTGTAGAAACAAACACACAAACGGTATAAATGGCGCAAATTGGCATAAAGAAGTAAAGCATGAATAACTTTTTTATACGATAGATCGTGGAGAGTGTCGAAACAAACACACACGCGGTATAAATGGCACAAATTGGCATAAAGAAACAAGGAATCAACAAGTAGTAGTTTTACCATTTTTCAATACTATAGACCTTGAGGAGTAGTGCATCGAATAAACAACTCGTTTAAATGCCTAGCATAAACTGGTATAAAGAAATAAAGAATGAAGAAGAAGCCGGCTAGCCGATTTTGGATTAGATACACCGTGCAGAGTTGCGAAGCGACTAAAAAATCGACTGGTATAATTAAAATAAACTGGTATAAAGAAATACATACAAAGAGTAGTTTAACCATTTGTTGGTCAAATGAATTAGCAGAGCGGCAAATCGCACCGTTATAAATGAAACAAACTAGACCTTGCATTGTGGTAAATTGTACACAAAACTGGTATAAAAGGAATAAACTGTCCTAACGCATTATAGAATGAATAAGAGACAGTTAAACCACTTTTCTATATGCTAGATTTTGCAGAGCGGCCAATCGAAGAAACAATAAAGAATGAACAAGGAGTATTTTGCGTATTTTCTATACGACAGACCTTGCAAAGGCGAATAGAATACAAGTGGTATAAATAGAGTAAACTGACATAGCGAAGTATAAAATGATAAACGGACAATTAAACCACTTTTACAATAGACTTTGCAGAGTGGCCAATTGAGAAAAAAAAATGGGATAAGTGTAAAAACACTGGTATAAAAGTAAAGAACGAACAAGAAGTAGTGCAACTATATTCTGAAAAATATACCTTACAGAGTGGTGAATCAAACGCACAACTGGTATAAACCGAATAAGCTGACCTACCGAAGTATAGACTATGCTAGGTTGTTTCGCAGACAGGGCCAATTGAAAAAAATAAAGAATGAACAAGAAGTAGTTTAAATATTTTTGTACAATATACCTTACAGAGTGGCGAATCGAACAGATAATTTAAAGTATCAAAAATTAGCGGTTAAACTACTTTTCTATACAACAGACTTTGCAGAGTGGCAAATTGAGAAAAAAACTGGTATAAGTATAGAAAACTGGTATAAAGAAATACAGAATGAAGAAGAAGTTGTTTAACTATTTTCTGATATATAGTCTAGACTTAGGCACAAGGCATCCTTTCAAGCTGCTGTACTACTAGAAAATATTTCAAGCAAAGGTCTTTGCCATATGGAAAAACCGCGGAGCTAGCTCCAATGCATCACTTGGTACCTCCAAAGTAAACATCTGATTTGATACCGTGGACGAGATTGCATCTGAAAGCGTGATAGACTGATGAAGATGTCTGCAGGAATTGTCAAGATCAAGGCACCAAGCAAACAATGGATCATCTGTTGTGCACTTCTCTTTCATTAGCAAGGCAACGTCTACAGCTTTTGGGCTCCCTACGGTGCGAGACAGTGGAAGTTTTAACAATAGTGCCTCCGCAGAGCATATTGAAATTCGCTTGAAGCGTTAATCCCCTCAAGGTTCTAATTAACAACGTAACTTTTCTCCTTCTGGCATCGCTGAGGACCAAAACTGGTATAACCGTGGCTCACTAGTCCTAACCTAATAACTTTTTATGCCTCATGAGTTTCTGCACTTCCATATAACGGGCTTGATACTAAGTTAAGCGAGGGATTTAAGATTAACGCTCCTCAATTTAAAGTAATATAACCTTATCCTTATAAATTACATGTCTTTGTGAATTTCCATTTCTATGCCCAACACTCTCTCTGTACCACTTCTATGCGTGTATATGTCCTTTTCTTTAGTTGTTGGTCAACACAATGCGCTCTTCCACCTTTCGGCTCTTTAACGAAACGTAAGCAAATCGCTGCAGTCTTTGGACACACACACACACACATGCGCACGCACGAAAATACACCGCTGTTTGGAGAATTCAAGCAAATATTCAGCGCAAATATTTTGTGGTGCTCAATAATAACAACAACAACAGCAGAATGAACTCGAAAAGTAACAACTGCGGTAGCAACTACAGCAACAACAAACTTCAGCTCATTCACTACTTTCCTGCGACTTGTTGTTGCAATCGGACGGTCGGTCGAATGTTGATGTCTGGCGCTATATCTCCAGCATCTAAGACCATAAATAACTGGCAGACAGTAGAGCCGTTTAAGTTGGGTGTTTGACATGTTAACAGAGGCGAAACATTCTTCACTGCTGCTGCGAGACAAACTTTAAGAAGTTGAAGTGGGAGAAACGATAGAGATGGTGAGCGCGATACAATCATGAATTCAATCCGCTGGAACACTTACTCAGTACGATATTTCAGGGGTTTGAATTTCACTGTTGTGAGTTTTTCTACTTATACTTATGCCAGATTTCTTTTCGTTCAATTTGAATAGAAACTGCGACGAAAACGCAGGCGGAAGTTAATTATAAACGACGACGCCACAAGGTCTGGAAGAAGCCTTTGGAAAATATGTTATGAGTTGGAGCCAATAAGTAGATGAAAAAGGTTCAGCATAATATATTTCCACAGCGGAGTGAACTCCGGCGCTCATAACTCCATATGGCATCCAGTAATGTAGCATATTAGGTGGACTTGTCCCGCATTGGCAAGACTACGCTGTAGGCATCTGTGGTACATTGGAGAAGGTATCGATAGTGAGGCCGCAGAATCTATTAAAATTCGAGCCAAGCGCAGGAATTCCAAAGGACGATTATTCCCCATGGACCTAGCGACTGAACTCCATCTCGTTTCGCAAAGGGCCTAAATTTGTCTATGCATGGCTTATTGGCCTGCCAGATTAACCTAACCTAACCTAAATATTACGACCCACCGTTCTTCAGACCTGCTAAAGTCATCTTATCGTAAGATAGAGATACCAAGGGATCGAACCTTAACTTCAAGTAAGACCACAGCTCTGAGCTCAGTCAATGATCCAAAAATATAACGAACTCTTGAGTTTTCCTGTAGATTCCCAGGCATTTGCTCCAACTTTTCCGGTTTTATAAATACTCCCAAGCATTTGCTACTTTAGTGCCGTCAAGATTCTGTATTAATCATCCAGTCATCCCGTGCTTCTTACGTAGTTCTGAGGATAGGTCAACGCCTTACGGTGAAGTAAACGACATTAAGTGAGGCCACTGGCTAAATCCACGCCGCCAAGTTCTTAAAACAAGAGTAGCCTTTGGAATAGTTGGAGTAGGGTCTCTGCATAGAAAGGAAGAAATAGATAGGTCACGGTCAAATTGTGAGTAAGGCAATGAACGACAGTAGATTTCTGGATAAGTTCTATGAAATATGCCGATAAATGAAGAAAATTAGCCCTTTGCTCCATCGGGGTGCCACAGGATACAATATGTAATATATTGATTTTCGTCAATCAATCACATTCTTCAAGCTACGATTTCTCTTAAAATCCAATAGAGTTCCGTTAGTTGTGTCCTTCATTGGCAATATAAAAAATAGCTAAAGGAAACAGGAAAAGCCCATATTATCTTAAATGTATACCGGTTTTCCGGGGAACACAAGATATAGCTTAGAAGACAATACCACTTCCAACTGGCTTAGAACCATTACTACCCCTTTTCAAAATCTCTGCAGGCCTATCGCCTAAACAAAACCCCCCATTACCTTGCCCGTGACAAAAATGCCGATCTGCCAAAATCTAACCGCAATCGGATCGCGTGCAGCACCAGATGTAAAGCAACAACGAACGAAGCCAACAACAACAACAACAATAAAATAAACTTTCAACGCACCTATCACTCAGACAAAAATCTGCCATCCATCGACTAGTTGTTAGGTTGCATGCAAGTGCCGATGATTCTCCAGCGAGATTTTAATTACAACTGCGTTCGACTTGCAATTATTTACATAAACACGATCACAATTCATGGCAACAGCAACAATGCATCATCATGTAGATGTCGAAGATGCGCTGTGTTACATTCCACAGCAAGCAGCCGCTGAACCAATAGCCACTGCCGCACCACAAAAGTAACGAAGAAAAGCGAACCAAAAAAATAAAAACAAGCAAGCGTAAGAAGAAACGATAGCAGCGCCCAGCAACCGATCACCGATCGCAATCAACTCAACACTCGATCGTACACACTTGGACTGCTGCTGCTGCTGCTGCTGCTACTCCTGCCACAATCAAGAACTGTCCGTACGTGTTGCAACGTAACGCAATCGCTTTGTTGGGATCATTGCGCCATTAATACTACGCGCGACGATGCGCACCAAAACGGAGAGCACGGAGAGTATGCACCACTGATCCTCAGCGTATGTGCAACGTCCAATACGCAATCGCGTTAGAGCTTTTGTTGGTGTGGTGTGTGCTGCTGGAACGATCGCCAACTGGCGTGTACATTAATTTATTGAAATCATGTCGCAGCGTCGATATTGATACAAATCCATTTTGGAACGCGACGCAGATGCTCACAAGTATATTTATGTGGTTGTCATATATATATGTACATATATTATAAATCGATATATATTATACTTCAAGATGTATGTGAATGGTAGTTATTCCAATTCTGAGCATAGCGAGGCGGTTACTAACTTGTGATAAACCTATTTTATGTTTAGAAGGACGTTTCAATTGGGATTTAGAGGAACATAGTGACTACCGCAAGTGAGCTTCTGAACCACTCGGATCAGTTTAATTGGAACGGTTCTACGAAATATATGCCGCCAGGAAACTACAAAGCGCTGTTAGAGAGGTCATATCTACTACAACTTTATCACTATGGGAAGGAGTCGGTACGCCGAGTCCATCTGCCGTGAGCTGGGCAAGCAGTGATCAACAAGCATAACTTGTTTGGCTCACGATCTTTCTTCTCAAAAATAGCATACAAGATGTCGCCCCTAACTACATATTCTTACCAGAGTTCATCTCGCCGAGACAATAGGGGTCCGACTGCACACTGTACAAAAGGCTCACAAGCAAGAAGGCCACGTGCCTTGATGTGATGTATTTTTTCAAAGACTGTAGGGTCGAAGACGAGGTCTTTCTTCTCATTTATCCAACTTTTATCAGAATGATATCAAAACATCTCAGTAAGCATACTTTTGAATTTGGCGAAATGGCTTAAATTGATATCAGCCGCTGTAACAAATTGTTCCATATTAAGGAGTTTTGGGAATCACAAAGGAGCAGCATTCACAGCTGTCCTACAGATAACCTGCATAACCTTGCGAAACTCAGCCCTGCAATCCTATCTAATTCATGCTATCGGATCAATATGAACCTTGGAATGTAACAGATCAAAAGATGGAACCACACCAGCACTCGAGTATAGCACGGTGCAAGAAGATACGACGTTTTTGAGTAAAATTTTGTTACAGATAACAACGGATTGGTTTTGTTGTGAACTCAGTGAAAACGTAACCGTCAATAGAGATGGCTATCACGCCATGATAACGGACTATTTGATGCCTTAAACTGAAGTTCATCATCTCGGTTCAACAAGACAGCATCACTTCCCTCATATCATCGCATCAATCAATGGATTTATTGAGAGAATACTTCGGTGAGCAGATAATTTCACGTTTTGGGCCAGTCGATTGGCCACCAAGCTCGAGTGATATCATAACCTTTTCCTGTAGGGATATGCAAAGTATAAAGTCTATGCGGACAATCCCGCGGTCAAATGAGGTCTTGGAGTAAAACATCGCGCGTGTCATTCGCCGGTTACCAGTCGAAATGCTCGAACGAGTGATCGAAAATTGGACTCAACGGATGGATCTGAGTCGTGGTCGCGGCCAACATTTGAAAGAGATAATCTTAAAAATGTAATATAAGTGCCAAAGAATGTTCTTTTGAATGATAATAAGCATTCCCTAATAAAATTTGAAGTTTCTGTGTTTTTTCTTTGAAAAATTAAGGAGCCGCGAAATGGATCACCTTTTAGATATGCGTGTGTACTTCGTAAGGCATCTTCGTGGCCGTGAACGTCAACAATTTTTTGTCACCGTAAATTTACTTAAATAGAACTGATGAATACATACACAAGCATGGGAACTCTTCGCAAGAAAAGCTTTTGCTTTTCTCGGACCTCACGCTAGGTAGGCTGTTGTTCCATGCCATTAAAGTCGCTTTTAATGCTGTAATGCAGCTGAATTCAGTGGCAATACAACAAGTTAATTGTGCAATTGTGGATTGTAGAACTTCGATGGTGGAATCGGAAATCTAGGGTTGTCTATTAATGCCACCCGAGTGCAGAGTTAAATTTGGCACTTCTTTCTTTACAACTTTCGGTACTTCAGTCGATAATTCCCACTAACTGAGGCCGAATTTTAATTTTTAGTTTATAGATCTATAGAATGGATTTTGCCCGATTAGAACTAGTTTAGTAAGATGGCTTCTGATTCTTTTGAGCATCTTAACGGCACATCTGTAAGTCCAGAAGAGGCGTGGAACATGGCTTTAGTCAACTCTGTTTATATTATAAGTCCCACTTTGAGTATTATCCTAGAGGCCACACACAACGATTCTTTGCGTCCTGGCCTCTTATTATTCCGCTCCTAATATACAATGCAGAATTATCAAAGCTGAGAAATCACTTGAAGCCTTCGAGATAAATTACCTCCGCAGGGTTTTTGAAGTCGTCCGCGTAAGCCGCGTAAAGTGTACCGAAGAAGTTGAAATCATGTACTTTATGAGCTCTACGGCGACGTAAATAAAGTTAAGCGGATAGAAATTCAACGAATGCGTAGATTAGGCGATCAAACAATGGATAAAGACAACTGGTGAAGTTTATTGTTCATGGTCCTGACCGACCCAAGGTCGTAGTGCCAAAGAAGAGGAATTTTTATCCAACTAATGGTTGTCCAAAATATAAATCTCAACTGGTTATTTGTACCGGTCTTTATTTTGCTTTATACGATAAACACCCTCCCTGTTGCTACCAATAAAGGGTTCTCCGTGCCAAAGCCGGTTAATCAGAAGTAGTATAAACAAAGCATCACTGTGAAAAAATTTCTGAAATCATCCTGTCCTATATCTTGACACCCAAGAAATTAATTTTTAAAATATAATTTATCACAGAAAGTTGCAACACTCATCAACTCCGTTTTGCCAAAAGTCAATGCCATCAAAGGTGTTGCAAGAAACTTGGCAAGCTGCTGAACAGATAGGTCCGTCTGTGGATGGGAAAGTTCAAGCAATATGTATTAGAACGCCCATCTTATGTTAACCTCAATTTCTTAAACACCTATTTTGCTTTGTGTGTAAGTTTGTTCATTTCTTAAGAGTTTTGCGCCTTAATTTGAAAAAAATTACATAAATATATATGGTGAAGTCTAAATATGCCCGTACAGTTACTATCCACTTGTTGTGCCACGTCCTTGTCGCGGCCAAGCATAACGGCAATATTTCATTTTGATGAAAGGATGAAAGTGAACTCAACGACAAGCATATTTTTCAACAGCTTCTCCGCCTCACAACAAACACAAAAGTTGCAGCTAAACTTATCCCTCGGCGGAACGAAGTGTGGCAAGCGAATGTGCGCTGACGTGTGCCGCCACTTGCTGCCCACTTTTGATGAGTTCGACTCGGTTGAGTTGTAATGCTGACGTTGTTTGTCTTCATTTAATGACGTCCACAACTTTTCCTAATCGTCACAGCTCGTCTCGCAATAATGACAGCAATTAATTATGGGCATTTTTCGACCAACAGGGATGTTTACATGTCGCGTCATTTTGTTTCGCTCATACCAAATCGTTGGATTGTGTGCAGCCGTTAAGGATATTGTAACATTCTTTTTCTTCTTTCAAATTTTTTTTTTTCTTTACAGCAATCGCGCATATTATGCTCAACTTGTCAGTTACATAGTCGCCTGTTACAAGTTACAAACTTGCAACACAATACCCCAACCTATACTTACTTATACTATATAGAACGATCGACGGCAAATAGTTGAGCTGCTGTTGTGACTCATGTCCTTGTCGTTCAGGCGCTCAGTGGGAATTACGAGGCAACAAAAAGCGTGTTGACGACTGAGCTTGTATTGTTAAGTTGAAACACGATGATCATGTCGACAGCAGTTGCCACAGTGAACAGCAGTAACAAGCAGGCAAATGTCAATAACAGCAAAGAAGGGAAAAAAATAACAAGATTTACTCGAACTGTTATATTGGCTGTCATTTGGCGAACAAGAGAGAGAGAGAATGATCTCAAGATCATGCGTACGGAGTCATGCTTTTTTTTTTGCTGGGTTTTGAGTCTGTCGGTATATTAAGGTAGTCGGAAGCGTAAGACAAACTTTTAAATTTTTTCAATTATTCTTCTTAACCAGATGAGGGTTCTCTCAAGTAACTTACTTTTGAGTAAAGTGCATAATTTTTAAGTAAAAGCAAAAAACATCTCAGTAAACCGAGTAGCACAAACCAATGATGTTGGAAGATAATACAAATTTGCACAGGCGTTTAATTTCCATTCTCGCCAGTTGGGTGTGATGTCTGAAGGTATGCGCTCCTAAGTATTTAAGTCTTGACCTCTTAAACGCGGGACAGTCAAGAAGGGAGTGTTGGGTTCTTTCCACCTCATCTTCTTCCATACAGCTTCTGCAGATGGCATCTCGTAGAATTCCCAGCCTTACAGCGTGAACGTGAATAGGCATATAACCTGTTAAAAGTCCAAAACTATGGAAAGGAATAGCCTTACTATCGACTTTAGGTCAAAAGGCTTTGCGAAAGCGCATGTACCGATTATGGCCAAGTTTCCGCGAATCCCAGCTATCTAGTAGTAGAACACAAGAAGAAGGGGTACCGACCCACTCCCATTCTATCGATAGCGGTTCTAAAGTGTCTTTTCTTCGTTTAGGCCTGGCACCCTTACCATGCTATTGATAGCGAAGTTGGGCACTCTTTGACCAGCCCTGATTGCACTGCTAATGAGTTCAAGGCTAGTATCGCCGCTCCGCCATCTGAATGAGACTGCACTCTGGTGCAGTAAATCTACTGCTACTTTAATGGCTGCAACCTCGGTCTGGAAGACACTGCAATAATCAGAAAGTTTAAAGCTGGAGTTGAGAGATAGCTTTTGACAATAAACCCCTCCACCAACCTTACCTCCAAGCTGTAACCCAACCGTAAAGAACTCACGGCTTCTTCCTACCCACAACTCCCTCGCCGGTTTATGGGCAGAGAAAGAGCCGCCAGAGCTCGGTTTTGCGATCCCATGACCCAAGTGATCCGGTATAAAATTAATGAATGAGGATTTCCGAGTTTTCAGGCACGTGTTCTTTTTAGAACCCATATCTGACATTACGTCAATCTAATGAAACCAGTTTGGTTTCGATCTTATTTTTGGCGATTCCGATGTTCCGAATATGTGTTCCAATTGTTTAGAAGCGGATATCTAGATCGACGAACCGGAAGGGAAAGATGCCAAAAATATGTTCCGCTAAACGAGTTGTTCCATAAGGAATATGCGATCCGGACCCATTTTTGTGATTCCGAGGTTCCAAATGTGTGTCTGGGCTGCTTAGAACCGTACAACTTGATAAAGGAATAAGAAAGAAATTTATGAAGACAATATGTCCGCATACGCGAGCTCTTCCGACCCTATTTTTTGGGATTCCTTCAACAGAAGCAGCTTAGAACTGGATACCTTGATAAACAAGCCAAAAGTGAATTAATGCGCAAAATATGTTTGAATATGCGAGTTGTTCCGAATGCGATCTGTTCCGACCCAATTCTTGCCATACCAAATAAGCACAGTGTTCATTTAAATTGAATTTTAAATTTAAAATGAAAATATGCTAACTTTGTCAACTCAAAACTCTACTCCTATTTCCGTCACCCTAATGCACACACTAATAAACAAATAAATACTAGACAACCGGTCAGCAGGCGATCGCGCGATCGATGAGAATCGATTATCGCGCACAACAGCCGCACCGAAGATGCCTATCACTTTTGAAATACTTAAACTAACAGCAGCATCAACAGCAACAAATGCAAAACTGCATAGGCCAGACCAGAAGCGCTAACATATATGCACACACACATACAGTTTTAAGTGCAAAAAGTCACCTCGGTACTACGCCTTGCCCCCGCCCGCCTGTCGCTGTATTCGTGAGCATGCATGCTTAGCAGCTATGATTACGATCTCATTAAAGAGCATCAACAATATGTATTATATACAATAAACAGCTACCTGACAACGTTGCAATGGGCGATTGGTATCATCGTTATACCGACTGCGCTAGATAGCCGACGCTCATTGCGCGAAAGCATGCAACCGGCTGAAGAGTGTAAGGTACTTCGTACGTACATATATGCCATGAAGGACTGTATAACACACCATTACTTACGATTATAATAGTGCCGACTGGTCTGATGGAAGTCTACTATTTGGATGTTCGCTATATCTTCGCGTAATCTTTGCAATTGAAGGATGGTTGGCATATTTCTATGATTTAGAGGCCCATTAGGGTGATTTATGGTTCATTACAAGTTTACATTTTACCCAAAATTATTCGTGGTAATGGGGGCCGTATTCAAAATTTTCTTATTACGTTGAGGCATAGAGGATTTTAGTGCTATGCCCTTTCCACATTGAAAAAAGAAGATGATCCCCATTTCGAGTGGAAAATAGTAGCAATGGCGCCGTCAACGCAACCTTTTCCAACTTATAAAAGAAGCGAAAGAGGTTGGTCTGGCGATTGAAGGCGGTTCGTACGTCTTGAAAACTAAGCCTCCGTGGGCAGCTGTAAATTTGCAAAATAAAGCTTTTGCATATCTCGAAACCGGCGAAAATTCCATCAACAATCTAAACCTGGAGATCGGGCGGACTTAATGTAGTATCGTTAGGCAGTTGAGAAGCAGATCGCTATCTGGACGGGCAAAAATTACAGTTTTTCATCACTCCCGTCCTATTATGCAGCACAAACGCATGGACGATGACGAACAGAGATGAAAAAGCACTTGCAGTATACGAGAGAACTGTTTTCCACAAGAATTATTATCGTAGAAGATGAGGCCACGAACTGCATGTGCTCTGTGGCAACACGAATTGATTGATTGCTAAACGAGGAATGAACCGCGACCATAGGTCTATTGTGCCTTATATCACAAAGACTCACCTAGCACCAACATATTGATAAAGTCCATTATTCTGCTGGGAGTTAGGGAAGTGATATGATCCTTGAAACATGGGTCCATGGGCCTTTAACCTCAGTGTGCAGACCTCTATGAAGTCGATTTGGAGGTGCTCTGGTGTTCCGGCTCCCTGTCACAGAACCGGCAATTTACGCAAAACCTTGGCCTAACAAAACGTAAGTACATACTTCTTCAGCTTGCAGTGGCCGGTGTAGAACGTGACCAGTAGTCTGAGTTTGATCTTATGGTGGTTGATTACATATTTAGTCCTCCTAAGATTGTAACCCCAAATTGGCAACTTGGCATTCTGCATGCCTTGCAGAGCAGCTGCTTTACGGTATGCGGACCTACTCCAGTGAAGGGTTCAGGTCCTATCTTGTTAGTGAATGCTGGGCAGCGGGCAAGCTCATCAGCCAACTTGTGCGCGGCTATACCTTTGTGAGGTAGATTAGGTGTACATGGTTACGTTCCGCTGGCTATTCGACCGCTCTTTACACTCCTGCACCTGTAGCGATTTGATCTTTTATGAGTAGATTGCTTTAAGTGCCTCTTTACTATGTATGGTTATACGTTCGTTGCGATAGTTGCGTTAGAGATTTCTTTCTATGCACCAACTTATGGTAGAGATTTCCACTTGAAAAATGCTCGGAAAACTTCCCATATGTATCGAAAGTTTGGTGTGTGGATCTGCCACTCCTGCACCGATTCTTACTGACGCTTATGTACCACTTTATTATAATATCCCTAAGCAGTAGCTCGAAGCTGGAACCATTCCATTCAGCCTTGCTGCCAAGGGTAACCTTGAATTATTTTTGAAGTTCAACGATTTGGTAAGGCCAATGATAATGCACCATTTAACTCTTTCATCCGCTGGGATAAGATTACCTTGTGACATGGATATAAATCCAACGGATTCTGTGGTTAGATCATTTCCGCTTTTGGGATGTATAACTGACGTGACCAAACAAAGAATAGAGACGACTGGCGAACTTTTGTGTTCTCGGCCCAGAACAACCCACGGTTAAAGTACTAAAGAAGAAGAAGAATTTAGCTGTGATTTCCAAGATTGTTAGAGGGTTCATTCGCAATAGTTTTTTCTTCGAATTATTGAATGTTAAAACAGCATAATTTAAATGTCATTTTCGTAAAGTTTGACTGGAATAGGATGACAATGCTCAATCCAATTCTTCATGCACTTGTTATAAGCCTTGGCAAGTATAGCCTTCAGCGCCTTAATCGCCTTCAGTAAATTTTTGTTTTTTTTTTCGATTTCGGCTCATTTTTGGAGCGTCATTCAGCAAAGTATTGAACAGATCCGACATCATATCCATGAACTCATTTCACTCTACTTATGTTTTTGTGGATGAAGGGTCCTCATCACGGTGTCAAGCAACTCTCTAGCAACTTCTACTCGACGCTGTTCATACAAGTGTACAACCGGAGACGGATCTAGAGTAGAATTTTAGGGAGGAACTACATAATTTTGTGCTTGCAACTCAAAGTATTTTTTTTCGCGTAGTGCCACTTATGATGGAAATAATGTATACCTTTAAACTTTTGGGGTTAACACCGCGGTATTTCAACAAACAACTGCCAAGAACCCAACGTGATCAAACTTCACAAGGTTATAAGATAAGATTGTGCCAAAGTGAGGAAAATATTTGTGTCAATTCGCACAGCTAAGGTGACCAGTCCGCGACAAATTTGTTCAGATGTTACATATATTACTTATATGAGGTAAGTGAGTGGATTTGAACACTAATAAGTTAACGTCAAGTTAATGGACTTGTTAGAACTTTACATATGAGAATACAATACAATACAAGTCGAAATGAGTCCGATGATTTCCCGTAAGGTTTAAGCAATGCTGTGCCTTTAATAAAGCCATTGTATTAACCGATTTTTTTGAAAGAACTTAATGATATTTGAGTATAAATCTATAACAAATGGATAAATCCCAATAGAAATTAGTTTATTTTATTGGACACAGTAAGATTTGAAAATATATGTCTCAAAAAGGAGCTAAATTTTTAATCAACCACAATGAGTCTGGAGATATACCCGAATGTGCTATCTTGTTTTGCGAAAACAGCTCGTTATTGTCGCGAGTATACAATATTTTAAACAATCATTTACATAAGAATGGTGATCGTAAAACAAACATCAGCACATACTACTATAGCACAATAAATATACACAATTTTTACGCATACATATCTACTTAAATACTTTGAACTATATCTATGTAAAGTAAATGCCACAATCGCTTAGGAACAATAAACAATGAACGCATAAATCAATGTAATTAGTTGTAACGACTTTTATTATTGTGTAATACAGTGGCTACAAATGGCAGAAGCTCGAAATAACACCGAGCTGCTTTCTATAGGAAAATCGCATTTAGATACATTAGTTATTTGTTATTCTTGCTCCGTTGCTCAGTTTTTGAGATATCGTTCTGAAATTTTACATGCATCTTTTTGTCCACAAGAGGCTGCTCATTTCTCGAAATCGTCGGTATTGGACTACTGTAGCATATCGCTGTATTATAAAGTAAACAATCAACTCAAGTTCTCGTACGGAAAACCTTTTTGCTCGGCGAGATATCTCCACAGCATGAATTATTGACCAAGAAAAGCTAAAACTAATGTTGCAGAATCGGAAGAACCTCTCCGAGCCGTTCGATACCAAACGAAATTTCAGACAGGGCGACTACCTGTCGTGCGACTTCTTCAATCTACCGCTGGAGAATATAATTCAAGCTGCAGAACTGAATAGAGAAGGTAAAATATTCTATAAGGGTGTCCAACTACTGACGTACATACGCCGATGACATTGATATCATTGGCCTCAACAACCGCGCCGTTAGTTTCGCTTTCTACAGAATGGATGAGAAATCGAGGCATATGAGTTTGGTTGTGAACTAAGAGAACATGAAAAATCTTCTATCATCAAACTAACAGTCGTCGCACTCGCGACTTGACTCCTACGCCACTTCGAAGTCGCAGATAATTTCGACAATAATGTCAGCCTCGAAATCTAATGTAAAATAACTCCGTCCAACAGGTCCTACTTCGTACTCAGTGGGCAATTGAGAGGTAAATTCCTCTCTCGACGAATAAAGACTTAGAGTTTGGTCACTCATTAATTCTATTCCTATTATTCGGTGCAGAGACATGGACGATGACAACATCTGATGAGTTGACGTTACGAGTTTTCAAGAGAAAGTTTCTGCGAAAGATTTATGGTCCTTTGCGCATTAGCAACATATGTAGTTCAGCGAATTTAGGGGCACCGGCAGTACCCACCAAGTAAAGCTGAGGAAGAGAAAGACCTTCACTCCGTTGAAATTGAATCACGTTCTTGTCTGGAAGCTTCTTAATTTTCGAAAGATAATCCAGCTTCCGTGCCACCGAAGTTATCGTTTTTTCTTGTTCTAGTGTCAGAAACTATATAGGTGCATCTCTTAGCTATCTTTAAACTTGCGAATGGAGCTCTTCCTCTATTGCTTGTTCTGCAAACGTAACACTTCACGATTGCATTTATTTGTACTTCCTCTCTGTATGTTTGTTTGGCTACGTAAATTCCGCCACTATTTCTTTCGACTTTTGTAAACAATGCGTCTTGAAGCACACATACAAACATACAGAAACACAGACGTACAAACATATGTGGGCGTGTATGGAGCTCATTTCAATTACATACATTCTTCTATTCTCACTTATTGTCAGCAATTTATCTCACAGTGTGATGCAAACGTATAAATCTTTCAACGCCACTGTAGTTGAGGTAACAAACAAACATACACACACATACACGAACACTTACAAACACCCACAAAAGCGCTTAAGTAACATTCCAATATGATAATTCAATTCCAAATTAAAATAAATATTTAAATTTACCTTTAGTAGCGTGCAAATGTTTCATTTTGATTTTATTTGGGCCAAGAATAATTTATTAGTTGTATGGGTGTAAGTTTAAGCAGCGGTCAGCAAGCAGGAGGTGCTTTAAGTTAAACGGGGAACTAATAAATTCGATATTTTTCGTAGCAACATCTGTCTTTACATATGTATATGTATACATATGTATACTTAATTGTAAATATTTGGGTATTATGTCACAATATGTGGAGGAAACGGGTTAGAGGAAAGAAAAATTTGTTTAATTTGTGACTAGTTGGTAACCAGCACTATGTGGACCAGAATTAATATTATTTGAGGAATAGTATAACTTGATATAAGGCTTGAGGGTTAAAGGAATTTTATGAAAAATTTATTGAATTTGTAACTAGTTGGTAACCAGTAATAGACCATTCTTAATGAAATAGTATACTATTATATTACATAAAGCTTAAGGGCTAAGAGCATCTTAGGGAAAATATAATACATTTGTAACTAGTTGCTAATGGGTACTATGTGGACTAGTCTTAATTACATTATTTTGGAAATAGTATGCTATTATATAAGACTTAAGAATTAAAGGCATCATAAGAAAAATTGATTAAATATCTAACTAATTAGTAACCCGTACTATGCGGACCAGTCATAATTGTTCGAAGAGTAGTAAAAAAAATTCTTACACTGTCGCAAGTAATATATGTACTAAAAACTATTATATAAGGTTAAGTTAAATAAATCCATTATTTTTCTACCAGCCTTAAAGCCTCTAAAATAACTTACTTATAATAGTAATCTCTATTTCTTGTTGTCATGTAATTGCGATCACGTTACACTATATGCCATAAGAATGATAACATTTCGTACTAAAAAAAGGAGCTTCTCAGACAGTTTTGTAACAGCTTGATTCAGTATCGTTGAGCAAGCAAAGATTGACGCCAGTAAAGACCAAATACGGACTGGATAAACATTGTACGGTTGTCATACAAGTTAACGCAAAAAACGTATGGACCAAGTTCCTCCATACAACAAACAGATCTTTTTCTATAGTCATAAAGTCGGCATGGCGATGAAAAGTGGGTCACTTACGACAGCGTCATATACAGAACGTTCGCCGTTGAATCGCTATGAGCTGGCGCGAAAGTAGAGCTGCGACCGTAAGGATAAAGTCTTAATCCAAAGCTGTACTGTCAACATTTGAGTCGACTGTTGGAAGCAATTGTCCAGAAGCGGCCTTTGAGCAATGGACAAATTGTGTAGGATCCAACGCGAAAAAAATGTTTACAGTCAAAAGTCCTTGCAATATTAAATGTATGCTTCTAGTGATCTACTACCTCGATTGTATGATAAATTAAGTTCATCGATGCAGTGTTTCTGAATTAACCCAAGTCGAAAATAGAATATAGTGTAGAATATAATCACGGGAAAATGTTCGCGTTTTAATACCATTTTTTGGTCGAGAAAAATATTTTAAGATACGGTATATAGCACAATTAATATAAAGTTGTGACTTGCCATATTTCAACACTAGACAAATCCCGAAATATAAAACGCAACCTTATATACTTTGAATGTATACCTTGAATAAGCAAACAAACCTACGTTTCAAGCCAACAACAAAGTTATACACTTAAATTTAACAGTAGAGAGTATTTAGATATCTTGCTAGGACGTGGTAGAAGCGTTTTCTATTCCATAGATAAAGAATGATCCATTTCGAGATTCCCTATTTTTTTTTTTTAAAGAAAAACAACAGAAACTTTAATTTTAATACCGAATATTTAAAATTTTTTGAAAAACATTCTCTAGCATTTATTTTATTAAGATAATCTCTTTCAAATATTGGCCGAGGCAACGTATCGGATGGTCCATCCGTTGAGTCCAAATTTCTACGACTCGTTCAAGCAATTCGACTGGCAACTGACACGCGTGATGTTTTGCTCCATGCCCTAGATCGAAGTGGAATTGACCGCAGAGACTTTACACTTTACATATTCCCACAGGAAAAAGTCTCACGGTGTGATATCATCTGGTCAATCGACCGATTCAAAACGTGAAATTATCTGCTTACCGCAGTGTTCTATCAATTGATTGATATATGTATATGGAAAATAGTGGCGTCCTGTCGAAAGCAAATTTCGCCAAGATCACGAGCTTCAATTTAGGCATCAAATCATCACGTTGTTTTTCTGGATGAAATGACAGCTCTTGAAGCTCTTTAGGTTGTTCTTCGTTTCAAATCCGAGAATGTTCTTTGTTTATATACTTATTGCTTAATTTCTTACCCACTGAGCCAAAATGGGCCTCTTCGCTACACAAAATTTGATGCGAAAAAATCTTGTCGTCTTGGAAATTTTCAAGAGCGCATAGAGTGAAGCGATGTCACTTGGGAAGGTCGAGCTGCTTCAGTTCATGCACAAACTGTATTTCGTACGCTTTCAATTTAAGATGTCGACGTCAGTCCGAATTGCTATGAATTGACTCTCCACGGTCTTCGTGAACACTCTCAGCTACGGCTTCTATATTTTATTCACTGCGTGCTGGATGGTCGAATATTATCCAATAATGAATGCAAGGTCTCAAGATTGGGGATGGTGTTGCGAATAAATTGTCTATTATTCTTAGAGTACAGTGTTTTTAATATTTTAGTTTAATTTCAATAATTCATATAAATTTTCAATTATTTTTAGAGTAGAAGAAATAATAATTTTAGAATCATATGATCGAGCATTCTTTTGTGAAAACCTTAACTCCGTTGTTAAAGAAATATCATTTTGAAATATATTTAGAACAAACAGTTTTGAAACTGTTTAAAATGTATTGAACCACTTGCTTTTCTACCGGAAACTATTACTTGTAATCATAGGAAGCTCATACAATATATAAAATAATGCCTGTCTTGATAAAAAATCGAATAATTTACTTTGATGAGGTACTGAAGGATCAACTTGATGACTTTTTCATAAGTTTAGAAATACATTTTCACATTCGTCTGTAATTACACACTTCAGTCGAATAACCATTAAAAGTAATAGGCTTGTTAAATACGCAACATTAGTGTCTCCAGTGCGCCAGCGACAACAACTACGAGAAGGCAAATGATAAAGGTCTCACACGAAGCTCAACGAAAGGATGCAGCTAGCTGACTGACTGACTAACTGTCGGCTCATAAGTACCAAGTCGTCTCAGGTACTTATATATAATATAAGGCAAGCGTATACAATATGAGTATTGTCAAAAATATGAGCCTTTTCTTTCGAAAATCCTAGCTTAACTCACTGACATTGCCGCAACAAAATGTCCTGTCCGTTGGCATTAAGAAGTGTTGAAATTCGGATTTTCGCTCGTCATAAATGTTAGATGTGGTTTTTGGTGCTTAAACTGTGCCTTTGCCATAATGATGACGACGCTTGATGGAAAGTACTACATGGAAATGTCAATGTGATGAGCACACCAAAAGTGGTGGCGGGCCACTGAATGAAATGAAAATGAATGGCGTTGGGCTTAAATGTTATATTTAAGTTGGCAAAAGGACAACGCTGAGGTATTTAGTGGTGCGGGTGTAACTACTCAACGCTTGCTTGTCTAAAGCCATATTAATATCTAGCAAATATACATATGTACATACCTTTAGTGTTGTGTACTTATGTTTGTTTGTAGGTGTGAGTGTACACATATGCAATAATGTGCAAAAGGTTGCTCTTAATGTTGGTCCATTTGCCCGTCTGCTAGTCATTGTGCATTACTGTTAATGCATACAAGAGTGGAATCGCGTTTGGTTGGAAGAAAATATGTTTGCTTGTATGTGCATGTTTATGTATTATCTATTTTTTATAAACAAGAACGTTATTACTAAACCTTAGACTGTTGTTATAACGAAGTGTGGGTATGTTGATTACTGTCCGCCTTTATCAAAATATAGCCAAATATGAAGAAATATATATGAAGCATACATAGACACAAATAAACGAGGAAGTTATTTCGGTTATGAATTAAAATATAAAAGTTCAGGTGTGGAAAGCTAAGCATAGAGAAAGGGTGAAAGAAGTTTTAATTTCAGGTTCGAATGCATTGAGGTTATGACACTGAATATAACGACCTCCGCTGATAAAGGTATTTTTGAAAAAAGTTATATCCACTTTACAAATCGTATATCCGTCTGAGCACCTTCATTGGACTATTTTTCAAGCAGTTGAATGTAGATATAATGTTGGTTTATTTGTCTGACTGCCAGTTCTCATTGTATGACATGGCACCTAAACCCTGAAATATTATTTCAAGAAGTAGGTTAGGTTAGGTTATTTTGACCGACTATAACGAAATAAATAGATATAATGGACGTTAGTAAAACCATATGAAGCTTCAATATAGTTTGAGGTGAAGTATTCGTCTTGCAGGACGTCAACGCTTCTTGCGAGCTTTAAGAGCCACTTGATATCTACGTTTGATAATTCGTCTAATCCCTTGAACTCCTAAATCCTTCTAGATACTGAAATCAAGTTCTATATAGTACTGGATATAGACATAAGAGGTATTCCAGCATCCATCTCATGTCAACTTCTCTGCACTTTCTGCATGTATCGCCAACACTTACTCCCATACGGCTCCCAAGTGATGCCAGCCTGTATGTCAAAAAGCCAACAGCCGCCCAGCAGTCCTTTCGGGACCATGTGAGTAAGAAGCAATTGAGACTCTTGCACATAATTAGCAATCCTGCATGTGCTTAGGGCATTCCATCTCGCCCTGATCCGTCTGTCAGCCCTTTCGGAAACTTCGTTGTATATCGTTTTTAGTGACTTTCGTATTTCCTGTACTTGTGCAAAAAATAGTCTTCAGAATACATAAAAATAAGTAAGGATGAGCAAAGATCAGATTTAACCGAATATATAATACTCTTGCATAAGGCTTATTACTTATATGCGATCTAATGTCATGATATCTACCAAATTTGGTTGAAATTGGTATAATAGTTCCGGAGATATTTTATTTAACCAAAATATGTGCGGTGACTATCCATCATCCAATTTGAAATCCGGCTCCCATAAGATCGCACTTTTATTAAAATTACCGAACCTTGATATCGGGTTTGAACGGGATTACCTTCCGCTTTTATCCATTTTTATATAGTCGGTAGAGTTGCTTAAAGTATTTGTTCTGCGGGGATTCGGGTAATGTATCTTAAGTGAAAGCAATTCAAAGTTTACGATCCCCTGACAATCCCACCAAATTATAGCTTGTCCACCGGCTATCGAGATCACTTCAAACATAACTTGTTTTTGCTTGACATTATCGTAACTGAGCCACTTTGCATCACCAGCAACCATTCGCTCCAGAAATGGGACGACTTTGTTGACATTCAGCGGAATTCATACGCAGATGGAAACTCCCTCCATGTTGTTTTTTGCACTAACTCGGGTGATACCCAGTCATCGGACTATGAGTTTAGCTCCTTGGCAAAACAGTGCTGATATTTCCACAATTTTATCGGTATATTCAATAATTCTACGTCCAGAGCGTCGTGTATCTCAAATATATTTCAAAGTTAGGAAATAACGTTTCTGTAAGACAGTTGCCTAGGTATGCCTAGGTCTTTAGGACTTATATTCCCCCACTCTATTACTTTCTCTCTGACCACCCCGTGCTTCTAATGAAGTTCATCAGTACGAGAAGTTCTATTTTTGTAATCTCAGAAACGCCGTCCAGAAACTCTTGACCGACAGTTGGGATTATTTTTCTATACAGTGCCTTGAATTCGCAGCTTTGTAGTCTCTTCTGCTTCTACATCCTACATTCTACATAGACGTTGTGTAGTGCACCTAGACACTTAAGAGTTTATATCACTTCTTTTGAATTTGAATAGTCGGCCCCTCTATCTAGTCTAGCCCCTCTATCATTCATGCCAAGTTTGTCTGCTTGTTGAGCAAATCAGGGATTGATTGACAAGAGGTAGGAAAATCCTTTATTTTTTCAAATCTAATAACAGGGTCTTTAGCCATAACAAGCGCACTGTTACTTCTGTTTTCTCAGCTTTGGACAAAGAAGCGAAGCAAATGGGTCCTGTGGTGAACGAGGACAAGACGAAATATCTTCTGTCATCAAGCAACCAGTCGTCGAACTCGCGACATAACTTCGAAGTCGTAGATAATTTTGTCTATCTTGAAATGAGCATTAACACCAACAAAAACTTCAGAAATCCAACGTCAAATAACTCGTGCCAACAAGTGCTACATCGGACTGAGTACCAAACGACGACGAACAAAGACCAAGTCACTCATCATCCGCGTCCTGTTACATGGTGCGGAGCTATGGACGATGACAACATCTGATGAGTCGACGTTACGAGTTTTCGATAGAAAGGTTCTGCGGAAGATTTATGGTCTTTTGCGCATTGGCAACGGGATATACGAGAAATAAGACGACTTTGCCATAGTTCAGCGAATTAGAAGACAGCAACTACGCTGACTGGGTCATTTGGTCCGAATGGATGAAAACACTCCATTTCTGAGAGTATCCTACGCAGTACTCATCGGGGGAAGCAGTGGAAGAGGAAGGCCTCCACTCCGCTGGAAAGACCAGGTGGAGGAGGACCTGGCTATACTTTCCAAACAGAGGAAAGGAAGAACGAGTAGTGCGTAGTTGTAAACTCGAGTGAGCGTGAGCCAATAAAGAAGAAGTAAATACGAATTGTAGCGTGGTGCCTGTTCTGGCTTGTTCATTGTTCATTACCAAGGATTTCACTACGCATTGGAACTCATTACTGGTTTATTGTGAAATATTATATTACATCCACTAAGGGATCAAGACATTATTACACTATCTTATAACTCTAGGAGAGCTCAATGATTTCAACGACGCTTTCCGCATATATAAATAAATTCCTTACGAGAGCACCTTAACAAGGTGAACCTTGTCAGAAAAACAAAACTTTCTTTCAACGCTTGGAAAACACTGCAGTGGTCTGGTAAACGGAAGGCGATTTTGGTATCTAATTTTACTGAAAAGACGCCATCTCCCACTTGATCCCTGCGTTCAGGTCTACCTCGTACCTTTCCCACTCTTCTCTGGAAGGGAACGCAATATTGGGTACCGAATTTAATTTTTGTTCTAAAGCATTTTGGAATAAGGTAACCGAATTGCATGAGGTAAATATATGACAAGTTTTTTAGTTCATATCCACCACAACCGTTAAAACTAAGGAACTCAACTTCAACATACGAGTATGCAAATTAGCCATTTCATTGGCACTCTTTAGGATTCTAAATATTTATTTTAATGTTTGCAGGCATCTATCTATACATACAAATCTAATACAACATTTCATGTCCAACGCTAACAATCTGCACTTAACTTGTTTTCGCCATAAAGCATTTTTATTTTTTATTTGCATTCATTTTTTTCTATTTTTTTTCAAGTTTTTTTCGAATTCTGAAACAACACGTTCCAATTCAGTTCGATTTAGTGGTGCGAAGAGATATTTCACATCAAAATAAACAAATCATCAATCAAGTGAACCACAGGAATCGCACTCAGTTGAAATGTGTGGAAAAGTGCGCTCCATTTGGCACAAGCGAATGCTGAAGCGGCGGCAGGCGCTGGTTGCCAGCCAAACCAGAACAGAAGAACAGGCGGATAGGCAGCTTGACAGTTGCCTGATGTGTACAATTATTAGATATACTATGCATAGGTATACATATATTGTATTGTAAAGCATATGCACCTACATACATATGTACAAACACAGCCAAATGAGTGACTGACAGCTGAGTGGCGATTGAAGGCCTAAATATTGCTCATCCTATACACATGCATACATATGTTTATGTATGTACATATATATATATATATATATGTTTTTTGTATACCCCAACTCACATATATTTGCATGCAAATGTATTGAAACACTCCGTTAAGTCAGTATTTACAAACAACTGCCATAGTTTGAACGCAATAATTCAGCAATTTTATTGGTATCATAAAACACTTACAAGCTAATAAATCGGCACATCAGCAATATCCAGCCAGCTGTAACATGCAGCCGACATTCATTCAACAAAATGCCGCTATGAATCATCAAGATCACTTCTACTTCGCGCACTACTCCATCTACCCAGCTGTGAATAGTCTAGTTCGTTGAGCGAAGAGCGCAGTCGGTTGTTCACGTGATTGAAAATTTATGTATATCCGATGCTGCCGAAGTGATTATTTCGCTGCGGTTGCATTCGACAGCAACAACAACAATGTGTAAGCATCACGCTGCAATCAGAGGTCCATCAACAGTCTGCAGCTTTGTAGACCAATCGACCGCGCGGATCATTTTAGCCGACTGTCGAAAGTGACGGTGAGTGGTGGTTTGGCCTGATCTATGGGTACTATGTTTTACATGAGGAGCAAGTGTGGGTTGTTCCAGGGCTAATAGAAGTACCAAAAGCTAGAAATTATTCTTTTGTGACAACAAGTTCGGAGTATTTATATTCTATAGACTCAGTTGCCGTTAAAGAACCATTATAGTACATATTTCCTTTAACCAGATATCGTCAAGGATTATTGTCTTGTTTTAATGAAAGGGTTTAGTTACAGCACTGGTCCCTAGGGGGATGCCGACGGTAGCTTGGCTAGTGGTAGAGCATCCCAAGTTGATGAGGTTGAAGGTGAGAAACAAAGCTAAAAAAATTCCCTTCTTTTGCAAGGGAGGACTTACCATCTTTCACATGATATGTTATATGTAGTATTTCCTTTAACCAGATATCCGTTTGGTTAGTAGCACCATCTCTTCGAATATTGTTGTCTTGTTTCGATGAAAGTATTCAGTAAGTAGTTGGTAACTTAACCACTGGCCGGATCAGCCAAGCCGATAAGTTGGAAGGTGAGTACTGGAGCTGAAGCAGTACACATAGCGCAGTACTTCTGCGTGGGAGGACGTAATATCAGTTTCACATGATTGCGGCGTCTGCCTTGAATCAAGCGGCAGGCGTTTTACGGCTCTACCAACGAACTAGAAAACCTGGACTAATAACTCATATTTCTGATGACACTTGATTACCGAAGCCAAAGAGAAAATAAAGAAATTAAAGTCGAAAATAACGCTAGCGTTCATATTTAGCATTAAACAAGTTATCCGAAAGTATACTGGAATGTTCAGGCCTACATAATACCCACAAATTATAGCGACTCAACTCTGAGTTCCCATCTCATTATACTGGGTATTAGCGACTGCAGATGGTGCGAGTTTGGTAAACACATGACAAGAAGCGGCGAAAAATTCATCTATTCGGGCCACAGACATCACATCGTAGCCTTCAGAGTAGATTCCATAATATTTAATTTATTAATAAGCTCTCCGAGAAGGCAATCTATGCTCAGGATCTGTGCTGTGCTGATTACTAACTTAGAGGATCTAAGCTCTTCAAAATGTCCGAAGGCTGTTAATATCAGTTCAACGTTCTTACCATATGACCAACAAAGTGAAATTTAATATCGTCTACCCTTGATTCGTCTACCCAGCCATCTTCCAGTCAACTTCGGTATTGTAGCTCAGACAAAATTAAGCCGACTGTATTCTTCTTCTTTACTTTACCGACTGTAATAGTAGGTACAAAAACCTGTCGGTTGCACTATAATTAGAGACAAACGTATTTTATTGAGCACAAGAAGCATTTTAGACTTCCTAACATACTCTCCGAACTAGAAGATCCTTTCAAACGTCCAAATCTGATGAATTTGTAACGATATATAGGATTATGTTAGACCGTGCTCTCCATAAATAGCCCGCTGGAAATTGCTTAGAAATAATCTGAGAGTTTTTAGCTCTATTCTGAAAGCCTTTAGCTCTATTGTAAAAACAAACAAAGAGAACACAAAAAGATGTTAGCATTTACCATAGTTTCTGGTCATATTTTTGAACTTCGCTCATCCTCAGATGTCGAAATATCTGATTATTATATAGTCAGTCGCTTAGTGCAGTAAATATTGAAGAGCTGGACTTATGGGAGACCTATGTACGGTTCACCAAGGTTGAATGAATATCAAATCAGACAAAATTCATTATCTTCTTCTTTTTCTTCTTTACTGGCGTATACACCGCTTCGGCGATTATAGCCTAGTTAACAACAGCGCGCCAGTCGTTTCTTCTTTTCGCAATTTGTCGACAATTCAAGATACCAAGTTCAACCAGGCCCTTCTCCAACCGATCTCTCCAACGGAGGTGTTCCTCTTCCTCTGCTTTCCCCGACGAGTTCTGCGTCGAATACTTTCACAGCTATATGAAGTTTGTAACTCGCAAAAGGAAACGTCGAAGACCTGATCAGTGTGGCGAGCTGAGTTTAGCCATGTACGTCTGTATATAGGCGAACTAGTCCCTCAGTTTTTGAGATATCGACCTAAAATTTTGCTAACGTGCTTTTCTCACCAAAAGAATTGTTCATTTGTTGGAACTGTTAATTTCGGACAACTATAGCATATAGCTGTCATACAAACTGATCGATCCAACTCAAGTCCTTATATGAAAAATTTTTTTATTTGACCAGATATCGTCACGAAATTTTGCACAGATTAATATGACAGAAAATGTTATAATCTTCTAAAATACTTTTTAAATCTGATAAGCATATAGCTGCCATACAAACTGAACGATCAAAATCAAGGCCTTGTATAGAATTTTCTTTTTTTTTTTTTTTTTTTTACGAGAATAATTTCCGAAAAAACATATTCTTGTCGGACTACTATATTTAATTGCTGTCATACATACATACTGGTCGACCAAAATTAAGATATAGATCTACATTTTTACGCGTACCTTTTAAGGCTATAAAACATGCCCTGTGAGGAGTAGCTGCTTTTAGACTAACCTTACATAACCTATAAACTTTGAAAAAGTGTCAATCATAACTGCCTAATTTTGGCTCCATAATTCAACTGAATATTTTCTTTTAAACATTTCTAGAATGTATTCCGGATTTACATCCGAAGTCGAGATCTTATCAGCATTCCAATTATATCACCAATCCGCACATATTTCATTAACCAATTCCAACCAAGTTCTACTATTGACCGTTCAAGCTTGGAAGTGCCCCTCGACTGATCGACAGACGACGTCAAATAGTCACAAATGCTTACATATATCAATGCCTTTCGTGTTTGTTTTGGTTATGAAGTGTTTTTGTTTGGTATATTGTTGCAATTACGAGTCCATATAGTCTCGTTAATACGTTGCAGATCGCTGCGGGCGTTCGTGTAAACATTTCATTTATTGTTTTTAAAACAAACATTCATCTTGCCATGTAGCATCTCCATCAGCAACAACTCGCGAGCGAACATGCGTAAGTAACAACAACAACGAGATCACCAGCAACACGATGGAATGTCCACAACTCACCCATATACATATACATAAGAGACAGGCACTTGTAGGTGTATGTGGCATATGAATGAGTTTTGAAACACCGAAGACAGCCGCTTTTCATCAGCCATACAATGTTGCACTTAAGCACACACACAAAACTATACACAAGCAGCTTTCCATCGGTGAAACCAACTCAGCACTGCTGATGATGGCAATACTCTTGCAGCTTTGTTATTTAAATAGCCAATCATGTTGTGTTTGAGGTGAGACTGCTTTTTCACCGTTGACATTTACGACTGCCCCCTTAGTGGTCGTGCAACAGTAACGGCCGCTGCTGTGGCGTTGGCCACATCGGCAGCACTTTTAAACTTGCTCTGGTAGTCTTGCCTTAAATGGGTGCACAGTATGGTAGTTGTTGTTCTATACACTGAGTTGCACTGTGCCACAAAGAGGCGTGCTTTCAACCGCGCTGCCAAGCTGGAACGGCCACTGAAGATTCTTTCCAACAGTTTGCATTGTATTCATCAGCTTATGCGTTCGTTCGTTTGTTTGTTGGCTCGTTAAACGGCTCCTGTCGATTGTTAACTGGCAACTTGAGCGGCGAACGTTGTTGGCATTCTTGCAACTGATCATCAATTGGAA
The DNA here is from genome assembly GCA_027475135.1 of Bactrocera correcta. Taxonomy (NCBI): domain Eukaryota; kingdom Metazoa; phylum Arthropoda; class Insecta; order Diptera; family Tephritidae; genus Bactrocera; species Bactrocera correcta. The sequence continues at coordinate 39,604,863 of CM050327.1, forward strand.
GCCATTTCGACGATATATGTGCTGTCTGTTGGACACTGACTAACCGCTGATGCAATGGTGATCAGCAGTACTCCATTTTTTGGTTTAAATGTTAAGTAGAAGAAATGGTTTTGGAGAGAAATAATTTTTAGATGCTAACGATGCACGATCGTTTTGTATCTATTTGGTTACATACACTTAAAAGTATTTAATGCTCAACTTCTTGTTCAAGGCTCAAATGGAATTCACGATGCCACCAGCTGTACTCCGGAGCAACGCATCGTGCAAATTTATGCGCGCTGTGTTCAATACTCGGTCGACCTAATCGCCCAGCAGAGATGGTAATTCGAACCACAATGGATCGGTTTCACAACATTTTTACTCTTGTGGATAATACACATCCGCAAACGTGCAACGCCAAAGACCCTATTGCTGCTACGGAGCAGAATACTGAAGAACTCTCAAGCAACCCAAATGAGTCCATCCGCCATCCGGCGCAATAATTGAAGCCATCCCTATTTCGCGAAAAGGTATTAGTATGCGGGCTTACAAAATTCAACTCGTGGAAGTATTAAAGCAGTACGACTTTCAAGCGCGTCGCACGTTCGGTGCATGAGCTCAATACGAGATGGTCACCGATTCCGATTTTCACAGGAAAATTTTGTTCAGCAATGAAGCTCACTTTTGATTGAATAAGTACATTAAAAACAAAATTGTTGAGACGGCGTTGCATCTTCAAAAATTCACTGTTTAGTGTACTTAAAAGGCAGAGGAAATCCTTCGTCCACATTCTTCAAAACTGAAGCCGACCATAATTTTGCAGTCAAAGAACACTATAGAGCCATATTAATGGCTTTTTCATGAACGAATTGGACGGCACTGCATGCCATGTAGCCAACCAAACAATTAATTTATTGAAAAAATAAGTTTGATTGGAGAGGAAGAGATTTTCGAAACATTATTGCTGACATATGTCCCGATTGCTGCAAAAAGTGGTCGAAATCTGAATCTCTTGGCTGGAATTTATTCAAGATTTTGTAATACATTATGATATGATGGAAAACTCTGATATCTATAATAAAGAGTTCCCCAATTTTCTAAAGAAAAACCACGGAAACGTCAAATTTAATGGGGAATGTTTAATATCGTTCGAAAAACCATACTTTGGCATTTATTTTTTTGAAGATTATCCCTTTCACATGCTCACGGTCGGCTACGTCTCACATGGTCCATCCATTGAGTCCAACCTTCTATGACTCGTTCGACCAATTCGACTGGTAACTGTCGCATGACTTTTTTTTAAGGACTGAATCGAAGCGGGGTTGTCCGCGTAGACTTTGAACTTTACATATCCCCACAGGAACCGGCCCAAAAAGTGAAATTATTTGCTCACCGAAGTTTCTCTAAATAAATCCCTTGACTGATGCGATGTGTGGGAAAATAGTCGGTTTTCATGCTGCGATAACGATGGCCATTGACGGTTACGTTCTCATCGGTATTATTTTTGAAGAAACATGGACCGATCCACAAACCACACCAAACCGTTTTTTGTTTTCGTATGAAATTGTAGCTCTTGAATCTCTTCATGTTGTTCTTCGCCCCAAACGCGGAAATTTTGTTATTTTACATACCCATTGAGCCTGAAATGGGCCTCATCGCTGAACCAAATTTGGCTCGAAAACGTCGGATCTTCTTGGAACTTTTCAAGAGCGCATAGAGCTATGGGATTCTTGCCCAAGCTGTATTTTGTGCGCTTCCAATTTAAGCTCTCGACGTAAAACCGACTGAACCAAAATAGCATGACAGGTTGAAACGTCTCACCCGTAATCCCCTGAGGAAAGGCTATTAAAGAAGGTACCTCTACTTGGATCACCCGTTATAACAGTTCTACAATATAAAGAAGAAGGATTCAAATCGTAAACTAATATGAATCCGATATGAATATGCCTCAGAACCCGAGCCAATACGAATTGGGCTTCAATATTTTTTTCGTTATAAACAGTAGTTCAGCTTTCTCCGTCACCGAAAAAAAGTCGTCTTCAGAAGTCAAAAATTAAGTCAATGCTGATTTGTTTTTACGATTCCGAGGGTATTGTACACCGAGAGTTTATCCCACCTGGCCAAACGATTAATGCTGTGTTTTACCTTGGTGTTATGAAGCGTCTTTTGTCACGCATTCGTCGTGCTCGACCACAATACCGTGAGGCTTTTTGCACGATAATGCGCCTTGTCATCGGTCGACGCTTGTCACTGATTTTTCGACAAAACACTCCATATTAACCATTAATCACTCATTTTACTTACCTAATCTGTCACCCTGTGATTTTTACCTATTTGGAAAACTTCATTTGCCCATGAAAGGAAACTGGTTTCAGCACATTCCAGCTATCCAAAAGGCGACGACCGATATTTTTAAGAGCATTCCAAAAAATGACCTTAAACACTCATTTGAAATGCTAATTGACCGGGCTAAACGCTGTATCGAAGCAAAAGGAAACTACTTTGAATAAAAAAAATATAACTTTTGAAAAATATTAATTTTTCGATTTTTTTTTAACAGTCCTGTTTCTTTTGCAACTGACCTTGTAAGAGCGCGAAATCAAATGAATATTGTTCTCGATTCACCATATATCAATATACTAAGTTAAAGTCCTGTTCCCTTGTAAAAAAAAAAATCAAATTCAAATATACTAGAAAGAAATATATAATATTCTCTGAAGTTAGCCCAGATAGAGTTCAAACTAATCGGGAGATTTTCGGTACTCACGACAAATTTCGTTATTAAGAAACCATTAAAATGTTGTTTCGATATGGAAACCCTCCTCCCAAAACTGTTTTGAAATCATCAAGTACAAGTAGATCACATTCCTTGAGCTGAGAAGAAAAATTACATATTTTTGAAGAAATCACTAAAAAAATGAAAGTCATAGTGGTCAAAAATGAGAACCAGATATAGGAAACTAAAAACAACTTCTTTAACTAACAAAATTACTCAATTCTTCTAAGAAAGTCAACGAATATAAAAAAGTGATAAGGAAATAAATCTCTGAATAATCGAGTATAAATTTTTTCCGCTCGAAAAATAGAGCGCGAGTACACATTTTATATGAGATCTCTAATCTTGTGAACATATTTCTACACAAACAACTGAACGCTATACAATATCGGTAGTATTATTTTCGTACAATTTGCCAGAGATTGCAAAAACAAAGAGCAAGCGAACATTTTGCAGCGAAAATACATATTTATATTCTAAAACTTATTTTTAAAAGCACAAAGTCCAACAAATAAAATAAAATTAAAATAATTTGGCTTAAATTGTCTTGAAATTGAGCCAAATAACATATATTACTATTTCAAGAGAAATATACAAAATTCAAAAGTCCAGAAATACTCACTCAAAACTTTATTTATGCTGCGCATTCACACATTTGTGTCTGTATGTTTCACCAATAACTTTTCGGCCAAATTAATTTCGAATAGCCCACATTTTTGTGTACAAATTTCTACTTTGTTTTCGTAGTACCACATGTGTCCATCGGCAATATCATGTGTCTGTCAGCAGGCTGAAAATAATTCCGTTAAATTGATTACACTTACTTGCGTGCGATCTGAAATGAGAAATCAAAACAACATTAACAGCGGGACAATAGAGCAGGCATCCATTTTATTGCCACGAAAGTGTTAATTGCATTCTGATGGATTTATCACTAGCAAGTCGAATGCAATTTGCTGAAAGTTTTCGATTTTATTTTTAAGTAATAGTTGAGAAATGGATTTCATTAGCAGACGGGTTTTGTTTATTAAAATGTTTTCGATGTTTTTTTTGATTTTGATTTTGTATTTAAATGTAGTAAATGTGGGTATGTGCATTAGGGTGGTTGAAAAAAATATAGAAGAAAATTTTAGGTTATAGGGTTCTTACGTCAAATGAAATAATAAAAGAACTTGGATTATTTGTAAAGAAAGTTTTATGGTATTTAAGGGGCATATAGCCACCGTGACTGTTTGCTATGAAGATCAGTTATTCAATGCAACTTCGTATGAATTTTTCAAGATTTATCGTGACATCGGCTGTTAGCAAAGTCGTACCTTAGTCACGCCAAACTTCGCGCCCATAAGATAGATCTCATAACGATTTAAATATTTAAATATCTTGACTGATCTAAATTGACTAAACTCAGTGCTTTTAAATTAACTGAAATAACTTTAAGTACCTCCAGAAGACATTAGAATTTTTAGGCAATACGAGTAGTATATATATAATGAAGATTTTCAGATAGTTCAAAAGCACAGTCAGCCACAGAACACTACCTGAGGACGTCGCAAAATCTACACTCCGACCGGAGTTGAAGAGGTGGACTATGAACTGAACCTGAGGGGTCAACAATCATCCGTACTGTTTCGAGGTAAAAACTGTAAATTGAGAAGAGTTAAACGGAGGTTTCACAGTGGTGTACTCTTACTGTAGCTTTTAAACTTTTACATCTCGAGACTCTCTCAGCCTCCAGAGGGAACTTCTATCACCGGGCTCGTTGACGAGTGCACGATGATGACGTCGGGCAATGGAATCGATGGCATGTGCTAAAAGGTAAACGGCTATAACACCGAACTTTCTCGCTTCCTCGCTGCACGGAACGTAACACTCTACCCTACTAAATCCAAAGCGACCATATTCACTAACTGGACGAAGGAGTACAGACTTAACCTTAATAGAGACATGATATTTGATTCCAATATTTCATCTAGCCGCTGAAACTGCGAAGTTCCTAGATATTTAACCCAAGTTCTAGAAATTGCTAGACAGAAACAGAGGAGCATCTATCTCAACACTACTTCCCTGTATGTTCTAAAGTCTAATACTCACATGACTTGCATGCGATGCCAGTAAGTTTTTGACCTGTGATTAAGTCAACAACAATCGTATAGTCTTTTTGAGACCGTGTGAGTAGAAAGCTTAAGTGTTTGACTTCCGCTTCCTTGCTCATGATCTCGGTGGCCCTGCATGCCTTCTTACCCTCATCAGTTTGTCAGCCATTACGGAAATTTCATTGTACTATATATTTCCTATTCTGATTCAGTAGCCAGACAGATATCTCTTTTGGCAATCTTGTCTGTCATTTCGTTTCCTGGAACACGTTGGTGAACTGGAACCCAATCCACTTACACAGACATTTCATGCTGCAGTGACCAAATGTTAGTCGAAATAAAATGATGATTTCTGTGCGAGTGATTAATTAAACCACCAATTGCATTACTTAAAATTTTACTATTGGCATAAGAACCTAAGAAAACGTGTATGAGATATCTACAATGCACACAATAGAGGTGGCGTTGGTCTTTCCAATGGAGTGGAGGGTTTCCTCTTCCCTTCTTCTCCAGCTTTGAAATTGATGAGGAGGTGATGTTTATCGACTCTCTTTTCATGGGTCTTTTCCAAGATTTGGCGCATAGTGTAATTTTCCAGACCTAAAGCCATCCTTATGAGGTCCAATAAGTTTGTTGACTATGAGCTTCAGTCTTTCATACAGTACGCTCGATGGAATCCCGCTGTTTTGTTGTTCTTCAGACGGGTGATTGCAACTTCTCGACGTCAACCGATTTAGGTTTCTAATATTATGTCCAGTTAATATTTGATATTTTTCATCTTGGCATTATCAATTTACAGGGCATCTCATAATAAAATATTAAAGTACTATTTTCAGAACATCCCTAGTATAAATTATTATACTTAAATTTTTAAATATTCCAAATTCATAGATAAACATTATTTAATAGAAAAATTTAATGGTAATTGAAATAACTTTTGAAACAACTATCAAATGATTCTAAATTATTTTAAATCCAATTTATTATACGGCGCATTGTATTACTAAGTGCCTTTTTTAGCTAATTCACAGCATATGTTTTCAGTTACAAACTTATGCTCACCCAAATGCAACCATGAATTTAATCAATGGCTTTTCAAACATTTTCCTCAAACTTCTCTTCCTCTTTTTCTTCTCCATTTGTTCTACGCAATATCTTCCCTTTCGTCTATTGTGTTGGCAATTCGCTTTGATCAGCACTAAGATGCGTCAAGTTCTCTTTTTTCGTCGGTTATCCGAAGTACAAATTGCACGTACAAGTTTGGTTGCAATTGGCTAATTGATTTCGACTCCTTGAACGGCCAGCGCTGACCACCATATCATTATTGTCTTTTGTCACAGCCAAATAGCAGCCGGATAAGACATCTTTGTCAACAGCTCTTCACACGAACTTTCATTTATCTATTTTTTTTTTCTATTTTTGCTATTTACCAATACATACAAGCTTGTTGAGACACATGCCACACATACATGCATACAATTTTGATATTACAAATGGAAATATGCAGTGGCGTAGTGGGGACTAATTTTTTGAGGGGATTGTAGTTGATGTGATAAAGATAAATTATTTTTAGGGATTACCCAAGAGATTATTTGAATTTTTAATAATTTGGAATATAAATAAATAAACATTAAAACAGTTCTCCCAATTTATGCCACCAAAAATGGTCGATCCACATAGTAGTATAGGCCATAATATCGTGAGCGTATAAAAATTTCGAAGATAAAGCTTCTAGACCTCACTTCGTACCATATTTTTTTAGAAATAATAGCAATGAGGCTAATCGTAGCATTGACGCCATCAAGACTTGAAAAAATTAGGGTAATAAGCGTCGAAATACAGATGTCCTCGAAAATGACAGATATACATAATTGGAGCTGGGGTAGTTATGCAAGTTCCAAATTGTCAGTTTTCGAAGCATTTTTTAAGCTTAGGTGGACACGATTAGTAGTTGTGCAGAGGTTATTTTAGAGAAAACTACTATGGAAAATGTATCGTGATGCTCAGGGATAGTCAAGTGGTACTTCCGGCAATCTGTTCCATTGAACTCAACCCAAAAATGATTCCGCAGTACAAGATAAACAGGGTCGACATCATAAGTTTGGATCCTTGGGCATAAAAGAACACAACCTTGTTGACATTCCTGGCTAACAATAAGAACGTTAAGCCAATAGCATCGAAGTCCTTTTCGCTATGGAATCTCACACATTTCGAGTGGTGCTGTCACTTAGAGCTTATAGCATCCTAAAGTTCAAGCAGTTTTTTAAGATAAGCAATTTTTCGAAACTTTTGGATTGGGTTTTAAATTGTTGAATTCAACTTGGTCTCACATTTTCAACTTCTCTCTGCATATTCTTTTTTCCCACAACTACGCCACTCCCGCCCACTTACCACCCCGCCTATTCGCTAACGGGAAACTAATTTATATGATGTTTGTTTAGCCTGTGACCGGGTGGCCTTACAACATTATCCAATGTAATTTTGTCAGTATCAGCAAATGAAACGTTTACTTAAA